>VZTJ01004901.1:266378-303504 GCA_013397795.1 Orthonyx spaldingii
GATCAGTATTGTTTTGCAGGATATACCGAAAGTTTTGACAGCTATAACTTGCACAGCTGTCAAGGATACTCAGATTTGTGAAACCAATATAACATCTTGAAAGGTTATTAAAATCTCAGGTTTTGTGGGTTTAAACCTGTCTTTAAAGATCTGTAATCAGAGTGAAAACAGTTGGAAGAAGAAATTATATGCCTACTGTGCCATTTTTACAACTTCAGTTATCTGATGCTGTCAAATACACTGTCAGAGCCAGGACACCAGCCAAGGCAGCACTGGGAACTGGTATTCCCACAAACAAAGGGCTCATTCCTCCTCATGAGGTTTCCCAGAGGCATCATTCTGCAAAGTCAGTTATTCTTAAATAAATCAGGGTTAACAGACCAAAAGAACAACTGGAAAAAAATATTGTGCTGCTGGAACTGGATTCACACACAACAGAAAGTTGGAAACTGCTGATCTGTATGCTGTACTTCATTAAGTATGCTCGATTTTGGTTAAAAGTTTAAACATGAAATTATGGTACACAAAACATAAAAAGGACTTATTTTGGAGGGAAAAAAATCCCTTATGCTTTTAATTTACCCTCCTTTTTTTCTTTTTCCCCCAAACTAGAGAACATTTTTAAAAATTGCATGTAACATCTTTGGTTTAAGTAACTATTACAACATTAGGGTAGGTTTATCTATTCAGTTAAAACAAGAGTTGTATCATTCAAAGTGAAAAAAATCAAGACCAGAGTTGCACTGAAGAATTCTCCCTTGGAATTGTAACAAACAAACTCCAAATGTTACTGATTGCTGACAGGTCCTGAGGTTTTTATTTTACTTTTATTACTATTTTGCATGGAAATTAAGTTACCTCAAGCTTTTTTACAACATTGCAATTTGTTTGTGTTTTATCTGCAACTACAGATAGAAGAAAAAATTTCAATACAGAAATTAATGAAAAATAAAAGAAGCCCTGTCTTTTTGTGTTATCAATAGTTTAAAATTTTTACTGAATCTTGGCTGAAACCTCCCTACCTCCACAGAGACAGAAGGTTAACTTGAGCCTGAATATCTTGAATCCTGACTAGCTAGCACAGATGGCAGGATGGCTTAGAGCCCAGGGTCTAGTTTAAATTCAGTTAGCACTTACCCATTTTGTACCAAGAACATAAATAAAAACACAGAGTTCTCCAGTGCCCCTCCTGCAATGCATAAGAAAGGCCAGCTATAGAAAGGCTTCCCCATAAGGAAGGCTGGTTTTCCACATCTGGCTGGGATAACCTTAGGGCACTTCAGGCCTTTGGAACATAATTACAGACACAAGGTTAGTCCACACTGTTCATCAACCAGTACAATAGCTACATTTAAAGAAAGATATAAGCTGAACCTTAAGGTTACACACATGAACTTACGGTACCTGAAATCTGTGTTTCCTAGTCTCCATCACTTTGGATGATAGGGTCAGGATGTGAAGCTGATCAGATACAGCTACACTCAAATACAGATATGCTCTGTCATAGTAAGAAACATTGGGAAGGCCACCAAAGAATCAACCTTCAGACATACTGAGGCCTCAGGTGGCTGACAATGGGGATATGACTGAGATCAGCCACAGGAGCCCCATAGCTCTGAAAATTGCAGAAGGTGGCCAGGTGTACCTGCACCCATGGAAATGGGCTGGCTGCTCTGTCAGTGGGGATCATACATAGCCTTTCCCATCTCACATGGTCAAGATGGGGGAAGTTGAAGCTGTGCTGCAGAAGCAGCAACACTTGTCCATTTCTAGAAAATCCATGCCTGCCTAGAGGCTTCAAAAAACTGGCATGACATTTCCATTAAGGTCCATTCTTTATCTGTGGAGCTCTGGGAAGCGTCCGTAGACTTCAGCTTTATTGAAAAAAATAGAAGTAAGGTGTATTCAGTCAGTATCTTTTCACTTTTTACTATCTTTTTACTGACACAGCTTGGGATGGTATGTGTTTCTATTTCAAGTCTTCCAGTGGCTCTTGAAGGATAAACCCAGAAAAACCATTTGCAGCACTACACTGATTTTAAGAGAGGAATGACAACATATCAACTATAAAGAGAAAAAGTAAAATCTAACAAAATACATAAAATATCAATCATTTGTATCATTTAATATGCTTATTAAAATAAATCATATACAGTAGTTTCTAGTTCTCATATCAGTATTTACAATGACTTTCAACCTTCCATTTCTTTACCATGTTTTAATCTTCAGTTAAGTACAACATCTTACAGCCTTCAATAAGCTTTTCCTTCCAGATGTCTGCGAGGCAGAGAAGTGCTATTCTCCCATGCTTCATAAATATGGTGCCTGGAAAGTCATTATTAAAACCTTTCTTGTGAATACTCAGGTTCTAATTCATGGCTTCTCTGAAAAAATTTAATCAAACCAAGATGTCCGATAGTGAAGAAAGTTCTTCCAATGGGCAAGAGCAACAGATCTTTCACAACCCGTTAGAAGATGTGCCAAGACAAGTTCCTTTCTTGTGTAATGGAAGCCACAGGAATCAGAGTTTCTGATCAAAGTCCAACACCTCAGCACTGCCAAAAGCTGACAAGCCTTTTTTCTCATCTTTCCTGAAAACAGCTCTGTAATCACACTGGATTTTAATAGGATAACTATCTCTTGGACTCAAATTGAACTCAGTTGTATTAAACTATGATTAAACCATATGACAGTTGCTACATACAGCATTATTTCATATATTTATTTTTAAAGCATGCTGAGATTCTTATGCAATCCACTACTACAGTCCTGGTCACTGAGGTTTTCTTAATACATAGAAATCTCTCTTCTGCCAGGGACATTATATCAAGAAGGGAACAAAATATTCAAGGAGCAAGTGACACTTCTGTTCTATTTGCCAGTCCAGAATATATATATACAGTACATTTAATGAAGTTATTCTGTTTTGACCAGCATAACGACTAAGATTTTAACTGCTGGAAACAAATTATCCTATACATTCTTTCATACTGTGAAGCACTGCTCTGAACTTTTTCATAGCCACAGCTCTTAGGAAACTCATGACTACAAAATTCCTTCACTAAGATTTAGGGACTGAAATAACAAACTGACCAGGCAAAAAAGCTAGGGCAGGTCTGGCAAAGTTTACGTGCTCATGTTTTGCACTGCAGCTTACAGACAGGTTGTTTTCAGCTCACTAGTGAGGCACATTCTCATCAGCGGGAACACAACCTGAGGCCAGGTGAAGTCTTCGTTACTCAGGAACAGTTTTATGATGCTTTCACATTTTAAAGAAGAACCAACATTAACAGGGTCTCTTGCAGCCAAAAAAAAGGAAACTTAAATGTAATACTCTATACAGCCATTTCACACTCAAATCAGAGCAGGGGGTGAGGAGGAAGAACATTGAGATCTATGTGTGTGGCTTTCCACAGCTGTGCTGATGCAGTGCTTTCTGCAGAGTGGAGAGACAACCACACGCACACACAGAGCAAATCACACCTTAACTGAGGGACTCATGTGGACAAGTGCCACTCCAGGCAGCCAGCCAACATCCAGCATCAGTAACAGGTTTTGTTAAATAATTTCACACCACTGAGATCCTTCAAAAATGTAAGGCTTGTTCTCATAGAAACTGTTAATTCTCACCAGTTTTGGATGTGTAGTTGACCTTCAGATGCTATTCAGTGAGGTGTACCAGAGGAAGTAGAAGTTCAATAGCAACATGCAACAGTCTGGACTTCTGAACTTCTTCCCTTTTGCATTACTGATTTAGTGTACAGCCATAGCAATACCCCAGAGCTGACTGGTGCTTCACTTCCCAAGAGAAAAAGTTAAACACCAACCAAAAGGATCTAATTGTCCTCCAGAGGAAGGACAGTAGCCATAACATGTAGCCTTAAGATGTCAGGAGAACCTGAGGACAGAGAAAACTGCTCTTTCCTCAGTTCCAGTTCTGTTTGAGCTAAATCACTGTTAAATGTGTGTGCCAATGACCTAATTCTGTTTTCTAAAGATGTGTTACTTACGCAAGAGAGACCATAACAACCTCTTCACAACTATTTCCAGTCAACTGCAGAGTTACATATTTAAAATATGTACAATGCATAGTGAAATATAATAGTGAGAAAACATGCAGAAACCAATTTAGCAGAGGGATTATAACAAGTTAATACAGTCTCTGTTACATCTCAATTCAGTAAAAACAAATCTATCAGATTTCATACCACACATTTATGGAAATTTTAGCACCTACAGAGAAATGAGTTAGCTTCCTGAGGTACTAATATGTTCAAATTTAAGATGTTAGAGGCATAAAAATATCATCAATAAGTGATAACATAAACCTCTCATTTAGAATAATTTTTCTTTTAAACCTACCAGATGGGGAAAGAACCTATTTTCTCTCACAGTTTTCTCCACCCAATAGTTACTTATATGTCCACAATATTCTTCAACTAAATAGGATCTTACTACTTATAATAGTGGAATAATCACAGTTAATATTTTGAGAGAGTTTCCACAGGAAACAATTTTCACTGTATGCTTGGACTTGTATTAAGAACAGCTCTTGTGAGTCTAATGTTTTGTGATTATTAAGCTGCAAAATACTGACATGAGGCCTTACAACTTGTTATATTGGCTTAACTCTCAGCAAGGACTAAATCACATACAGGTGTAACAGGTTTGGGTATAACACACCATTATTTTGAATTTTAAGTTTGCGGCAGACCTGCTGAAACTATCATTGCAACCTAACCTAAAGATAACCAGACTTTTTATGCCTGTCTATGCCTATGCGTGAATTGCTTCTTATGAGCAGGAACAATGGGAACATGCAACACATTCCTCTGTATCTGGTGACATTTAAG
Organism: Orthonyx spaldingii; assembly: GCA_013397795.1. Classification (NCBI taxonomy): domain Eukaryota; kingdom Metazoa; phylum Chordata; class Aves; order Passeriformes; family Orthonychidae; genus Orthonyx; species Orthonyx spaldingii. The sequence continues at coordinate 271,232 of VZTJ01004901.1, forward strand.
TATGTTTGAAGCAGTTCCAGTCAGCCCAAGGCTACCAGTGTGGTGCTGACCACACACAACCTCCCAGCAGTTGTTGTATGAGAAAACGCTGTGGGCCTGTGCACAAGTGGAACCAGCTTTTTCCTACCCATTGTTGGCCTGATACTCTTCCCAGCCATGCTCATGATTTTTGCTGACTTATTTCAGTAAGAGAAGAATTTTATTCCCCAAATATTCTTATTATTTTAAAAATCCTTCACATAAAGATAAAACGCACAAGCACCTAAAACCAGAAAAGGGGGTCTTTCTCTCTAAACATAGAAACCTTATACTAACAGAATTTGAAAAAAATTAAAAAAACAAGATTCTGTAAGTTACCATTTTGCAATGAAAAAGCTAATGTGTATTGCAAAACTGAATGGATTTTACTGTACACATTATATCTAAAGTAGCTGTTCACATCCCGGCACAATCCAACCAGACAGAAAACTGTTGCTGTCCTGCAAACAGCTACTTTATAGTTTGAGCAGATTGCTCCCCTCTAGTTTGAACACTAATTTAGCTGAAAAAGCCAGCAGACAAAACTCTTCTCCTGGTGAAGTGGTCTTTACTCACCCCACCACCACACACACACTCACTTCAAATGTTACTACTTTGCCAGGGAGCAGGAAGCAAAGTTAGTTCCCTCTGCATTGCTTAAAAGGAAGCAGATTATCCCATATTATTGCCAAGTGGGGGAAGCTAAAGTCACAGGAAGTGATCATGTGCTTGATAATATTTGTACACATGATGATCACACTTTCTAGTGAGCTAATTAGGCTATTTTGGCATATAACACCCATAAAATGTCTTAGAGGACATCTATGCTTCGATATTTCTAAGAGAAACTACCTGCTATGCAAAAAACTATTCAGCTAGAAAAAACAGAGGAGATGGGGGGCAATTTTACAAGTTAGAAACAAAGCCTTTAAGAAACAAAAACATTAAGAAGAAGAGCTAAAATTTAGGTACTCTGTGAAACACACTTGCCTTGCAGTCAGACACTAATTGTTTACTAATCTAGTGGACAATGTAATCCTGTAACACCTGTGCTGCAACCCAAAAAACAATGTGCCAACAAAAGTATCTGGCTAACTCAGAATGGCGGACTGCTTGCCATTCCGCAAGACCAGACAATATTAATGTCAGTGCTGGATCTTCCTAGCTACTACTTTGTCACAGTTTACTATAAAAATGTTTGAGGAAGAATGTGAAAATAAAAGCTAATTAATATTCTCACATCAAGTGTTACAACCCCAGAAACACTCATTCATCATGTCTCAGAATTAAAGCTACCATTTTTTTTTTATGAGGCATCAAACACGAAAACACTGGTACAGTAATGAAGAAAACAGATAAAGACTGTTTTAGGCAAACAAGAAAAAGTAAAATATGTATTGCAGAATTTAAAGGGATTAAAACTGGTTTTTTTCATTTTTCTCCAAGTTTGTGACAGGAACAGCAAAAGAAAGAAATAAAATTTTGTCCTGGCTGGTGTGGGGTGGTAAGGTGCCAGGACCTTCCCAAAAGCGTCTCCAGAGAAGTCACTCTTGGTGTGGTACAACAGCTCACAGATGTGCACACACACACTTGCCGGATAGCTGCGACGGTGAAAGATGAGAAGGGTCTTCGTATGGGATTCTGCAGGGGGGTTTATTGAAGGAGGGTCCAGGAACAAGGAACAGGAAGGGTGGTAGCCACGAAAGAACCCAGGGATGAAGACGAAGAACAAAGGGGTGTCTGAGGTTTTGTATGGGGCAAATAAGGGGCGGGAAGAGCATCAGGGCCAATCATCTGAGGGCATAGGGGCAGAATATAGGCGGGGTTGTTAGCGTAGGAAAAACACAACCACGAATGATTATGCCGGTGCTTTTATTGAGAGCGCTCTGGGGACCAGGGGATCAGACCCAAATCAGAGTCCCGACCTGGTTTCGGAATAGATTTCATTTTATATGTTTTCTTGACATAATTGCTATTCAATCATATGTTAATCATCAACCTTAACATTGTTCTATCGTATACATTGTTTTCACCCAAGCATGAGTTCAAGCCCCCTTTCCCCCCTAGAGTTTCACCATNTACCGTTCCCGAGGCCTATGATTCTAAAAACATTTTAACCCTATGCTATCAGGGTTAGGGTCTGAGGGCCAATGGGGAAAACCTGGGGGAGTGACAAGGGAGCAGGGGCCAATGAGGAAACAGAGAAGGGAGAATTCTCTGGAATAAGGGACATTAAAAAGGTATAGAGGGGCAGGGATATCAATAACCAACCAAAGTAAGAAACTGGGATTACGTTTGAATAACTAGAACAAGGAATCCTGGGGGAAGGCTTGCTCACCCTAACCTTAGGAGCAATTATCAAATCAGGGGTCTTCCCACCACTGGATCTTGCTGGTCCTTGGTAGTGCAGGCACACTGGCCTCCACAAAATTTTTTTTCTCCCATTTTAGAGATCAACATATCATGTAAGTATTACAAAATTCTGCAAATGCCAAACCCTAATACTTTGTGTTTATCTCCTATGGAGGACATACAAATTATGGTGAGCAGGAAATGCTTACTGCATCTCACATTGCATACTTCTGAGATTAGATGTGTGTGTGTGTATAGAAATAACTGTTCAGGGTTACAATTTTCTTGAAACCTTATTGTCCCATAAAGCAGCAGTAACACTGCACTCCATCTTTTCTCACACATACATATTAAAAACATTGCAGAGATAGAGGCAAGAGCTCATTAACAAATTGAAGACAAGTAAGATGAAGCATCCTTAAATTATTATTTTCCCATTAATTGTTTTGACATTACAAGATAAAAATCTGTGAAGAGACTGTCACAGCAAAGCAGTGTCTATAAAGCATTATGTAAAGATAATAAGCCTTTACAGATCAGATTTTAGTCTGGTTCCCCAAGATGCCACCTATTTCAATTTGTCAAATAAAAATAGCTAAATAGCTAAGAAATTAAATCAGCATTAGTGTATGCTTAAATTTTTAAGCTCTGAGAATTATTATAGATGTAATGTCAACCATATGCTTGGTATCTAGCTAAATTATCATCAGTTTATCTGATGGTAATTAAGAATTCTCATGTACATGTTGAAGAAATCTATTTGCATGTCAAATAAGCCATAGTACATTATGGCTTAATAAATACAAAACCCACATACATCATTTTTTCCTTTCTAAAATGAATTATGCTTCTTTAAAAAGAAGTTGTTTTCTATCATGCACAGCTTTTTATCTTACATTAACAATGTCATAATACACCTGATTAAAATATCAAGGAATGTTTATATTTTGTTTCCCAGACATTCCAATTTCTTATTTCCTCTATCAAGAACAATCAATAATTCATTGCAAAAATGTGTGCTTCACATTTGTTTTCAGTAGTCATACCACTGCCCTTTCACTAACACGAAGATGGCCATAATCGAGTCTTGACAAGTACCCATCTCATTAATGCATTTTTAATCATCAAGGATGGAATCCCTGTCAAGTTTTAGATAAATTATGTCAAAGCACATTCAACACACAAAAGCATCATTCTCTCTTACATTTCAGTGTAAACAGGTTTATTATGGAAATCTGAAATTACAAAGCAGTGGGCAACAACATAGGAAAAAGTAAAAGAGAACGCATATGAGCAGGAGTTTTAGTGATATGTTGAAGTACCAAGAGGGTTTTTCAGCTTTGGATTAGTGGATTTTTTTTTAAGTTTGCTGGGCTTTGATTTTTTTCTCCAATCCCTGTCCTCCCCCTGTATCACAAAAAGATATGAACTCTCAGGACTACTATTTCTTTTTCCTCCCAGTGCTGTTCTGCTGCCACCAAAATGCTTCAGCCCTGCTCTTTCCCTCTTGCTTTGCAGACTCCTTTCTGACAGCTTCTTACACAGCATTGCCTCAGGGCCAGTACAGGGCTCACCAGGAGCACAGCAAAACAGGGGCTATGATTTCAGTTTCAATGCTAGTTCTTCAGCCAGGAGCAGCAATTGCAGCAAAATGAATCCAGCTTTAATGACATAGCTCCAGGCTAAAGCATGTTAAGTATCAGGGGCAGGGGGTGATATGTGCACAGGGTGGCCAGCACTAGCAGAACTAAAATACGCAGAAAAATGCTCACACACAAATTCAGAGAATTAGGAAAACTTGAAACGAGAGTTCACCAGTACTAACTTCAGTCAAGTGAGTTTTCTCTCCCTTGACTTCCTCCAGAAGTAACGAAGGAGGAGAGCAACTCAGCAGGAACCTAACTTTGATCCTTTGAATTAGCCCAGGAGATTAGCTTTTTTCAAAATCTCCCTTTTGTCTCTATTCAGCCCATGCAAGCAGACTTTAAAAGTTTCTAATTTGGCAAACTAATTATAAAAGAGATATCCCTGGACAAAAAGGCCACCTGTTCCTAAATTTCAAGGCTCTAATTATTGATCTCAGTAGATAAAGCTAATTATTATTACCTGCTGGAATTATTTTGAATGTAAACCATTTTTTCTTCTCATCTTATTCCCAGAAACTGTGCATAGTTTAGTCTAAAAATTTAAAAATACAAAAAATTAAAATTCAGTTAGAAAGTTTAACACACACGTGTATAAATGTAGTGCTAAGGCCCATCAAAAGTATTATATCTTGACTGACTTAAGTCATTCCAGTGAGGTACAAAATTGTCTCAAGTCAAGCAGTGGCAAATTTCCATACCTCTAAAAATCTGCCACATTGAAAAAAAGCCACACAACAGGGAAGACTCATACAAGACAATCCATTCTCAGGGGTCAGTTTGCAGCACTATTAAATCACCACTAAACACATACAATGTTTCTTAACCCAAACCTTTATCTCCAAAAAGACAACTAAAATAATGTGAAGACTGAAAGCTCTGTTAAATGCCCTAAAAACCACATCCCTCCCATCAAGACAGTACCACCACAAAGCCATCAGACCTACCTCTCCCCACTTCTCCTCTTGCTGTAAGAAAACAGAACAGCCTTGCAGCAACATACACTAATTTAGCTGCATTTCACCTCATGCTTTTTAGGCATAAATTTATAGCTTTGCTATTAGTACAAAATGAGACGAATATATTCAGACCATACAAAATTGTGACTCAATCCTTCATTTGAGCAGTTTCTGTATTTAAATATTTAACGAATGCATATCACACCTTTTACTCTTTTTTCTATTAACTGACCACATTATAAAATTTCCATTATAAAAGTTTCTTAACATCTTAAGATCCTAAAAATACATTTTTAAAAAGCTACCCTGACTAGCCACGGCAAAGCAAGACAACTACCATACAACTGAAGGAAATTTCAAATATATTTCTGAATCCCTTTCTATATGCTACTCATTTCAATAAAGAGAAACTAAGACATAATACTTTTCTGATAACGTGATGAAAAATATTCTTGCTATTATCTGCAGCTGGATTTTGGAAAAGTTCACGGGGAGCTGATAGCAAAGTGGTAGTCTTAATGTTTTGTGTTTTTTTAAAAACAATTGAAAGAGTAGCTATGTTAATACATCCATATTCACTGAAGGCTTCTAGGCATGCCCTTGAAATAACATTTTGAACATCTGCCAGACAAATGAAATTGCATATCTTTGCATTGTCTCGTCTGACTCATGTTGGCTAAGCATCTCCTCACTAACACTACAACTGGACTTCTCCCACTCAGGCTTTCTGATTACCATCCATAATTACCCCTTCCCTCTAAAGACACTATAATTCTTTCGTACAAACAAGAAATACAATATGTTATGTTTTGATATTTCACACATATCAGGAGAAAATGAAAATCAACTGAAATATGCTGATAATGAAAAAAAAAACCCCTCTAAAGATTTCCTGCTTTTCCAGATATTGTTCCTCTTTATGTTTATTAGGTTCCATCCACTGAACTTAATAGCCTTGCATGAACCAATCTGAGAAGAGAATTTGGCATAAAGTTGTTACAAAGTATGGCAGTGGGTCAATATTCAGATTTCTTTGCCAAGGAAAATATAGTGTTGAATATTATAAACATTCTGTTGGGCTTCAGGGTTGCTGTATGCCAAGTTATTCTCTTCCTGCATATGGACCATAAACTTCTGAAAGCAGAGGCAGTGATCTTAGACTTTAAAGTAGCTTATGAAAGTTAGCCACTAAATGCCCCATTGACTGGGCATTTCATTCCTCAGCTTTCCTTCACAGTCTCCTAGCATAATGGATGCCATACATATAAATTCATGTCCCCATACATCAAATTTCTACAGTTATTCAGCTGTCTCAGTGCCTAATTAGATTTTTAAAAGCACTGAGTAATTTAACATTTATTGATTTCAATGGAAATATGCATTCATGTGATTACCTGAGTCTGTAAGTATGCTAACATCTATAATTTAACTGGACTTAAAATGAGATCACCTAATTGGATACTCTAATTTTGTCATTGCTAGTGGTGTGACTTCCAAAGATGCTGAGTCTTTGCAAATCCAAGGGACTCGAAGCTTTGTAGATGCTCAGCACTTCTGAAAAAGCAGACACTAAGCATACCTGCCCTAATCAGAAGAAGGCTACCTTTGATCAAGTATGCCTGACACAGCACATTTGTTTAAAGTGCTGAAGTATCATGCACTGTATACTGACAGAGTCTGCCTGAATAGGAGATTCACGGGTCCTTCCACTTTCATTCAGCACACACTTGACTGTGTTTAGGTAGGCTGAAAGAACAAAAACTTATTCATATTTCAAAGATTCTTAGAACATATATCAAAAACAGAAGGTTCAAACTGAATTGTCTTTAAAAACCTGTCTTTTCCAAACACAGCATAGCCTCCATGCTGTCCTACTCTTTGAAGAAATGGGACCAAAGACACACATCCATTTCTGTGAGACCTACTTTGAAATTTATGTATTTATGCCTGCTTGGAAATTTGGCTGGCACATCCCCGTTGCCCAGAATGTTATTCCTGTAGCAAGAATCTACTATACTGGGGACATCCTGATGGAGTAAAAGTGTATCTAAACATTACAAACAGCTAATGTCAAAAGAATGAAACAGGGTAAGGAGGTGAAAAATTCAAGCACGTACAAGAGTTTGTCAGGGAGATAAACACTACTATTTCTTGAAATAATCTCACCTTTTAGATATGAGTTTAACCTATGCCCTTCAGGGAGCTGTCAACTCTAGCCAAAATGGAGCTCAATGTGACAAACTACCTACTTTGTCCATCCTAAAAGGAAGTTTATCATTAAGTTGTGGTGATAACAAAACCGTATTTCTTCAGCACTTAATGTGGAAATCGATAATACAGAAAATATGTAAACAAGATAGGGGAAAGGTTCCATATTACAGTAGTCTTATTAGTGCTAGTGTAAGGTGCAGAGTAATATAGCAGTGAGAGTTATGTTGTGCTTTTTTTTAAAGTAGACTAAAGAGATTGAAGTAAATACTATAAATATACCTTTGGTTAGGACACAAAAAGGGCAAAAATCAAGATATTACTAGAGCCAAGACTAGAACATGGACCTTTGCTTCCACTGCCAGAAAACAACTTCAAAAGCACAAAATATAATCACATGATACAAACAGTCTTGTAGATCAGCAGATCTTAATTCTGCCTCTGAAAACTTCTAGATGCAGGTTTTGGACTGCACTGGTCCATGGATTTGAATCCATGAAAACATTGAGGTCTAGGTTGGATAGCAGGATTTCTCAAATGATTTTTTACTACAGACTATGTCTTAACATAGTCTTACATGCATCTTTCATAGGAACTGACAACTTTCTTTTACAAGTCAAGTAAAATCTTTTCAATGACTGTATAAGTTGCTTATGTAAGAGAGCAATATTAGCAATGTGGTTTTGTCTTGATTTTAATGCAGTTTTAAAACTGAAAATGAAGAGGACATGTACAATTAGTTAGCTCTCTAAGGATCAAATATTTCCCAGACCATCAATAACTTGTGAACCACAGAGTGAAAACCTTTATAACACAGTGGAAAATCAAGATAAAAGTAGGTGAAAAGTGAGTTTTGCTCATTTCACGTTACTACTCAAACAAATATTAGCACATAAATCTACAATATATACAAAGACTAATATAATAGCAAGTGATACTTAGTAGCATTTTAAAATTAATAATGAAGTGAGCTTAGAAGTGGGGGTAGGATTTAGGGGGAGAAGAGGAAACCAAGAAGGGGAGTGGGTATATGTGAGAAAGACAAATGTTTTTCCAATCTCTGATTAGCCAGATTCTAAAGATTCTTTAGTCAAAGAAAATATTTGAGATGCAACTACCAAAGCTCTCCACTCCTAAGACAAATGATAGTGTTGTTGGTTACTTTTTTCCTAGTAAATGCTTACATAGTTAAGGTTTTTCCTTAGGACTTTTTTTTTTTGGGAGGGGGAGGGGGTGGAAGGGGAAGTTATATGTTGCTGTTTTTAAAGTACTTTTTTTCAGTTATAGGAATAGAAACCTATTATGTAAGTTAAAGAAAAGAAAAAAACCAAACCCCAAAATACTACTTGTTCAGCTGCCACTGAAAGTTTTTCAATCAACAATTAGTCAGATTTGTCTTTTAAATCCCAGCACAAGAATTTAGAGGAACAGGAATATTGAGAATTCTTAAAGATGAGTTAAATAAAGCTTTCGTCCTTGGAGAAGACTGAGGGTCTTCCTAATTCAAAAGAGTTTTATAGAGCTAGGTTTTCTATTTTCTTCCTTTAATAGATTCAGGATTTATTCCCTTGGTTGTCCAGCATTCTATTTTCCAGATAGTCCTGTTTGCTTGGTTAATCACATGCAGACAGCTATTGATATAGTGCAACTGTAGATTTCTGCACAACATAGTCCAGACAATAAACACTTAACAGTTATCTTTAGCTCAGTCTATAGCTAGAAACAGAATTATACCCTGGCTCAGTCTTCCGTTCCCAGAACTCAGCTGGAAACCAAGCCAATGTAATCTCAAAGCTCCCTAAAATATCTGTGTTAACACTAAATAAAACAGACAGAAGTTGAAGGAACCTGAACAAGGTGTTTCCTACATAAAGTCAGTTTCGCTCAGGTCTGAACTCCTATAAAGTTTAATTCAGAACACTTGTTTCTTGTTGCCAGTAGTTTGCATAAGTTTGATGCCAGCTGGCAAAACCCAGCCTGTCACCTCAGTGAAACTACCTTCCCAAACAGCACAAGCCCCCAGCAAAGTGTCAGTACAGACAAACTCCAATTGAGAACATATGCCCTCGGCTCCTCTGACACTGTCCTTTCACAGTGTAGCACCCTCCTCAGCATGGATGCATGGCACTGGGAAAAGCAGCCAACTCTGCATACGTTCCAATAATACAGCAACACCGGCAGCTGTGGGCTGGCAAGTTTTTGCAGTGTTGTGCACACCAACACAGGAATAGAGGAGGTGTCGTTTGCATTCTAGGATTTAATTAAAATGAACACAATTTTCTTGAGGTTTAAATTCCTCCTCCTTACGGTATTTTGTACCTGATAAATTAAAAGGGAGGAAATTTTAAGAGGAAGGACAGAGAAGATAAATTAAATAGGTCCTTGTCACCGAGGAAGACAACGTGCTAGCAAAAATGCAGCCATGGTAACTCAGCAATTACATCCCAGCCTGTTGTATGATAATTAGAACTGACGATGTCACTTATACCTTGGCTTCAAGAGAACAGAGAGGGAAGCATGAACATCAGTTTCAGTACTTTTAGATGACTACAATTTCATTACTGAATAAACTGCTTTCATCATTATAGATGTCAAATAGCAAGTTTTAACACTTATCTTGGAAAAACCCACTTTTCCAAAAGAAGCTACAAATCAAGCAGACCAGTATATCACACACAGGATATCCTACATATGCAGTATGCAGAGAAACTTTTTCTTTTTATTGCTCAAACCGGCACATAGTGTGGTCAAAACATTTCTCATTCCTGTCTGATAAGTGGTATCCATCAGATTGAATCACACAGGCTGACTTTGCCAGACTGGACCCAAATGACCATGTGTTTCCAAGCTGCACTGTGAGGCAGCATGCCACAGGTAAGAACACTGTAGTAAGATCATGACTTATTGTCACAAGGTAAGTAGGTTTTTGAAATTGAAAGCAATTAAGTTATTTGCATGTTTGTATGGTAACATTCATTTCTGCAAGAGCTTTTTCTGGGTTGTTGCAAAGAAAGCATTTGAATACCATTCCCTTATATTTTAATGACACATTATCTAGTCACAAGTATGTCAGATGAAAAACAACCAATAAAAATAGCTTTTTACTCAGAGGAAGAGATATAACTTTAGTAAATCAGGCCCTTGCTTCATATACAACTAAAAAATGAAAGATTCTAGTTCTTGGTTTACAAAAATTCAACAGCCAATATTGCTGCTCAAGGGACAGTATCTCAGCAGGCATCTGGAGAACCTACTGATTAATTAATAGATTCATTAATTAGACAGCTGTAGTGTTAGAAGATAATTTAATTGTTTGAATTAATAACCCTACTAATTAGTCCTAAAGAAAATCATCATCAACCCACAGAGATGAGAAAACACTGACTTCCTAAACGCCCATCTGCATGATTAACTTCGCCTTCCCAGAACATATTAACTAAGTACTGACAGACTTACAAGACTGTATGTGCCATAGGAACATCCAGAGCAAATCTAAAAGCTATGATTTTTCTGGTATATAGCATATATACACCACTGAAAACAAATGCTACTAACAATAACTTACCTATTTCCTGATTAGTATGGCCCTGACATGGGAATCTGAGAAAAACAAACACTAAGCTTGTGTGGGGCTACATAAAAACTGAGGTAACCGATGAATATTACTTAATTTAAAATCATCAAGGTATGCAAGTGACACACAACAGCAAAGAGGAGCCTATGGAAAACCATGACAGAGCTGCAGGGTTTCTGAATAATCTTATTTGTCTTATCTCACCAAGATAGACACATCCCTTTCTAGAAAAGAAATACTGAAATTATATGAGGTATTTCATATGATCCATAATCATCTACAATGTGTGACAGCAAGCTTAGAGTTCTGTTTAATAATGAGCTAAAGACCTCATTGCAGAATGTTCCTGTCAACACAGTTGAATCTGACAGTATGTCTGTTTGATGTTAAACATGCTTAAAATTCTGATGCTGGTTTTTCTCCTTTGTGTCTAAGTCACCAAACATATAATGCAGGTAGTACATCAAGGAGTGTCGTTAAAATAAATTAATGAATTTTGTGAAGCACAAAGATGCTTCACTGTCAGTCACCTCAAAACCTGACAGATAAATGGGTCATTTTGCATGGAATATCATTTAATTAGCATACAAAAATGTAGTAGGGATATAAAGAGGGAAAAGCAACGTTTTGCACATCAAACATTCCACACGATAAAGTTTACAACCAGTTGGAAAAATATTAACTAAGAAATAGTTACACATGAAAGGAGAGGAGATGGGGTGAAGTCGTTAAAATTGCACAGGAAGCACAACTTGACTTTTTTTTCCATTCTGAGTACTTGCTTCTGCAGACATAATATTCTCTTCCTGCATTCATGAATTCTTTAGCTTTTCAGGTCTTTGCATGCTGTTTATTTTTGGAAAATGAAGTGTATTGGCAAAGTCAAAGACTGAAAGAAACACATGCCACATCAAATTATAAAATCTACTTAGTTAAATAAAAATTCACAGAGTGCCTTGTAGAATCTTAATGAGGAAGAGATACCAAGGATGTTTTTAAAGTTCTACAGCATCACCTCATGCACAGCTTCCTCTGAGTAAAATAAATCTCTTCATGAAAGTGTGTCAGATTATTATAATAGACTACATGACATTAGGAAAAATCTCTAGCTGAAGTGAAACTATGACTGAAATACATAGAAATCTTGTCATTGTTAACTCTGGTCAGTGTTGATTTTACCTGCAATGTAATGCTTGGATATTACTATCAAAACCAATATTTCTTCTCACAAACGCCTACGAATTCCGCAGCTGTATGTTCATTCAGACGTTTCTTAACAGAATATGGATCAAGTAAGTTTAGCCATTAACTTCTGTCAAGTACCTGCACACTTGCGTGTACCATAAGCCTAGTGCTTCCAAAACACACTACAACTCACCCAAAATGCAATCTGCAGAGCAAGAACTGAGTAGAGTGGGAGAAGCACTTGGAGAAACCTTCAGAGACTGCTTGGATAAGGACGGGGTAGAAAGACGTTGTGGTTGACCATGTGTGGACACCAGGTGCTCAAAGTTGCTCATGGGTCAAGGTAAGGACAGAGAGAGGTCACTCGTCAGTTACCATAACTGGCAAAACAGACTTGACTTTGGGAAATTAGTTTAATTTACCATCAATCAAATCAGAGAAGGACAAAGAGAAATAAAACCCAGTCTTGAAAATACCTTCCCTCCCACCTCTCTCTTCTTCCCAGGGTTAACTTCACTCCTGATTTCTCCACCTCCATCCCATGAGCAGTGCAGTGGGAGAGTGAATTGAGATTGTGGTCAGTTCATCACACTCTGTCACTCCTTCCTCCTCACAGGGAGGATTCCTCACACTTCCCCTGTTCCAGTGTGAGGTCACTTCCACAGAAGACAGTGCTCCATGAACTTCTCCCATGTGAGTCCTTCCCACAGGCTGCAGTTCTTCATAAACTGCTCTTGTGTGGGTCCTTTCCAGCAGGTGCAGTCCTTCAGGAATAGACAGCTCCAGTGTGGATTCTGCCAGCAAACCGGCTCATATCTGGACTTCACTCTCCACATGTTCATAAGTCCTGCCAGGAGCCTGCTCTGGTGCAGACTTGCCACACCATCTCAGCCTCCTTCGGGCAGCCCCCTGCTCTCCACTGACACATCTCCCCAGATCAAATACTAAGAATCAAATTATAGGCTAGAACACATTAGAGCACTAGTTGTCCCCTGTTGAACTGTATCTGCAAAGTTTGTCTGCACAATGACACAATCAGGGTTAAAAATAGAGAAGGGGGAGGGAAAAAGAAAGTAAATAACTCCACAGTCCAAGACAAAGACATCCATCCACTGTTCTACCAACCAATACCTTTTCCTAACAGAAATTTTTTTAATGCAATTATTGTCATACGGGATTAAGACAAAGGTAGCAGAATAGAGACCCACAGTACTGACAACTTCCCCATTAAAATTGTCTATTTCATTTAGCAACTTTCACAGTTCAAAGAACAACTACAACTAAGTGAAGAAGTCCTCTGAATAATCTGGAAAGAAGATAAACGATTCAAAAAATTTGATATGGATCATGCACTGGGATGAAGGGAAAATACCCCACATTATTTCAAGCTGCTTTTATACCACATTTATAAAAAGAGCAAATGATTTTTTTTTAACTGGCAGAAAAAGAACAAATGTGAATTTTAAGAAACAAGTACAAAACACAGCAAAATCTGTTCAGAGGAATGCTGTGTGTGGGAAACCACCTTCCTGCCTTCCCTAAGCATATCAAAAGTTAGCAAAACCACTCTAGGAAAAAAATGAACATTAAAGCCTATGGTAGAAAAATTTTTCAAGTAGATTTGTATCAGGAATAAAATCCACAAATTCCTATCATGTGGTGTTAGGCAAAGACAAATATCTATTTAGATTGTGGTGACTTTAGTCAATCAGTGTATTTCATCACTGTTGCTGCCAAAACAGACAGTATAGCAATGTGTCTGACAAGTGTAAAGAGAACCTGAATGATTTATTATTTGCATTACATTAATAACTGAAGTGTCTGAAGGAAGATGAACTAGTGGGATCAACTGGTTAAAAATAAGTCATTGACACTACATTTCTAGAAATAGCCTTTATCCATAACTTATAAAGTGACTTTTTCTTCTGCATTTGACACTCTTTCTTCCTCTATTTAAGAAAGTATCACATATAGTCAATGATTCTATTTACCTGATAAACAGAAAAAAATCCCTAACATAAGAGTTACCAAATCAGACATTTAAATTGCAAACACCAACTAAAAGTAGATTATTTTCTGACCATGGAAGAGACTTATTGAACAGAAAAGTAATTTAAAGGAAAATGTATTGAACCAAACTACTGAAATTAAGCAAAGCGCACAGGACAACTGTTGAAGGCTTAAGTAGTACCTCTAAGGTCCTTTAGCTTTCCTTTTTTCCTTCTGTTCTTTGGCATTTTGACATTTTAAAAAATAAATTACTCAAACTATGTAACTATTTAGGGTGGTATAGATTAAGACAATTAAGAGTCTTTTTTCACCTCCTTCAAGTGAGTTATCAGAAGAGAAGACTACTTCTATGTTGAAGCCTAACTGCATTCAGCCTTTGGTAACTGTCACCATCAGCAGGTGACAGGTGATCTGGCAGTCAGTAGATTAAAGGTAACACCAGAGCCCCTTGCTACTATTGCAAATGATTTCTGTAATGAACTTAAACATACACAGAAAGTATTGTAACTGCTACAGTTGTAGCTATTGGAATACCTCTTGCAGCTGTACTAATTATTAAAACACTCTGTCCTGTCTTAAATTTTTTGCATTATGATACTGTATTGAGCAGCAAGTACAATAAAATCCAGTTCACCAATTCAACAAATGTGTATTTATTTTAAGAGGGACTAATTTTTATGGCAGACAATGCAAAAAAAGGAAAGGAATTTAACATGGGAAAACAATGGTCACATAAAACTAAAAACTTAAGAGACAAACCCACATGGAAACACAAAACTGAAGACTGCAATGGGAAGAGAAATCTGGGACAATGGGTTTTTATACCTCTGCTTGACCATAACAGAAGTCTCGTGACACCAGCATAGTGAAATGTGATTCTCATTTCTTTGTTTAGATACTAGTAGTGGAAAGAATAAATTTTGGACTTTTTTTGGTCATTATTCGGGATTTTTTCTTGTTTTGTTTTTGATATGCATGTCAGCCAAATAATTTAGAGTGTCAAAATATAAATGTCAGTCAGCCTGCCGTTCTGTCAAGAACACACAGAATACGAGCATGTTGCCAACTTCTACAACACTGTCAGAAGTATTAACAGCACTTCTTTTTTCCTCAAGGCATATGGTTCAGTAACAACCCAATGAGCTTCCATTTTCTAATAATGTGTTATTTGTAGCTGAGTGAAAAGCTTAAAAAGCACAAAGGCAAAAATAACCAACAAAAATTAATTGATAATACAGTGACAACACAGCTGTGTTAGCCTGGAAGAGCTAATAAAGGGCTACTGCACTCAGTAAGATCTGAGGATGGCAGTACCCTAAAACTAATTAGGAAGGAGTGGGAGTAATGAAGAATCACCATCAAGAGGACAAGTACCACCAGTGTGAACATAGCATCAAAGTCTCGAGTATGTGTTCCTCATGCGATGGAAAAATCATGGCAGCTCCTCACCCCAACCAGCACAAGAGAGATTTACTGCAGAATCCTTTATGTTGGGAAGAATGAGGGTGATGAACAGAGTTTTGTGCAGGCCTCTGCAGCAAATACCTCCACTGCCCAAAACTGGGTTAAATTATGCCCGCTGCTGGACCACCACTCCTATTCCTGAGAATGCAACTGAGATTTTTCTGGAATGAGCATGTAAGGATTTCACAATATCATTGTTCACAACCATTAAGAGCCATCTATTAGACACACCTACAGATATAATACTTTTTTTTCCTTTCCTTTTTATTAAAGGAACATATTTATACTCAGGGGCATAAAACAGTCCCTGCTTCTCAAAGAGAGCAACAAGAATGGAACTGAAACACCATCAAGAAGTCATAAGGACAGCATCCTTTCTCCGTTATTCACCTAAACCTCTTCATGGCATGAATTCTCTGACTGCTTTGGGCAACAAGTCTGGCCCTGCCAAAAAGTGATACACATTTCCCTCTTTACACTTCTTTATGCACGCTGCATCCTAGATCTACCTCATGGTTTTTGATAAATACAGTTTTAGAAAGAATGCCATTGCTCTGCAACAGATTCTTATCTCAGAAGTCCCATATTGTTCCATGGGACTTTCTGTCAAGGTACCTCAACGGAAAGTAAGTAAAAAAGTTATATTTGCACTATATAACAAATACATTTACACCTCCACAGTGCACAGGGTTTGTTTAATGTGCACATCAACACTTTCACCACCTGCTCCACATTCATATCACAAATGCATGAAAATGTTAAAAACTATGATAAGAAGTAAAAATTAAGATTCTTTAATGCTTTAATTTCTCATTTCAAGGTGCATTGGCACTCTCCTGAAAGAGCAGCTTTTTTTCATGGCTCTGCAGTGTGCTGTATTACGGACTATCTTATACAGGATCTTATAAATCAAACCAAGAAAATATATATATATATATTAGCGTAATAAAGATACCATTTGTTTTGGATAAATCTCCACCACATAAGAGACTGTCTTTGCACACTTTCATTGTGACTTATTTAAAAAAAACCCAAGCAACCTAAAAACCCCAAAAGCACCACCAAAAAATCTGCTAAGGGTTCACAACAGGCTGAATTTCAAGAATTAAGCAGATATTCAAATAAGAGTTACAAATATACAACATTTAATTCCTGATTCCCTTTTTAATGGTCTCAAGTTACACAATGCTTGATAAATAAGTAGCAATAAAAAAGGAAACTCATTGAAGAGAAAAGGTATTGAAATTTTAAAAAGTCCTGAAGAAACTATTGCCTTGAAATTTAATTGCTCTGGATGTATTTCTATTCAATTGTAGATAGTATTAAAGCCACTGGAGTCCTGTACTTCTTACCGTAAGTTTCAGTCTCTGTATCTGCAAATCAGCTTGCTTGCTGTTGAAAGTACAATGCGATTCGTGGTACATGTGGAAAATAGCAACAAACATCTCCAAAACCCTTGAATCAGCAAAGCTATTCTTTTTTTCATGAGCTGCTAAATGATACAGCAAAAAGTACTAGAAGTATCTTTTTGAGTATATTTCCAGCCATTAATATTTTCACAACTAAGAATTTGGCAGAACAGTTCTTTTCATTCAGGTACCAGATAATACATGTAGATCTTTTACAATACTTGCACCAAAATATTACATTACTCCAATGCTGTGATACTTACAGCACATTATTATGGCTTATCATAAGGGATTAGTGAGTGTTGCCACATTAGGGTATTCTTCTCCCTCTAAGCAAATTGCTGTTTTCCATTTGATGTCATTTCTCTGTAGGACATCACACTGTTTTGGGAATGGTAGCCCAGGCTGGTCCCAGGTTCTGCTACACTTCTCTTATTAGAGCTCTTTAGTGTTTTCTACGCTCTTACACATGGTGCTGTTCATGCAGCTCTGTACTGCCCAAAAATGCTTCTCAAACCCAACATGCAAATAAAGCTAGACCAAAAGAACCCAAACACCTCATACATTCTTACAGCTCCATGTCTCTGGGTTTTGTTTTGCTCTGTTTTTTTCTCTCCCCTTCATTTTGTGCTTCTCTTGTTTTGGAAAAGCATGAGGCAAAAACTATTTTGTCAGGAATTCTTAAAGCTTCTTAAAATTTTAATCTCTTTCCTCTTCTTGCCCTGGCAGTTCTTTTCCCCTAAAGTAGGATGATGGCTGCACTTCACACAGGAACATGCAGCAAGGAAAAGAATGGATTTACAGAAAACCATTCTATTTCAGTACTACAGATTCCCATTAAATAATTTATTCTCAGGAGCAGTAACTCACAGATTAAAGGAGTAGATACACACATTCCATCGCAGGTAGATCACAAGATGTACATTTTAGTTCTGAACTACTGCAAAGCCAAGGGTACTCTTTATCCCTCTGAGCCAATTTATGATGACATGGCAAAGCAGGTCCAAACCAGGAAGGATGACTGAAATCAAAGCCATGTGCTACTGTGTTAAGTGCTGCCAACAGTGGCTGTGAAAGTGTTCCTCCACCAGTCTTAGGATTTCTGTGCAAACAACCAAAGCATGTGCCCTCTCGCAACTGAGCTGGCTCAAACATCTGACTGACAGCTTGCTGCCTTTAATGAACTGGAAAAATGTGTTTTCCGCCTCTGCAGATTTGGGCAAGTTCAGCTCTGAGAAATCATGAGCTGCTCTTTGCCCTCTCCATCATCCCACTCCTTTCAACAGTCCACTTTGGGTAATTAAAAAGACAAAGGCTTGTTTAACATTTCGAAAGGTTTTCTTGACTCTCAAGACATATCACTTTATCTTCCCTGTTGCTTTGTGTCATTCAGACAGAAGATTCAGATGTTTGGAAGTACAAGGCCTCCAAGACAAAAGCTTTTATTCCCAAATGAAATGGGGTATTCCTTTTTCTTTTGAATATATGTTTGTATTCATTAGCAAGATGACATTTTTCTACAAAACTGCATCTACAGAATGTAGCAGATCACATTCACAGCACTAACACCTCACAAAGAACTGTGCTGACTCAGGACTGCTGGAGCCAATATCCACATACTGTGCAAAAGACATTATAAAATAAAGATAACTGAGTTGCCCATCACCTAATTTTAACTCCAAGTTTGCTTTTTTTTCTTACTATTGTTATTAGAACTAGGAAAGGCATTTTGATTTTTAAAAAAAGGCAGGAGGGTGATAGGAAAGCTGTTTCCTGGGCAAAGAACTGCTAGACAGGATGTGGAGGTTGCTACAATTCTTCCTTGCTGTGAAATTAAATTAGTCTCAATGTAGAGCTGACTAATCACTGCAACTGGTACCACTTAACTGTGCAGCAAGACTCTAAATTTCATATCCCATTCTACCTTTCTGCAAAAACATTTTTTTTTAATTTTTCTTCTTCATCCTTCCTCCACTTCAGCAGTTTTCTCCAGTCCAGAAAACATTTCCAGATTAGTCTGCCTGATTTCCTCCTGGCAACTTCTCCAAGAAGCACATCTCTGCAGTGGCCAGAGAAAGGTTTTTCCTCTTAGGGCAGAGGAATCTCCTTCTGACACTCCTCTTTGGAGTGCTCCTTTGACGGAGCACTTTACACAGGAGCTTGCAATGGGCCTGTGAAAGCCTTACAGATCATTTCACAGCTGCTAAATGAGAAGAAATTTTATATGTGATAAAGGTCTCTGAATTTGTATCCTGACACTAGAATAATAAATAAAAACCTTCCACTCTTAGCAGCTGCAACCTCAAAAATCTATAAGTGACTGAGCTCACTGGTCCTCAGGCCACACAATTCTAGATTTCCCCCTTTTCAATAGTTTTCTTTCCTCTGGTGCATGGAACACCCATTCTCCTCCATAGGCCCCCTGTGACATCTGTTGAAACATCTGCTTCATTTTCTATTCCGTAAAATATCCATAAGAAAACACTCAAACCCACAACTCACAAAAAACAGTACTTGCATTTTTTACACTGAAAACATAATAAAAGCAGATAGCATTTGGAGAACTTTTAACAACTTGTTCTCATCTTGAGTAGCATAGTAACAAAGCTTTACAGGGAGAGGAGAGTACACTTAAACACCAGTATGCCCAGTGTATCCTATGACATTTACTTTTCTCTACCAGTTCCAAACAAAACATGTACATATACACTACGCAACAGAAAGTGGAAAAAACCATATCTCATCATGAATCCACATTTGCTACACTGCCAAACTAAACATAATCAAGGGTAACAGAACACTACTTCTTTCACCATAACCCAGCTTTCTTCCCTCACGTGTCATTATTCCTTTAGCATACAAGGACAAGAACTCAAGGATTTTTCAGCCAAGGTCTTTAGCTTTCTGTGCTCTGCTTCATCCCTAAAAAGAAAGTCAAACCAATCAGTATGCTTATTACACACTCAAATCACTTCAGAAGTGATTTCTCTTGGTAATATTTTAGAAGTAATGCACTGTTGAGAAATCATATCTACTGACGTATTTTAATCTGAGTCATAAACAAATTTTCACAACTGAAGGCCCATTGCTCCTATTCTTTTGAAAAAAAATTTTATAATAATGAAATTAGCACTTAGCAAAGATATTCTGTTTGCAGTTCTAAAACAACTATGACCCTATCTACTAATTCTGACAGAGGACAAAATTGACCTAGCAACCTAGAGGTTAAAAGACTTTGTAATATTGCCAACAATCCCTTGCTTCACCTGTGCACATGAAGGGAAAAGGGAGACAGTGTAACCTGGCATAAGAAGGTTAGAAGAAGAAACAGCTTCGCAGCAAAACAAATAAATGCTTTAAAGATGGAAATATTAGAAACCATATTTTAAAAAAACATTGTTCAAATGAAGTTTAGCACTGATGAAAATAATGTCACCTGCACCTAAACACATTCTTATACTGTTCTCCCAGTTCCACTCTTGCCTTTCTAGATCTCACAAACAACTACCAAAGTAAGCACAATCCATTAATAACCCACATGCACTGCACCTGCATCACCTGAACACAGCTTCTTTTAGGACCATCACACCAGGAGATATGCTCCAAAGACTCTAGATATCTGAGGAGTTGCCATTCAAAACAATAAGGATTTCTAGGCATTGAACAGAACAACTTTGGTTTAGAGGTTCTGCCAGATTTCCCAGAGCACAGCCTGCAGTACAAGCCATAGCCTGATGCTCTTTGGATGTGAGGCTACAAATATCCAGAAAGTCTATACCTTTGCACTACCTCTTTTAGTTCATGTTACTTCTCTAGACAGCATTTCAAACCCTGCCATAACATTATTGTGAGGACCATACAATTCAAAGCAAGTGGCGCAAGGTAGACTCCATTATGATCGGCATTGTGTTTATATAAAAAATGTAACTAACAAGAAGAGAAAGATGGTCTGCTGGAAAAACTCAGCCCTTTAAAAACAGCCCAAGTGCTTCCAACTTAAAATATCCTGTTTCCAAAATCAGGAGAAAGGGTGTCAGGAGAAAAGTGTCTTAAGTTTTTAAGACAGCCTCAGGAAGAGCGAGTTACAGTCAGCATATGAAAATTAGTCATGAGCATATAACTGTGCACTATTGTGTCCTTGTAAGTGTACAGACATGCTTTTTTTCCCTACCAAAATTCCCAATGAGATTGATTTGCAAGTGCTAGCTTTCTCCTACAAAACAGTATTTCCTACTATACAGCATACAGATTTTTAACGCAGAAGAAAATAAAGAGAATCAATTTTGGTATTTTTCAAGTTCTGCTAGAAAAATTATGAAGAATAAAACCTGACAAGTCATACCTTGTTTCTAATATATCTACCCTTACTAAATAAATGCAGATATCAACCCTAAGACTATCATGGGATTATCATACTAGATCATTTAACACAGCTTTTCATTTTCTAAATCAACACTCCAATAACTTCTCTTAAATAACCTGGGGATTTTTTTTTCTTCTTAAAGAAAAATTCAGAAACACAAATTACAAAACACAATGTGCAAAGCATCATAATATCAGATATTACAAATAGGTTTTTCACCCCAAAGATGGTTGGGCACTGGAAGAGGCTCCCCAGAGAAGTGGTCATAGCACCAAGCCTGACAGTTCAAGAAGCATTTGAACAATGCTCTCAGGCACACGGTGTAGCTCTTAGGGATGGTGCTGTGCAGGGCCAGGAGCTGAACCTGATGATCCTGTGGGTCCCTTCCAACTCAGGATATTCCATGATTCTGTGATAACACACAAAATATTAATTATACTGCAAGCCTCCCTAGTAGTTACTGTCAATAAATCTTTAAACCAATTTAGTAAGATTCTGAAGAATTTAACAAAGGCAGATGCCAACTAATACATTTTGACAAGTGGTAGATAGAAGATGAGCATTTTGAAATACTGTGAGAAATAAGAGAACACATAGACTGTTGTGTAAATAGCTGTATTTCAGAATGCTTTATAAAGGGCTGCCAAATGCACAGTTTCTCTCTTAAAATACCATCCATTTAATAGTTCTATTAGTTTGATTCATTTCATTTTTTTTGCAATCATTTACTTAATATTGCTGTACAGATCTCAAGGGTGTCTGTTCTGGACTATTTGTATGCAACCCAAAAGAATTTAAAATTAATTTTCTGTTTTAAATGTATCATTTTGATATAAATACATCTACTTATGTTATATTCATTTAGTGCTGCAGACTGACGCGACATTCCATTTGCTTTTTTTTATTGTATAAAAGGCCCTTTTAATCAAAGTTGTTGCCTTGATTTTTAATGAAGTGTGCACTTCAAAAAGCAGTAAAATACAGGGTTTGCAACAAGTCCAAGTCACTGTACAACTAGATTTTCTTCACTTGACGTATTTTGTATTCGCACACAAGGGAGAAGCTTGCAGTAGAAAAGACTTCCTTATTTTTATCAGTTTAAGTAGAGAACATTCAGCCACTGCATTTAATATCAGTCAGAATGACATCGTAGGCAATCACAGTTGTCATGTTCATATCCTGCTTTTTGAGATGGAATTAAATCCAACCACACAATTTTGTACCTGATTTTCTATTAGATTTGCTCTTATTTTTAAACTTAAAGAAAACAAAGAACTGCAATGAGTTTATTCAGGGGGTTGCAGTGCCAAGAGACACCCACAACAGTGTTTTTCAATATATTTGCAATAATACAGCTCAGCGGAAACACTGAGCAAAATGGGTGTATCCAATGAAGCAGGCACAACTTGGCATGCAAACTTATGAACCTGAATAAAATCTCCAGACAGCAAATAACAAACAACTTCTCGATGAAATGAGAGAAAAGATAGAATTAACAGTATAATAAGATGAAGAGGAGCTAAAAAGATAAGGTAAAATGATGCAAGAGCAAAGCATACAGTACCCATATAAATTGGTCTATGAGACACAGGTACGGTCTACAGTAACACAAGACAATCCAATTTGACTGTTCTTAATATACACCAGGAGCCTGAGAAAAATCTAATTATGTCAATTCTGCTACACAATTGGTTGAGAAGAGCTGCTGTCTTTCATGATAAACATTAGATATTAGGATGGCTGAACTTCCAACGCACACAAGTTTCCTTTGAAAGTGAAAGCACGAATATCTTCAGGAAGAAAAAGCACTACAGAATTTATTTCTTTTTTACAAACTGTGCTTTTAAGTTTGTAAATGTGCTTTTTTTCTTTTTTTCATTTTATTTTTCCTACACTTGTAAGTTACTCAGTTTTTCTAACAAGCTTCTTCATAAGGGAGATTACAAAACAGAGGAAGGTGCAAATGGCAAAGCAAAGCAGCATCTGCAGCTCCTGTGCAGAGCTGTCCCTAAGGGCAGCCTTGGGTGGCAGAGCCCCCCCAGCCTACTGCCCACGAGTCTATCTGCTCTGTGGTCGAGTTAACCTCAAAACTGGATAATCTGCCCTGGGTTAATCAAAAACAGACCTTAGCAAATCAAGGCCTACAAATACCATTTTATTTCATAAAAAATCTGGTTAGAAAGATGCAAGGAAAGACACAGGGTGACGGGGGGGATGGGGATAGCAAGACTTTCAAGAACAGTCAACATTCAGTGTTTGAACTTTTCTTTTAGTAATCTAACATGTGAACAAAAGTAGAATTTTCTTCCCCAGAAAACAAAGACTCAGATCCTCAACACCCCTGAGATTGTTCTTTAATGACCATCATCTTCCACCTGATATTTACAGACAGTATCACACTGCAAAACCAAAATGTTTTCATTACCCCAGAAGTTTGTTTGGTTTTGATTTTTTTTCATTAAAATCACTGAAAATAAAGTGGTTATTTGATTTTAATAGAACAACTTCACGTGTTTAGTCCAGTTCAGAAATGAAAGGAGCACAACTTCACTAAGTCAATATTAAGACATTGATACTTTTTTCCCTGATATTTGTGCTGGTTAAACACACACCTTTAATTACAGAAATGCACATTGCCCCCAAGCTACCTGCAAAATGATTGATAGTCACATTTACAATTTGTTCAAGGCTTCTCCTTTATAATTAACCTTCTTACAGCAAGCAGAATACATATTAGACACATAACAGCATGCTACTTAACTGCTTTTTGAGTTTTATGAGGCTAGATCTTGAATTATCCAAGTGAAATAAGATTGTCTAAACCAGTGAATTCTGAAAAACATTTTTCTTTGAAAGACTAAAAAAATTCTATGAAGTAGCATGACTTTTAAATCTCTTAACGATTATGAAGACAACTACTAGTTCCAGGAGACCTAAACATTTGAAAAGCTGGTTTTATTTTATGCTTACAGTTCATAAAACAAATTCTGCTCAATTAATGCAATCAAGTGATTAGAAATTAGTACTTATAGAAGTTAGTTGTTTCAGAAACTGAATTAATAAATTTAATTGAAAAACTTCAATTTCATCTAGGTAGTAAAGGATGTACTGTATCATTAATACAGAACAAGCAAGATTAATTGAGGTTATTTAAAAGAAGAGCATCCAACACAGTAAAAGGATTTTCAGGACAGGAGCAGAAGGGTGTGAAGATGTAAACTCAAGGCTTCTAACTTAAAAATCAATCACATCCTTACGCATGCATTTCAAGGATACTAACTAGACAAACACAGGCAAAACTCCTTGTGCTAAGTTTCGGATCTTTTCAATTAAATTCTCATCTCAGTAAGTAACACACACTCTTTACAATTTGTCAGGGAATGCTTCAACTTGTTTCTACAGCTGGATTTTTTTATCTCGTTTTGTACACTATGGTAATGGGAAAGAACGTGGCATGTGAAACATATTTGAATGCGACAAATTATTTGTAAGTTACTTTACTTTTCTACTTCAACAACATGCAATTTCACTAGATAGCGAGGTAAGTTCATATATTCTTCAGCACATGTTAAAGTTTATTGAATGTAGAGCTATTGTCTCCCCTTATTTAAGACACTCCCCATAGAGAATACTTTAAGTTTTGTTATTTTGCTTATTGCCTGCCATAATTCTTATTTCTGGAACTTTCAGATGCAACTCTGCAAGTTTTTCTTCCTTCAGTCTCTACCCCTTCCATTTGGAAGGCTGAAAGAGTAGATTTGCCTTCTGTTTTTCTAGGAGCACAGACTCTTCAGATTATTGAAAATATTTAGACTTTCTTTTCCTTAATTCTGTCAGGTTTTTTGGTCTTAGATTTTGATATTTTCTAGTTTTTGACATACTGAGTTTTCTGGAACCAGACTGGGAATGAAGGAACCACTGATGCATACATGTTTTGCTTGAACACAGTGTGGAGGTATGGAAATAAAAGTCTGGAAATGTATCTTTTCATGACAGCTTTTAAACAGAACTGGAACTATATCGGACCCTGTCAAAGTAGGTAAAACTACATCATCTTGAATAAAATAAATAATAAACCACTATCAAGGCAGGTGTTTGCAAAGCAGGATATTTTGCTAATCTCCTCCTTCCTAATTATAAGAATTAAGGATGTCTGTAACATTCAAGTGTTATTGAGACTGACTGTAGCTATAGCTCAAGTGAGACTTTTATTCATCCTTTTTTGAAAAGTACCATTTTGGTTGAAAACATTTTGGTTTACTGTCAATTAGAAGAATATTCTGTTTATGATACGCTCAGCAGAATTGTTGGGAAATCATTTCAGTTGAAAGACTGGGAATTGTTTTTTACCCTGTTCATATGTCCCAGATGATCCCCTCACTGAACATGCAATCAGTTAGTTTAAAAAGAGCAAATGCTTAAATATTCTTTCAGTTTCACAATGGACTTGGAGGCTACAATCATCTGTTTCTGACTCGAGAACAACAGATCTCAACTCTATGTCTCTGGTTTACCTTGTCCAGTCAATCTTTTAAGCAGCAATTTTGCCATCTGATAAACTGTACCTTTTTGTTAATAAATATAAGGCCTCTCCCATCCCTGATGGCTGGAGCTGGCACATGGCTGCAGACCACCACCACCAGCCTATACTTGCTTTGCTCACACCTGGTCACAAACACAATTTACTTTCAGTGACAGTCCAATAAAAATTTCAAAATACTTCAAAGATAAGGTGTTATTCAATGGAGATAATGGCATCAAGTACAGTTCTATTGGAACAATGAATTTAAGTAAATAGAAAGGAAAAAGTCATATTTATGCTGTCTGAAAAGAATAAACAAAATCCTTCAGAGATACAGGTTCCTCAAAAAGTCCAAATCAACAAGGAAATACTTTTAGAACAATATTTAAACAAAATCAAAGACCTCACACACTCTTGTATAAGCACTCACATTGTTAAACAAGACTCAGAATGATTTTTCAGGGACTGGGCAGTTTTCCCTATTCTTAGACGATTTCACTGAATTAAGCCATTAGCACTAGTTCCTAAGAATGTTAAACACTTGGAACCATTAAAATGGATACAGAAATCAGTGACATGTGTCACATTAAGTCTCAAGGATGGTTCTTTATTTTATCCTGTACATATTTGAAAGACTGGTTCATTTTTGAAATAACAAATGTTGTCATTTTTATAAAAGTCATGATACAAAATACAACCATAAAAGATTTTTCCGGTCTTAAATTATGTTTAAAAGTTTATTTCCTTCCTAATGTTCCAGTGGAATGACTTTTTGGCAGAACTAGCTGGAAAGCAGAAACCAGACTTAAATGCAAAGCTTAACCCATTTATTTCTCATCTGAAATGAATACTAATATTTGTAAAATTTTGAAGTCTTCCCCAAGCTTTATGTTACAAAAATAATCTTTTTATTCACTTCACCTTATTTGCCTTTTGATATTTATTCTCCTGAGAAATTATAGGGAGATTACTTGAGAAACTAACAAAAGTCCAACTTTCCCTTTTTCTTCAACTGTTTAACTTACTGCTTCATGGCTCTCAACAGCCCTTTCCACTGGGAAAAATTCCTCCTAGCCTGACTGCAATGCACGATTCACTGCAGCCCTGAAGTGTTTTGTCTTAACTACTACAGAAACAAGGATTAAACACATACATTTATTAAACACCCATGTAAAACACTCTCTATTCCATAACAAACTGATTACTGACTAAGGCATGCAGTTTCTGGCCCAAGACCAAAGGGGGTGGGGGGGAGGAAATTAACTAATCACACTTCACAACAGAAGGAATGATGCACAGGCCTTGAACAAAAAAAGACATATCAGTAAAGCACATGCAACCATATTAAACCAAGAAATACTCATGAGTATAAAAAAGAAAACTAAACCAAACCACCACACCAACTCAACCCACCAAAAAAACCCAAAACCTCCCCAAAATCACAGTCAAAACTTCCTTTTTCTCCAAAAAAGCATTGTCTGTCTTGTGGAATATGCAAAAACTACAGTAAGGACTGTTTTATACTAACTCTCATTCCAGAAAACACCTGCCATGGGACTAACACTTGAAACATTTGAAGTTTAGACAGGAGTGAATGATAGTTCTATTCAAGAGAGCTGCTGTTCCACTAGAAGAAAAAGTAAGTTAGTATCATTAGGGTTTATGGACCCTTATTCTACAAAGCCAGTTAATTGCTCAGTGTATCAGCTTTATTAGTGCACTGCAGCTTTATCTATATCCTCCACTAGCTGTAGTCATTCCCACAGTGCTGTATTTCACTGTTAGTTGTTTACAAATTTCCAAAAGTCAATGCATCTCTTCTCCTAACTAACTCTTCCTTCTACATTACAAAGGAGTAAGTAATATAAATTGCAAAAAATCCATTTTATAGGCAAGTAATAGTTGAAACGACGGCAAGATTTTGCAGTTTTACATAGAAGTTCTGCAGCTTTTTTTGGGATCATTAAACAGAGAGATCTCCAAGAGTAAGCATGTATTTTGGTATTAATTAAAAACTAAACAAGAGCTCTACTGTACAGCTTCATCGTATGCAGTTGTCACTTGTTGACTTTGAATTAAATGCTTGGAGTTTGTACAAGGTGTCTTTTCTTTCTGTAGAATCAGTACTGCAGAGAAAACAGAATTAGTGATGATGAGCTTCCACGGAGAAACTACGAGAAAATATCAGGTCATTGTACAGCGTGTAGCTACCAAGGGCAAAGCAACTATCACCTTCTCTGTCTCAAAATGATCTGGGGAGAAGGAAGTTAAGTTCTTTTCCCCCACATAGATTTAATTTGGACAATCTTGCTGTGTCAGGAAGTTAAAAGTCCTTTCCGAATTGCACCTTCAAGGAAGTACATAAAATGGGTTATTGCCTTCATAGCCAGGGTAAATTCTCCGTACATTCATTTGTTCTGTTTCAGATGTTCCCACAACAACAGGACTTACCAAGAGCCTTGCAAGCTCAGCAAGTGTGTTCACACATGCTGCTGCTGAACTTCACTTTACATTTCACTGTCAAGCTCAGTTC
The DNA here is from genome assembly GCA_013397795.1 of Orthonyx spaldingii. Lineage (NCBI taxonomy): Eukaryota > Metazoa > Chordata > Aves > Passeriformes > Orthonychidae > Orthonyx > Orthonyx spaldingii. The sequence goes on from VZTJ01004901.1 coordinate 299,472, forward strand.
TATTGTTTTAATTAACAACATACTAAGTACTCTACTGCTTGAGGATGGACAAGACACACACCCCTCTGAAGCAAAGAAGACTTTTGAGGATAACACAGATAAGTAATTTATTACAGTGAAATTGATTGTCTCTTGTCAGACACTATCATCTTATAATTCTATAAATATAATGTATGTGTGTAGATAGGTGTATGGACCAGTTTTTGTAATAAATAATTACTAAACACTTCTAGATCATCCAAGAGATTTGTACAACAAGAGCAATACATTCTCACTATAAATCCCTCCGATCATGTAGGGCCACATAACTAAAAAGCTCGAGCCACTTAAATTGAAACAGTCAAATAAAAACAATAGTCCATGGCTAGTGGCAGCTGTGTCTCCAAACAATATTCTATTCTAGTTAAAGCCACACAAACCAAAAGAAAAAAACCTCTTCCAGTATGCATCAATCTCAGCAATTACTTCACACATTTCATGACCCCTTCCTTTATGATTACTTTCCTTGGGGATTACTTTATGATACAATAATCTGCATTCTACTTCATTTCAAAGGATTTTGAAAGACAGGCCTCTTCCATAATTTGGTTTCCTGTATTTAGTCTTCCTGGAAGAGCCTTTCCAAGGGCTCATTCCTTCTATCTTCCTCCCCCAAAGAAGAAAAATTATTAAATACAAAGCCTTTTCTTTTAGAAGAATAAAAAAGCATCATAAATATTACTAACTGATAAGGATATCTGTTTCTAGGTTGCGCTCAACTACAAGCAACTAAGTTAGCAAAGAATACAAAAAAAACCTCTGCCATATCATATTTTCTTGCTGAAACGTACTGGGAAAACACTGAGCAAGCGCTGGAAAATGTGTATATAAGTTGCATAAAATTATGTGCTGCATAATCATGGCATATTTATCCATGGCACTGTAATTAATAATCAGCTGTCAACATCCTGGAGTGGTTTTCCAAACACATTAAACATGGGATGCTTAAATAATTTTAACTTTTTTTGTTACCATGCTTCTTTGAACAAGCAGAATTATTTTTCCAAAGCACTGTGTTATTATGAATGCCTGAATAGGATTAAGACGCTTTCTTGAAATGCAGAGACCAAGTGGATTTCATGTGTTATGTGGGAAGCCAGCGCAGTTCATGGGCGTCTCAGGTTTACATTACATTCATTATCCTGCAGCACTGTTAGGTGTTGACAGTTCTAACTGCCTTCACTGGAACGACAGGCCCTGCAAAACTGAATGCGCGCAGAATTTACGATTCACTGCCCATCTGCCAAGGCTGAGAGTCAGCCCCTCAGAAGTGCATGTCACAGCAGGCACATCTCCCCCCACCCTTGTGGGGGAGGTGAGAAGGGCAAGTCAGGGCCAGAACCAGGAGGGGGGCTGGGGAGAGGACCCTTGGCAGTCCCTGTAAGCTTCAACTTTTCCCAACATCCCAGTCACCAACAAAAATCTTACTAAGAGGTTTACACATACTTTAAATGGCACACAACTCTGTGCCTCAACCTGCTACGCTGGAGGAGTCAGCATAAATTTGTCATTTGATAAAGATTTCCAAGTCCAGAAGAGGACCTAAAAGATTAAATAGAGGGCTGAAACACGTTTCCTGTGAGGAAAAGGTGAGAGAGTTGGGGTTGTTCAGCCTGGAGAACAGAAGGCTGCAGGGAAACTTTTTTCCAGCCCTTCAGTTCCTAAAGGGGGTCTACAAGAGAGCTGAAGAAGAACTTTTTACAAGGGCATGTAGTGACAAGACAAGTAGGAATGGCCTCAAACTGAGAGGAGGTTTAGATTAGATGTTAGGAAGAAATTCTTTACTGTGAGGCTGGTGAGGCCCTGGAACAGGTTGCCCAGAGCAGCTGTGGACATCCCATTCCTGAAGTGCTCAAGGCCAGGTTACACAGGGCACTGAGGAACCTTGTCTAGTGGAAGGTGGCCCTGCCCATGGCAGGGGTGTTGGAACTGCATGATCTTTAAGGTTCCTTCCAACCCAAACCATTCTAGGATTCCACAAAGAGTACAGAGACACAAGTGAAATTTAGAGAGATTCTTTTGGCAGTGATATGAAGATATTTAGACAATCTCTCTTTATGTTCCAAAACCCAGGAACACCTTCTCCTGATTTTACTATTACAAGCAATCAACATATTCTGAAGTATTTCTATTCTAGACTTTAACTTTCCCCTTGCCATAATGAACATAAGTTTTGTCTATAGACCACATAATTTTATTTCAAAGCATACTCAGATACATTAAAAGCATATTTTTATCCTGTATTCTTTTCATTATGCTAAAAAAAAGAAATCACACTTCAAATAATTGCCTGATGGTGCCAGTATGTTAACTATGAGGCTGTTATTAATTGATTTTGTGTTCAGTCAAATTGTGTAGTGCAACCACAAAACACTAGACAGATTACATAGAGAATTTCACTCATGCATCTTCTCAAACTACTGCTTATGGAGTTTTTAGAAAAGAAAAATGGATATTAAAATACTGAACTAAGAAAAATAATAAATACAGTGGAAAAAATAGATCAATGTTTTAAATACAAATTTTAAAAAGACATTGTGTTGTTCTATACCAAAAAAAACCACTACTCAACCTTTAGTAGCAAAATTCTTTGACAAAGAACAAACTTTAAAGTATATACAAAAACTCAGTATTTTATATGAAGTTGATGTTGAGAAACAGAACTCAAATTATGACAAGTAAAACCTTTCAGCAAATACTGGTTGTTTACAGCACATATTGCATTATTTAATTTTTTAAAAACATATAAATTAAATATGAAAAAAATAAAGCCCTGATGTTCTCTCTTGAAGACAGTGGTATAAAGTAGATTATTTTCAGCAGTTACTAAAAAAAGTTTTGGGAGGTATGGACCAAAAACTATTTTGACTCAGTTTTCAGTAGCAGAGGATAGAGAACACAGAGGCAGGAGATACGAACAAGAGAGGCCTGAGCTCTAAAACTCATCAAGGCAGAGGTTTAGGCTTGGATTTGGAGAACTAGATGAACAGTACTCCATAAGTGTAAGCAGGAATAAAAAGTCATCAGGTCAGCGAGAAGATTTTTGCACAAAGCAAACATTTGTTGCAGAGGAAAAATGTTTCAGTGGTTTGGACCACTCAGTTACATATTCTGTCCCTAGCAGCAGCAATAGGAAAGGGGTATTAGAGCCAGGCACCTGAACAGACAATTTCTGCAGTTTTAGAAGTTCCCAACTTACTGTGTCAGGAACAGTTTCTTTACTCATTTTAGACCCATGACCTTCAAATTTTGAGACCAGTGTAGTTTTCACATCACAAGATTTGGTGAATAGCAAATCCACTCTGTCAAGTTGTGATGTTCCCAAGTTGTATCTGGCTTTTCCAAGGTCAGAAACAGGTAGGCCTGGTTTGCATTACTCTTCCTCTCAATGTACTATTCAGTTTTAGTGCAGAACAATATATATCTGATGCTTTTCACCCATTCAGTATTGTGAAGCTCCTCCCCAACATTGCCACAAAATCTGAGCACACAAAAACCCCACCAACAAATTCCCCCTATCCCCTTTCAAAAAGAAAAAAAGACACAGTTCAACATCATCCATATGACTAGGGATTTCATATGAAAAAAGAAGCAAGTTTCTGAATGTTACAAAGCAGAGAAGGTTCACCAACACACAGGAAGGTCAGTCTCACACAGAACAATTAGCTCAAGGATTACTGTATAGAAAACAGACAAGCGTAACACTTGAAAGATCTGTTTATATCAAAACATTAGAGACCTATATTTACATGAAACTAATTCACCATGAGTGTCAGCAGGACAATTCCACCCACAGGAAAAGCAGATGTAATACAGTGATGGATCAGCAAAATATATACAATAGAAATATTCAATTTCAGCTGTAATAAACCCAATGTATGTATATGGAGCATTTATGATAAAAATAGAAAAAGCTGTAATCCCACTTCAGAATTACTTCCTCTGATCTATGCTAGAAGCCAAGAATAACCAATATTAAAAAAAAAAAAAAAAA
>VZTJ01004901.1:303591-319910 GCA_013397795.1 Orthonyx spaldingii
TTTTTTTTTTTTTCTCTCATTCTTTTAAACATGGAGATTGATGCTGTCATTGGAGAAAAGACAGCTTTGCTTGATTGAATTTACAAATGATATTAGCATTGTAGGTAATTAGGAATATTAAAGATACTTATAATGTATAATGAAATATAACCTTGCAGATGGTTAGAATAATTAGTAATTGTAAGGAGCCATGAGTAGGCATGCTCTCTATATAGCACTACCTGCACACGTGTATATTACCTGTTACTAGTATCAGTAACTGCCATCTATTCTTTCTGGGAAAAAAAAAAAACAGGGAAAAAAGCCTGTCTGCAAAAGAAAGTTGGTTTTTTTTACTGAAAAGAAAACAGAAGAGCAGCACAGGAATATTGTGGTTTATTTCCAGATCTTCGACTGATCTAATGAGCACATTCAGGTGACTTAATTTGCTATTATCCATAAGTTTCATCACCTGTAAAATGGTACTTATTTCCATTGTAAAACACTTGAAATGTACTGATGAAGATCTCTACATAATCAAGTACTTTTATTTTTTAGTTCACTAAGTAGGCATCTAGGTCAAGAGATTACAGAATCTAAGATTTAAGGAACAAAAAAAATTATCACATGCAATATTAAAAGGTATTCCCACAGCCTTGAGAGTATCACTGCTGAGATAATACAGATTTAAAAACCCAAAACTCTACTAAAATAATTGTTCCCCATTAGTAAGGAAAGCATTTTGATGGAAAGTGATTAATTTATACCAAAAATAATCTATAGCTTTCTTTAAAAAAAAAATCTGTCATACTTCAGTTTAAGTACATATTTATCTGGGTTTGTACATCTTCTTCTACAGAAATACGATTGCACTGGCTAGAAAACCAAAAAATTAACTATGAACTGGCTTTTTCTCAGCTCCTATTACAATCAAATTTCTGGAATATTAAACACTAACTTGAAATAATTGATACTGAGCAACAATGTTACTTAAAATAACAGAAACAAAAGCCAACAGCAGCACAGAGGAAAGTACTCTGTAATTATGATTTGCAGAACTACTGTGTTCTTATCTTTGGAGAGCTATTACCAAGTCTGCCTAATATAAACATAACACAAGCATTTTTGTCAATTATACTATTTTATTTATGCTCAGGTTAGTCTATCACTGAAAATAATTTATATAACCCTCCAAACTTTACATTTCCTTTGTCATCAGGAGACGACAGGAACTGGGAGGCTGCCAGCCAGCTCATGCATCTGTCACTTCTACTCCTTTCTACCCAAACAGGGAAAATAGGAAAATTCTTGTGTTGCTTCAAGCAAAATACTCCAAGCAAGATACAAAATTATGTCACTTGGTACAATGGCAGCACCAGGACATTAAGTGCAGACTATAACCCCCTAATATATGAAGCCACCAGGCTTCATCAGTATCAGCCAAATCGGCAAAAATCAATCAGCCAACAAGAAGATTGCCCCAGCAAGACTATAGGGCTGCTGAAGCAAGGACAGGAAGGGCTAAGACGAAGGGCCCTGCTTCCCTTTATCAGAGCTTTGAAGACAGGCAAACTAGAAAACCCAGTCCCAGTTCAGCTCTACCTTTCACATATTTTTTCTGTGTCGTAGTTCATCTTGCCTACTCAGATGACAAGTCCAAGAGCTCTTCAACATGGCAGCACAAGACAACCTGGCATAAAGAGAATTCTCGCTAACAAATATCACAACACTCACTACCAAACTAGAAACTGTCCAGCCTGACACCTCAGCTCATAGATCCAGTAGGCTAAGTGGGTGAAACAGAGGTATTAAATAATAAATTCAGATCATCTCCATTAGCTTGTGGGTCAGTTTTTTTACCAATATTCTCCTAAACCACTCACTGTTGGCTGAATTTGGTATATCTAAATTATAAAGGATATTATAACTAATATTTACTGCAATAATTATACATTGACTAACCTTGGAATGTTGAGAGTTGTTTTTAGTTGATTGGGTTTTTTTAAATGACACTTGACTCCTCCTCACATTGATCAGTTAGTTCAAGGTCAGAATATCATGCATTTCCCCCCCAACATTCTTTCATGAACAGCTTAATGCACTTTAACCTCCAATTGCACCTTCTACCATCCCCCAAAAATTCTTATCTTTTGAGATCCACTGTTTCTAGTTGGAAAACAAACACATGATATAGAGAATAGTGTTGTGCAGATTACAGCATAAAGCTTGTGCAGTGATTAACTCTGTGAAGTCCCAGGACTGAAGTAGTGTAAAACTAATTAAAAACGCATATAAACCCACATTATACAAACAAATATGTATGAAGCATTCCCTTCAATTGCAGTTGTGTATCTGTTTTCCTGATTGCAGCTCCAGGACTTCAGCTATTGTCAATCAATTGTTTAAAGATGGAACACTTCAGTGTCTTTTGACTGAAAAGTAAATGATAATTAAAAAAAAAAACCAAACACGTCCACTTCTGCAAACCTCCATCGTATCAGTTTTTAACACTCATGAAAGAATTTTCACTTTCAAATGCTTTGCTTTTTCACTTATATGGCAATGAGGAGTTCAACCAAGTCTGCTATTGTGAAGTTTTTTTGGTGTTTTTAATATAGAATTAAACTGCATCTATTTATCTCTGTTACAGCCCTTCTGCCATCTGTCACAGATCATATTTCTTGAATTCATCATCAGGAGATGACTTGTTTCATATGTTATCCCTTTACGCTGCTGTACATGCATTCCAATCACTGATATTTTACGTCTAGGAAAGGAATCCTTGGATTTCAAGAAGCAGAGGGAGACTAATGACAGAGCCCTCAGCAGGACACTGCAGCTCCTCGACACCAATCAGGGATTACATTTCCTGCCTTCCACTGCAGCAGGAAAGCACCAGCTGAGCAGTTCAGAGGAGATCTAAGTAGTTTAGAAAAAACCCTCAGAGCCAATCACAACTGCCTACTGGACACAGCGGTCACAAAGAACTGGATTAGTATGCAAAGCAAGAGGAAGATGCAAGTTAATAAATAACTCAGACATCTGGGGGCCTTATTAAACTACTAGAGAAGAGGCAAAAGACAGAAAACGACAAAAATTATGTTAGGAAAAAATCTTCCTCTTCTATGACAACTGATTTTGATAAACACAGTTATTCAAATATCAGTGCCCTTAGACAATTGATGCAACTCCTCTGCTGCCTTATCTTCACACTGATTTCTTTGAAGGCCAAAAGGACCCAGAACATAGCTCCCTTCCCAAGCACACCACCCTACATAGAAAGGGCAAAGGCTGGAAACATGATGGCCTGAGACCCTCAACCAAACAGCCTCCTGAACAAGAAAAGGTTGTCATCTTGCGTGGACAAATGGAAATCTTGAGAGGCACTATTCCTACACTGGGCTGCAATGCTTCCCAGCATGTCAACAAGAAGCATCTGCAATGAAGTATCAAAACTGCTATTACAAAAGAGGAGATTTTCATTCCAGAAATGATCAAGATAAGCAAGAGAACATGTAGAGATTCTCTGCTCATCACATACAGGAGTCAGATCGCCATTATAAAGAAAAGCACGGTTAGCACTAGAACCTGTACTGCTGCTCTAACTACAGTATCAGATCTCAACATTTCAGAGCCCATGCAGCAGTCAAGGTCTGTCCTATTTTGAGTTGTACAAACATAAGAACAGATCTACACAAACTTTGTGCTATGCATTGTGCCTGCTGCTGCAGTAGAGTCCTAGTTTCATGTGTATGAAGGAAGAAAGACAATGGGGAGAAAAGCTGCTCCTATTCATCACAGAATAAAAGAAGCTCTGGAAGCTATCAGTTGCAACAAATCCTGATCATAAGGGGGTTAAATTGCCAGCAGAGGGACAACCACACATATATAGGTTGTCAGCAGATAGACAACCTGCCATGCAATGCCAAGGCCCAAGTTTATTTTGGAATACTTATATGCAAACCTTAAGGGTATAAACAAACATGCAAAATATAGATGGGCTTTTGAAAATCCCAGTTATCTAAAGCAAGTCAAATAGTCACTTTCTTATCCAACAGTATTTAGCTACTATTCAAACATTCAACAACAATAACTATCACTTTATATGACAGGCCACTGCTTTATTTATTCCCCATAATATGAAACCAACTCTCCCAAAAAGCCACCATACTCACATGCACAACTGGGCAGAGGATGGCTATACTAATCTATACTTACATCTCAGTGTTCTATATGTTGCCTTTGCTCTGCTACATTTCCTTCCTAGTTTACTAAAGACAAAGAATAAACTTGTAATGACTCTCCTGCATGGCCTCCACCCCATCATATCCCTTACTTCCACCTCTCACATTCCTCATCTTGCAAGTCTTACATCAACACTTACTTTTTTTTCCCAAAGTTAAAAAAAAAGCCTATCACTTTCATTTTCCAAAAAAAGAATATCACCATTTCCTTAGGGGGTAAAGACAAAAACCCTAAAACACAACACAATTTTATTTAAATAAGTCTGTACATCAAATTAAAGTACTCTATTCTAGATTGACTATTTAAACACTTATTTAAAAATTACAACAGCTGCTGTTTATTGTGAAGAACCAAAACATTAAAAAAATAAAAATCAAATCTCACATACTTAATAAAAATACTGCTTCACTAAAATATTGCCATGAAAAAATGCAACCAGCTCTACTATCCAAGTAAGGTCATTGTTTGGTTTTAGAATTTGGAAAGGGAAGCCAGTGGATTCTGAAGTTCTGGGATTATTGTCAGAAGCAAAAAACTGTGTAAAAAAAGAGAAGATGCAAACTCAAAAGAGCTCATCAGCAACAACTAGCAAAGCAAATTAAATACAGCTGCTCATAGCAACATACATTTGCCACAACAACAAACCCAACAACATCTTCTCTAGTCCTTGTAAGGCAGAGTATCCTGTTTGTACCACTCTCTTCATTTATACTTGGAACAAGAGAATACTAAAGTTCTGGCCTGCCTTTTCCTCAGTTAATGTATTGCTTCTATTCACACTCATGAAACGTCCTTGGCAACTAATGATTTACCTCACCTGTTCTAGACACAAGCGGATTGTAATAAATTAATCTGGCTTTCAACACTACTTCTCCATCCATATGGCCTCTAGTACACACTCATCATTTATCCACAATGTTTTCTGAAACAAGTGGTGCTGCTGAAGCAAACACTCACACAGTTAAACAATATTCCCATTTATTTAAAATAGGTACAATTTAGAATTAATACATTCAGTACTGAAGCTTAGCTTAGTCCTAGGCCTGATCAGTCACAAGTGTCTTGATCCAACTGAGCACTTAAAATTGTACCTTTTACAATTCTATTTAGGCAAATCAAGAAATAAAGTGTCTGCTACATACTGCTTCACAGACAAGTGACAGCACTATTGCTGCAGGAACCAATACACAAGGCATTAATAATGCAGACAATTACTATGATCACAAGATCACACTTGGAATTAAGTAAGTCCATGCCAGCCGCTGCCATTTCATGTGTTCTCTTTATTATTCAATTTCCCTAATTTAATAATATTTTTGAACTTGTAAGTAATCAAAAGCATAACACTATGCCTTACCTCCATTTCACATCTTCACCATATAAGCATGAATACTGGTTGCTGGTGTAGGGCATTGCATGCTTTGGCATTGCATGCTGTGAAACATACTATAAAGCCTCAAAAATGTTCCAACAGGTCATTTGCTATGTATCAAGAAGGAAACGAGTAAGAGGGAAAGAATAATATGAGCTGTCTTCTCTCTCACACTTCATTACATCATTACATAAATTGACCATAAAAGTCTGCTACAAAAGTCAGTCTGGGACAAAGAAGTGAAAATTCTGATTCAATAAGGAACAGAAGAAGGTATGGCTGTAATGCAGCTCTGTTATTATATCCAGAATAATTATCTCAAAAGAAAATAATGAGGTGGTTCAGCTTTCCTAGACTCCATAAATCTATTTTGTTACAGTATGAGTTACCACACATCATTTTACCTTGAAATTTACAGTATCTACAATATAAATCTACATTTGTTTTACCAAATATTGGTCATCTGCTACTACTGTTTTGGTATGAAAAAAACCACACAAGACAAAACATAGCAAATTCAACTGTGCATTGACTCCAAAGTTCTACAAAATGACAAAAATGTGACATCCTGCAAACCCTGCCCCTCAAATTTTGTGAGCAGTCAAGCAAAAATCCCAACCCTATACACTGTTATCATACAGGCACACAGAGAGAACACATCTACACCCTTACAGAAGCAACCTGTACTAGAAGAAAGCACCAGTCCCTTGGACAGCCTGAGATCAGCACACACTTGCATGTGGTCACAGCAGCACATTGTCTATCTGTATTGCACATAGATGTGCTGTGAAAGGGCCTGGAAGCTCAGAATAGCCTCAGGCTGCAGGTGCAAGCACTCCAACTGTCTCAGGTGTCCTGCTCTCAGACATCAGAGAGAAGATGCTGCCCTATCATCAGCCAGCTGAGGCTGCCCAGACATCTGAAGCAGTGATGAACGTGGCAGCTTTCACTGCTGGCAATCCTCAATGTCCTGCGTCTCATTTGCAGGCACCTAAAAATTTCTCATGCAACCTATATGGCATTTATAATGTAAAAAGAGGATAGAAGTGACTGGACCTTTTGTTGATAAGTTGTATTAAACTATCCCAACAAGTTACACTCCAATCTCATATGCAGTCTGTGCAACACAGTTCAAACCCATGTTTTGTATTTGCCACAAGAAAAACTGTTAATATAAAGTTCATTTAAATATTCACATGAGACAACTCTACATCCTAGCAGAGTCAAAGATCTCCTTTACACATATGGACTAAATCCATCTGTACCTTCAGTAATTTCCATATTATGTTTTACTACTTCCAAGATTAATTGTGGAAGTAGTCAGTTCATCCCTGTCTACCCTAGTTTAGCCCAGGTACTTCAAATACTATTTTTGAGCCTAAAGGCTTACCCAGCAGTCTAACTCCACAGAACAATGAAGACTTAGCTAATTATGCTAATTAATTAAGCTAATTAGGCAGCTTCAGCTAATGTATGTAAATGCAGCTGGTTTCAGAATATTTCATTTTAAAAAGCTAACATAATTCAGCATGACTTAAGGCAAAAAGACACTTTTATAGTAAGTGCTAGCAAACAGCTGTAGTGGGTTGTTTAGCACAGGAAACTATTGCTGTCATACTCCCACAGAGAGAAATGCTCAGGGGACTCAACATTACTTAACAAATCGAAAAGACTGTGCTCAGCTCCAGGACAGTGAAAGTGTAACTTGTACCTAACATATATGCCTTGCTCTCCAGAAAATTCCCAGCAGAATTTCAGTCAACATTAAAGTCCAAACTGTGCTAATGCTGCTGTCATCTAGTTAGCTTTAACCTGAAACAATCTTACTTTGCCTTGTGCAGGCAGATGTCATGACTGTAAAAAAAAGTCATGGGTCTATTTTGCCCTATAGACCACAAATACCTTATTCAAGCTTCACAAGCTAAACCATCGAAGTAGAATTAGCGGGATATAATACACTTTTTACATAATATTCTACTCCCAAAGGGATTGAATATGTAAAAGTATTTCAGGGTTAAAAATGTATTAACATGTCTTTGATTTTGCAAGCACAAAGATTAGCTACAGATTACTACTGCCCCACGAAAGTCCAAAGGCCTCAAATGTAATTTCTATTGCTAGGCTGAGCTTCGAGGGATAGATTCATGTGAAATCTGGCTTACCAAAATGTAAAAGGGACACTCACATTTGCAAAGTATACCTCTTTCTCATCTTGCTGCATAAAAACACTATGACCCTATTAAAAAACAGTGTAAATATTTGGTGGATAAGCATAAGGGTAGAGAAAATAAGTGACAAAAGAAACAACCAAATTGAAACTCTAACCTACATTCACTTTGAGTAACTAGCAGGGTAAAAGGCCAACAGCCTGTAAAACTAGAACTAGAGATTCTATATTTTGGTAGAAAAAAGGTACTGAGATCTCAGCAAGACAGAATTTAATGTGACAATTATGATTAAATAAAACTAAGAGCTGCAGTGTACATACTGGCAATCTATCCCATTTTTGCTTGCTGTTTATCTTATTTCCTTTTCATTAAGGAAATGCCTCTTTTCCTTACAAGGAACTGTAGTGACATTTGACAAAGTAATTAAGAGAAGGATGATCATGATCAGCTGCCTTTGCCCTGTTACCAAACACAGTCAATACACAGTTCATGACTCCAGCAGATGTTCGTGCTTTACAGACTTACTGGGAACTTAAGGTCTTAGTTTTTCTGTCCTTCCTGTATTACATGGAAAACACAATCTAAACAGAGAAACCACTGAATTACTAGCAGCAAGTATTAACCCATCCAACACAATCTACTATACAAATCAACAAAAAATAAACTGCCCAACAGTTTTATTTCCACAAATACAGAGCTATTATGAAACAGGAAAGCTTGAACTCTCTTGACAAATGGCAGAAAAGCTTGTTTGAGCAAAGGACTCTGCCAGGGTCGTTGGCTACTCATCCATCACTCACTACCCCTCCCAGTTGGCTAAAATAATCCTGCTCACAAAACATGAATCTACAGCGCAGAAGACAAAGGGTCACATATTTTAATGAGGCAGAGTCAAACCCTGACTGTAAAGAAGCATTTGTGAATTCCCCCATCACTTATGTCCTTGTCTCTGCTCTGTCTCCTTATGCCACCTATCTTCACATGGCCCTGGACTTGTTCAGGTCACAAGATTCATCCAAATCAAAGCTAACCCTTCTCAAAGGATACAAAGAGGAGTTTTGTGTGTGTGTGTCTGTGTGCGCTCACACAAGATGAAGGTAACAGAAATTTAAAATTAACTGCCTAATAAAAAGGTTGCTTTTGGGGTTTTGTTTGTTTGTTTAAACACAACCAGTTTAAACTGCATATGAAATGAGGGCCTAATTCTAATACAGACTATTTCAGCTAATGCAGTGAAAGTACAGTAGTTAAAATCTAATTTGGCAGAAGGCATCTCTAGTCATGCAAGAATGCAATCTCACTGAGCAGCTATGAATATAAGGCTGCAGGATATACAGCTCTTAAACAAGCTCCTCCTCATCCTGACAATTCCTGGGCTTCAAACACTGGAGTTTTGGCTATACCCTAGACACCCACTTGAGCCCCACAATATATCACAGGTCAGCTGCAGAAACGGGGGACAGATACCAGCTAGGGCTTCTCAGATCCTCCAGTGAGGAAGCTGAGAAGGAGAAATGAACAGATGAGATTTTACAGATCAGAGAGGTTCTGCAGGGAGCCTGGGCCAAGTCTCATTAGAAATCAACAGTTCATCCAACATGGAAGAATATAAATGGAACACTTCGGATGCTTAATTTTAACAAAAAAATATTCAACAATCTCTAGACCCAAACAGACTACTGTGAAAAAAAATATCTTTTTTCAGGTGCAAGTTTGGTTGTCATCTCTCCTGCTTGATTTTACAAGTACTTAAGTTCTTAAAGAAAGAATAAAGATAAAATCTTGCTATTTTCAATTTCCGATGCACCGTCTCACACTATCAAAACCACTAAACAAGATGCCAAGCTGAAGAGTATGTGCCAGAGTGTGCAAACCACAAAGCAACCAGAACTGAAGTGATCCCTGTTGCATTTCAAAACCCATTTTCTGATGAAGAATCTTAATATGGAACATTTCTAAAGACCATTCTTGAGAATATTTTGCATCAGTGATATGAATACAACTGTTAAGGCAAGACAGTGACTGAAACCTTAGTCAGCTAGGAGTGCCACATAAAACACAAGCTAAAATAAAATACTAAGTTTATTCTTGTAACACTATTGGTCAAAAATAATAAAGGCCCTGCATGAGAGCATGTAGAAACAAACCACTGTCATCCAACAGTTCAGAAACTTCTCTAGTTTTGAGTTTTTCATTCAGCATTCCCAGCTAACAGGTATATAATCAGTAACTACACCCGTACATTTTACATCGTGACTTGACTGCTAATGAATCTGATTGCTATCTTATCTTAGTTAAAATAAAAAGAATGGAAAAGTGCTCTCTATGCTAATGCTTAAGAATGTTCTCAAGAAACATGTTATTATTAAAATAGCTTTAACTCAGAGTTCCCAAAGCCCAACTCAGAATCATGGAGTCATTCAATGGTTTAGGTTGGAAAGGATCTTAGAGGCCATCTGGTTCCAACCCCACTGACACGGACACCTTTCTAAACCAGGTTTCTACTCAACTGGGTTTCTCAGAGCCCCCCATCTAACCTGCCTGGAACACTTCTGGGGATTAGGCATCCACAGCCTCTCTGGGCAATGTGTTGCAGTGCCTCACCACCCCCACAGTAAAGAATTTATTCCTAATAATTCATCTTAACCTATCCCCTTTCAGTTCAAAGCCATTGTCCCTTGTCCCGTTACTACATGCTCTTGTAAATAATCTCTCTCCATTTTGTTTGTAGGGTTCATTCAAATAATACTACTTAAGGGTAGTTGTCTGTTCTCCTTGAGTTTTGATGCTGGAAGGCATAAAAAAAAAAAAAACCTCAGAAAAGTGAGAAAATGGACAGAAAGAGGAAATGTGAGCAAAACTCCTCCATATACTTATTCTCTTCAAAAGGCATTTAAAAATAATTTGCAAATAGAATAGGTCTTCCTTCTTTCCATGTGATTTTAAGTACTCAGAACTTCAGTATATTAGCTACCCTTCCAATAACTCATATATACCTAGACATGCATTTAGGGTATGGAAAGGGGTGAAGAAAAGGACTTACATTACATGCCAAACAGAAAGAAGGCTATCAGCTAACCTTAAAATTCTTAGACCATAATAGAAACAAAGAGGAAAAAAACCCATACATACATATGTATGTGACTCCAGCTGTTGCAGTCCAACTAAGTCATTTTAGCTGTAGTTAATTTCCAGCAACAAAAGGAGATACAAAGGGCTACACGTGTATTCTTTAATATACCAGATTATAACTAATATAAAGTCTTTGCTAAATTTACTGTTATCATCTATTAAAGAATAACTAATTTTACAGCTTTCTAACGTGCAGCTCTTAAGCTCTAAATCACTGACCATAACTAATAAGCAGTGTAATACCATGAGTATCTGAAGTACAACAACAGACTGCAATTTTGTTGATTGTAAATCATCATCATTTTAATGCAAAAGCAACAGCAAATCTCTGTAATTACTGGGTGCATTTTGAATCACTTTTATGATTACTGCTCTATACCCATTAAAAATCCAAAACACTGAACTGCACAGGGTATAAAACTAGAATTATGATATACTACAAACTATAATTGAAATCCATAAATTTTCTTACCAGTGTTCAAAATTATTTTGTTGCCAAGAATTGCAACCCTGCAAAATCAAATTTACAGACATTTACTTGATCTAAGAAAGCAGTAGGGGCAGGGACAGTTGCTTTGAGATAAGTAAATAAAAAATTAAAACCATCAAGGATCAGATTTGGCACCACTGCTTGTTTATGCAATACACTTGGCTACCAAACTTGCCAATTAAAAGAAAAAAAAAAATCTGTTCTAAGTGCTATAAGCAAAATCTGAAAAGGTCAGCAGTGGTATACACATAGTTTGGACCTGTAATTAAAAATTTCAAGCCAAAACTTGTAACGCCTGGGATAACTTACCCCCTACAGCACTGTCCAAGAATATTCCACAAAGCAGTAAAACACTGTTTCATATATCATTTTAAAAAGACAAAACCAAACCAAACCCAGGAAACAAAAAAGAAAATGCCCACACATTACTTGAGCAATCTACTGCATTTTCTCAGTAATAAAAAGAAAATTAGCTTCTAGAAATGTATGCTTTTTAGGAGAGGTGGAAAGGAAACCAGGAAAATTAAATACCTCATAAGAGGAAAATAATGTTTCTAGAGATATGAAACTGTAGGCTAGCTAAACATTTCATAGAATACCAGATTAAAAATTTTGAAACAGATCCACATTCAAACTTAGATGGGTGCAGGAAAGGGATATCAGGATGTTTGTGGATTCGCGCCATTTGAACAGCCCAGTTTACAACGAGCAACTGGAAGAGCTTTCCTTGTTTCAGTTATCAGAACAAAGGCATGAAGCGATTCACCTACTTTCATCCTGCTGGGAGTCAGGGCAATCCCTCGAATGGGGATTGTTGCTGCAATTCATCTCTACATGCAAGGAGATACAGCCATGATGGAGACTATGCACAGGGCGCTGTGTTGGGAATGTTTGTTTTACACAATAATCTACTTAAACTAAAAGTCATCATTATTTATAATTTTTAAAATATGAAAACCAAATCCATAATAAATGTAGATCAAAAATCAGAAGACAGCTTCTATTTAAAAATGAACGAAAAATTGAAAGACACAGTTTTGAGGATCTTGCAGTGCTTCTATTAGAATGACTGAGAAATATTCTTCCACACCTACATACTGATGTCATTGTCTGCTTCCACTGGTCACTGAAGTTTATTCTAGTGTGCAATAAAAATTGCTATTTATTCTGGTAGGGGTTTTCCCAAATTATTGACACTGCAAAAAAATCAGTAAGTGACAATTTGCAGATCCTTCCTGCAGAACCTCCAGGGTAAAAGCTACACTTTTCCCTTTCTTTTCCTTTCCTCTCCTCATCCTTCCTTTCCTTCCCTCCCACCCACCCCTCCATCCCCCAACTTCAACACTAATTTCTACATGACCAGATTATACATTCTATTTTATAACGAGCCACAGTCATGGCTGAAGGAGTATTCTTTAATCTAAAAGCCCCTTCACACAGACTTATAACTTCCTCTAAATGATTTCCTAATTTTCCCAAAGCTCCAGGCTAGGAGCAACTGCAAAATGTTTTCCCTAAAAACAATATATTAAACTGTTTGTTTTCAGGAACTGTGTGGTGAATGTGGGTAACATCCATATTATTTAAGAATGTTTTTTGCTATTTAAAAATAAACTGTTGAAAATACCAAACTTCACATAAGCAGATGAATGTGTGGTTCAGCAATTAAACAAAAAAATATCCAGTATTGTGCAGCTTGTCCCCTTCTCATTAAGACCAGCATTTGTGAATCAAAATATATTCAGTCCATTAGGATGATAATGCAGACATTTAAAGACACTGCATGGGTTCCCACTGCATTAACCAGAAGATCTGCTGATTATACAAGTAGGGAGTAAGATATACAGCACTACAGAGATGCAAACATGGAGTTTTTTCTCATTTATCCCTTCCACTGCGAAGGCCTGAGGAAACACAAGAGTCACTTGGCTTTCTTTTCTCTTGCATGTGCATTTAAACTGTTGAGGGCTATTCCATAAACTTCATTCCTTTCAGCAGCACATCCCTTCCCCTGGTTAAACTACTGTGCAATGTTTCATGATCCCGTGCATACATCCTTTGCAGACGCACATTCCTAATGAACCCTGCTCAGACACCAAGTGTTCAAAGTGGAGAACAAAGTTACCTTCACAACTCCCTCCACCCACTAGAAAACTAGCAGGAGCTGAAATGCAGAGGACACACAGGTGTCTCTGTCTGACAGACACTGTCATCTATGTAAGGGCCAACAGCTGTGCAGAGGTGCTCACCTGTGAGGCTGGGTTTATGATCACAGCATGGGGGGAAAATCTAGAGTGCATGAAAGGAGATGGGCTTCTGCTCAGCAAGAAAACATGCTACCCTCGCCCAAAACTGGTGGTGTGAGTGACCAAGAGCAGTGACTTTTTGCGTAAAGGAAGGTAACAGAAGGATGAAACAAATGTGCATTTGTTGGAACAAGATTTTTATGCTGTACAGGGAATGTTTATTGATCCTCCCACATAAAAATGCTTCTGTTTCATTAATCAAAAAGTGACAAGATGTTCAACAGTCAACCTAGACTTGTCTAGAATTAATTATGTCAAATCAACCTAATCTCTTTGTATACCAGACAACAAGTTGCCAGGAAAAAAAAGAAAATAAGTGGATGTCAAAAATCTTTACTTCATGACATCTTTTGATGTTGTTTCATGAGACATTTTGATTAATAAACTAGAGAAGCACAGGATAAATCAAAATAATAAATGAGTACAAAATATGAAGAAAAACTATTTTCACCAACAAAAATTTAAAGAGGGATCAAGACAAGTTTTGCAGGGGGCTGTCCACAGTACAGCAATAATCACAGGTTTTAATACTGATTTGGGTAGAGAAACAATGGTTTTTTTTATATCGGCAGGCCACATTCAACTGGATGGAGCATTAGTGCACAGAACAGGCTTAGACTTCCAAATGGTCTTAAACTGGAGAGACAGCCTGGTAAATACAGGAATGTTATTCATCAGGCACAACAGCAAGAAAATACAACTGACCACGAAGCATTACATACACCAATAACGCAAAATAATTGGCCAGCTCTGCTACCCAAGGTCTCAGGCCACTTGTGGATCCAAGGCATGAATCAGCAGTATCACAACATCACAAAGGGATAACAGCCATAAGGGGGTAAGCAAACCAAATTATCAACTGCAAAAAGAGAGTAATTTATGCCCAATACCAGCAAGGCCCCAATAAGATTTGATGTCCAGAGCCCTTCAGTCCAACAAGGGAGGGGACCAACTTCAAAAAACAAGCATTGGTCTAGTAAGCATAACCTAAAAGGAGGATTAATGAACCATCTTTATTGGTTAAGCAGAGACCTTTAGGTAGAACTTAGTAACATCCTTGGGCAGCTAAAGCTTGTCACCAGAGGACAAGACAAAAACCTTTATTCTCCATGACCGTGGCAGGCATGGCAAGATGTAACAAGCTTTAGGAAACATTTCTAACAGCAAAGATAGTTTAGTGTTGTCAAAAGATTGATAGCCAAGATTAGGATCACCAGTACTGTGACCTTTGTATAAAGTTATACAACTGCTTGTCAATCAGTAGTTTCAAAATTCAGCTCACCCTTGAGGAAAAAAAAATACTTACCAGTATGTCACCTCTACTCAAAGGTATTGCACAAGTATTTCAGTCACAAAAACTACCAAGGGTTAGTGCTACCAATTAGGAGAACAGCAGAAGGACATTTAACTCCCTGTATGGATCTGATGTCACATAAACAGAATTATTTTTACAACTTTGGCAATATCCAGTTGGTCAAATCTTAGATACATTGAAAGGAAACACATGGAAAATGGCTGAATCATTTTCACTCCTTTTTCTGGTATTTAGAAATACACATTTCCATGCAGCACTACCACTTATTTGTGCAGGGGAAAAAAAGAGGCTTACATAAAACGGCAAGAAACATTCTTCAGCTGCAAGATGTCTAAACAACATCCAGAGCTGTGATTCAAACATGAACCTCTGAAAAAAAAAAGTGCTTTTCTTTTCCAATTTTTTCTTGTATTTAAAAGACACTGACAGTATTTGGAAAGTCAGGGTTTAAGTATTCTTTAGACATAATTTTGGGAATATAGAAAGAAAACATCCTTAGAGCAATATTAACATACCCTTTCAGGCTGCCTTTTTTTTTTTCTTCCAAGGCTGAGAAAATGATCTACATGAGCACAAGCAATGGACTAACAGGTCTGAAAATGTGTGTGTTTATCAGAAAAGGGAGCAGAAACCATAGATTCTGAAGAAAAAACACGGGAGCACATGGGCATACAGCCAACAACTACTCTGAACACGACTTTAAATTAAAAAAAGAAGAGGAAATTAGTTACAATGTCTGTAAAATTTTTACCTTTAGGATTGACCAGACACAAAAGTAAGCCAATCTACCCATCTCCAAACAAATCCCATCCCTTCATCTAAATCAGAGTGATCTTGTCCTTTGGGCATATAGTTCCAATACAGCATGATACAAACTCACAGTGCAAGAACCTTTTTTCCTCAGTCTGGCTTTCTTGCAATTTCTTTACTATAGCTCACACCTCCTTTCCAAGTTTTGCTCCTCCCAGGCAGTTTAAGTCCAGTAAGGCACCAATAATTAAAATAAAGGATTAGTCTTCTTAAATAGGTTAAAAATCCTTTTGAAAGAGATCTACAACATCAGTAGATAATTCTAACACAATTATCAATTTATTCCATTTATTGCCTTCTAAATATTTTTCATGCAATAAAATCTCATTCTTACTGAACACATTTTCTATTGCCTAACTTCTAGCTGAAAAATGGAAAACCATCCAGAATTTCATCAGACTGTTTGACAGGCTACAACTTAGAAGCTTCCAAATTGGAAAAATAAAAGGGGTGGATGGGGGGGGAGTGGGGAGGTGAGAAGGAGAAGAAAAGAGAAAGAAGC
>VZTJ01004901.1:320063-332389 GCA_013397795.1 Orthonyx spaldingii
AAAAAAAAGAAAGAGAGAAAAAAAGGGAAAAAAAAAAAAAAAAAAAGAGAAAAGAGGTGCAGATTTATTTAACAGCATTTGGCTGACAACATTAAGTGTGGGGGAGGGACACCCACAATCTCAGCAGCTCATTCCAAGGAGAAAGGACTTTACCAGCTCATGAAAATAGCAGCTAATAAAAATATGTTTTAAAAACCATTTAAATCTAGGCAAGATTTCAACCAGAAACCATAATGGTTACATTGTTTTATTTGGTACTTTGAAAGCACAGTTTTAGCTCCTTGGCAAAACCCTTAGTCCATTCCCAACAAAATCAATAGCAAAATTTCCATTGACTCACACGATGGGAGTAACAACCACAGCCTACAAACCTGACAGCATCTACTGTATATATGCTTTTAATTTGAAAACTCTACTACAGAAAAGATAACTGATAACACTTAAACTGCAGAATTTTCCTCTTCTATCAAACAGGTATTTACCCAGCAACATACAATTACATATTCTGTAGGTCTCACTTTCAAGCAGCTAATGAGCAGACCATGAGAAAGTTTAGCAAGGCAAAAAGTCCATTCTATAGTCTGATCAGGTTTTAGTTTTAGGGGTTTTTATAACATTTTGGAAATATTCATACATGCCCCTAAACCCATGTAATATTAAAGCCACAAATATTTTTTTGGTAGCTTATTATTATCCATGAGATAGATATAACCACTAATAGATAATTACTAATCAGGTAACTATCTGAAAGAGTCTAGAGAATTTTTTTTTTTGTAAATGGAACACTTCGCAAGACAAACACACAATAAAATAAAGGAAGACAGATCAAAAGGAGAAGGAGGAACTAAAAGAAAAAAAGAAAAAGAAAGGGAGCAGACAAAACAAAACTACCAAAGAGCAGAGATAAGTTCTGGGAGAGGCTGTATAAAGTAGCAAGGTGTTAGTGAAAACACTCAAGTCATTCTGAAAGTCATTTTTAGGATGCCAACTCTAAAAGCTATGAGCAGAATCTAGAGACCATGATTGATCTGAAGGCAAACCAATGACAGCACTTCAGTTAAAAACAACACATCTCGAAAACTTTCAATTAGACATCTACGAACTGAAATCTATCAAGTACATGAAGCATATATTCATACTGCACAAACTATCAAAAACAACAAAAAAGGAAGATTTTAAAGTTAGAATGTGCTAAGTAAAGGGATCAGATTGTTTTTGTCTAGCTGTACAGCAAATTCAAAGTAGGGAAAGACATTTTTCCATGGCAAATATGACAAAAGGTGCAAGGAGAAGAAAAGAAAAATAAGCTCTTGAAATTCCTTCATCACCTTCACCTTGAATTTAATTCATATTCATTGTAAGTACAAAGCTGCTATCTACTATTGAGAAGATGATACTCGTTTCCTTGTCCCTGTAGGAAGAAATAGGCTCAGCACAAAGGAATTTCTGCCTTATTTTCCAAAATGAGATCAATAACATTAACTATTACATCAATTTCAACCACTGAGAGGTCTATAAAACAAATTCTATAAAAACCTAGACAAAACCATGCTCCTTCCAAACCCAAACACATCACATACACATAGAGGAAGGATATACTGCAATAGCTTATTTCCTGATAGACACCATAGGAATTGACTTAATGAATCCATTGGTTGCATCAGCAGCTCTTTTTAATACACATAGGTTAAGAATACAAATTCTCTTTTAAGCATGTTTCCAGCTCTATGATGAATTAATTCCTTAGGGAAATACCTCAATTCTTTACAACTTCTTATAGAGGTGAATTAATATCCACTACTGAAGGCTCATAGGAAAGCCACCCAATTTCATAAGTGATGCAATGTTTCATAAAAAGCACAACACCCAAATCAACACATACGTGCTGTAGTATCAGTATAAGCCAACATCCACAAGAGATTCAGACCACCTCTCATAATGATAATCTCTGTTTTCACTGATAGGTATAAAACTTACCTATGACCAAGGTCATTGCAGACAAAACTCCCTTGGAAAAAAACACCCTTCCCACAGCTCAAGCCTATGCAGTGCTACTCATATTTATAGAAGTAAATGAGCACTGAGGGCACCAGCCTGGGAGCACTCAGGAGCAAGCCTGGCTCAGCCGATTTCCATTGCTGCCTGATAGCAAATAAGCTCCCTTTCTTCCACTTGGTGGCACATGCATGCCTTTCTATCAAAGAACAAAAAAAATTTCCTGGAGAACTATTGCATCAGGACCCAAAACACTATTGAAAGGAGATTTTTTTCAACATTGCTTCAAACTAGGAGGTTTTAGACCACAAACCTGAGAAATATTGAAGAATTTTGCCTTAACCTTTGCTAGGGATACTAATGTTACCACTTGAAGAGATATAAAATGAGTGCTGGGGGGTTTGTTTGGTTTTGACATTACTGGCAATGACACACACATATTTTATTACTCCTAACAAGTATGTCCGTACTGTATGTAATTTTTAGAGCTGGACAGAAACCAGCTAGTGGTATTCTTGTCAAACTTCCTCTTGCTCCATCCTACTCCAAAAACTACAGAGCATTATTTTTAACACTGTGCAAATACTAAGTGCATGTGAAAATGCTCTCTCTGAAACACCCTCTTGACAAAATTGTATTTATAAGTTATCATAAGAAAGTCCAATAAGTTTTCTTCACATGAAAACAGCAGGTTAAATCAAAATTACTCGTTTCAGTCCCATTTCAGTCACATGTCCTTGTTTTCTGTTTCCTCCTCTTTTACGTGTTAACACCTTAAAAGGAACAAATCTTCTTGGTTAGCAATTTCAATTTCCACCATTAGTTTATACAGGTGTTTTAAAATGAGATTCCCTTCTGATGTTTGATGTGAGAGAGAATGTAGACTCAGAGGCTGAAATAGTCACTCACCCTTATGTTTAGGTTGAAATTTTTAGCTTAGGAACTAGCATGTGGAGACCTATGATAGTCTTGATGATTCTTTACTCTGGTACTTTTCATTCCCTAACTGCAGAAAAACCTCTGCTAAACTAATAGTTGGATATATAGGGGGAAACCTTAACTACGAGGTAAACAAAAGTTCAGAGATGCATTTCTATAAAAATTCCCAATGCAGTACAATACAAGCAGTTATTAGTAGAACACGTTTAAATAAAATCTGAAGAAAAACATTTTGGCAAACAAAAAACAACTGGACAAGAATTCAGAGATGCTGCAATTAGAAGCAATTACTATGATCACATTATTACAACTAAAGAATTATGAAAAAAAAAAAAGCCTTTCAAAATTTTTGCATTGAATGCATTTTTCTTTGTGCTTACAACTTACTTTTTTAAGAACACACTGAGTCCTGCTTCGAAAAGAACAAATCAGTCCCATACAGAGGTTCAAAAGCTATTATACATCCTCATTTTCCTAGAACAATCCCTTCTTTCTGCCAATGAACTGGAGCTGGAGGGACTTTGGATAACTGCTGCTTGTGGCAGTTTTAAGATTGAAATTTTTAACATCAAAGTTTAGAGCTTTAGTTTTATGAGAACAATCTGGGTTCAGCCACCTGTGTTAGTCAGTGGGAAGGCAGCTGGGGACACTGAGCACAGAGGGGAGAGAAGTGATTGCCCCACTCTACTGAGTGGGAAAGAAAGTTTCTCTTCTCATTAGAACACGAGGGAGGAGAGAGAAGGACCCAAATAGCAGCCTGAGACACTGGGCAGCAGAAAAGGGAGATGGAATGAAACTCATACAGAATGTAGATTAGGAGAAAAAAAGGTTAGGGAGACCAAAGGCAAGAGATGTACATTCTTGAGTGAGAAAGAGATTGCTCTTAGAGAACAAGACAGTGTGTCTTGAGGCAGACTTAAGGGAGATGATTTAGGAGAAGTCAGGGAATCGGGTACACAGAAGGCTCTGGGACAGCGGGGCTGGGAAATGTGGAGCCCAAGGGATGGGAACTTGCTAGTGCAGAGGTATCACTTCCAGCAAACTTCTCTATCCACAAACTAAGGGCACGGATGCAAAAATGGCACACACTCCTAGTTTTGTCTGGAGGTTGTTGGGTTTTTTTCCTCTATGGAATATTAACTTATTAAGTTTTTGGTTTATACTGGCTTTTGGCCTTCTTCACAGCATGAATAGCCTAGTTCCAGATCTCAGTCACTGAAGTTCTCAATGCCTTTTTCTCCTAATAAAAATATTTCCTTCTGTGCATGTGAAAGCATGGCCAAGTGGCCACTTAGGTAACTCTGGGAAAAAAAAAACAGTACAAGCTTTCCTTAGTCCCTGACTAAAAGGCAAGGGTTTTTTCCCAGCCTTTTTAGCTCTTTTCTTAACCACGCTGTTTACTGTGTGTTTTTTGAGGCACAGACATCAGAACTGGACTTAATTTCCCCCAAAAGTTTTGATTAACATCATATGCAGTGGTAACACTACATGCCTTCATCAGTGTGTGTTTCCTCAAAACTAATGCAATTATTCTGGGAAAAATCCAAAACATGCAGAAGACATACATTTGTACCTGTCTATAAGCTCTATTTGCTATATATTATTGCTATTTCTCCCTGATTTTAAGTTACTGAGAGGACAGCTGTAAGCAACTGTGTTAACTCCAACCTATATATATTAGTGGAGATTTCAGAGAATATTTACTAAACATTTATTCTAGCACAGACCTGGAAGATCTATGCTCAAAAGTCTGCCTTACTGCTGTTCAAGCTGTTAATGGTGATACTTAAAGCTCTGAAAAGTTCTGATTTCATTTTTTTCATGCTACTGTTGTACTTACCATTCTCAACTCATGCAATCCTGTTCTTGCCCACCACCACAATTACAGCCTGTAAGGGTATGCTTGTTAGCTGATTTAAATTTGAACACCTCACTCAAAAAGCAGCATCAAATGAAATCACGGGCAAAACCTCCACTGACTTCACTGGGAATGAGACCAACTGGAAGAACAGGGCTCCCTCGAGAGGCATGAATCACTGTCATTCCCATCCTGCTGAGTTTGTGAGAATGTAGATGAGATACCATTTGAAGGCTCTTCTACTTGTGTTTCATGTTGACACGCCACTTCTTTTTTGTTTTGCAAAATCATAAGAAAAGTTTTTTTACTATCTGCAAGTAACAAACTGAAGAGGCTGGATGAGTCACTGGAGACAGTTTTGGGCTGCCTTGGCTCGCAGACTGCCGGTGTCAGGGAAGGTTCACCCGATTCTCCCCTTCCTGCTGCACAGCCATTCCTAAAATAACATGGCAGTGCTAAACATAGCCATGCCGTGCTCTTTTAATAAAAGACGATTCCTGCAGGGTGCACAAGCCACCACATTTGTCAAGATAAGCACATCAATATGAGATGTCATATTAGCCTAGACAAAGAGATTGAACAGATAGCTTTGTCAAACACCAAGCAGAGGGGCTCATTCAAACTGACAAAGCAAGAAATTTAAAAGTTGAACTTACAATCTAATATTAACACATTCCATCCTCTTCTGCTTTAGAAGAGCCTCAAACCAGTAAGCGAGTTCCTGTAAGCAATATAGTAAATTTATTCCTAATCAACAATATTCCTGTCAAACCTCTCTGTTGCACTTTTCAAAAACTCTGTAATGGCTGTTAGTATGTTTCAGGTTACACACACAGATCTATACATCTTAGTGGATAGGGACGCTCCATAATGACATATGCACACAGGGTATAACTAACATGGAGAATTAACAGTCATAACTAATTGCCATTCAGCCAGGTCACCCTTTATTCCTTGATCACTTTTCTGTTACTTACACATAAGGAAGTTTACTCTAAATCCTAAGACAACAGACAAACACATGGCAGTAGTGAGTCCCAGTGCTTCATCTGTCTAAAATTTGCCATGACTTTAAACAAATTCTTCAATTCTATGTCAGAAATCAGGCATGTGCCTGCCCTATATATTATGGAATAAGTGAGATAGTGATATTGGTCATAAGCAAAACTAGAAACATAGCTCACAAGATTACTTCTTTGATGAGAAATTATCTTGGTTTTTTTATGTTCCACATGCATAGTTGTGTGTATGGGCTTCATCATCCTACATATGGCAGGGACAGAAGCTCTAGGGGTGGGGTTAGCAACACAAATATTTTCCTTAAAATGTGTTTACTTTTCAGAAGGACTTATGATCATCAAACTTACTTAAGATAGGTTATCAGTATGTGGGAGTGAAACTGGTGGACAGACTTTTGTCACACCACTGGTGGTGTCCCTGTTGAAGTGCAGTATTTATACAATACCCCACATTAGGTGGGAAAAATCAGTTCGGCTTTGCACTACAGAGCTCTGACTGAATTAAATCCTTTGGGGGAAGAAAAAAGCCCTCAAGGAACTACCAGAGGCTAGGAATTTCTCTTTTGCCAGGAACCTGTAAGTTTAGCTTTTCCTTGAAACTTAAAGCCTTGTGGAGGATGCAGGAAGGATTCCCCTTGCAGGGCAGATGCTCAGTCCCGCACAGCTCCTCTGCCAGTCCACACCATTACAAGAGTTCAGAAATTACTCTTAACACAATCATGGAAAGGGGACAAGAAAGCTGTGGAGTTGATACTATCCTCTCTCAGGACTCCACTTGTAATGTACCCTAATGAGATTTCCCTCCCCTCAAAACTGAAAAATAATGAACCCCATGAAGATTTGCATTCAACATTTCCAG
The DNA here is from genome assembly GCA_013397795.1 of Orthonyx spaldingii. Taxonomy (NCBI): domain Eukaryota; kingdom Metazoa; phylum Chordata; class Aves; order Passeriformes; family Orthonychidae; genus Orthonyx; species Orthonyx spaldingii. Next base: position 326,734 of record VZTJ01004901.1, read on the forward strand.
AGGAGATTGAATACACTTTAAAATATTCAGGAACAATTCAAATGCAAATACAATATAGTACTGTATTGTTCATATTCTGCAACATTTTGCTTTAATGGGCTGATTGGAAGACCATCTTTTCCAGTTTGTTTTCTGTGGGTTTAATAAGCCGGGGCTTTGAAACAGCTGCCAAATATACAAGGTGCTACATTTTATTTAAAAGAACACAGAGTTGTGAAGTCAAAGGCAAATTTAGTGGTATCTTATATAAAATACCTTTTCACTTCCTGAACATTGCCTGTAGCTTTGCTAATTTATTGCCATGAAAATATTGTTACTACTTAATGCACTAGTACTTCTGTCAATAGGCAGCTTTCCCCAAGGCATATTTGAGAACGCTCTGCTAATCAGAGTTGCTGCAGGTATTCTAAAGCAGCCAGGTCTTTAGAAAAAGGTTCATGTTTAATTCCAGCATAGGTGAGTGTTGCCATTTCTTCAAAGCACAATATTTTTTAATTGGCTGAATTCACTTCTGTAGATATCTAAAGTGCTGATTACATTATCCAGCCTCAGCCTGAACCAGTGTATTTCAAAGCAGTATTGCTGGCATCTTTACCTCTTAGCATTTAACTTATGTGAAATATTCGTCGTTTTGTGGTGGCAAGGATTAAACAAAGACTTAATCAGAACCACAAATCTGTGCTATATCATCAGCACATAACTTAAAAAGAATGTGTTTGGGTGTTTAAGTAGATACTCACTTGTATCTGACATTTTACTTTTCTACATCTGCTTGAACTCTTGAGATTATGATCTCATGCATCTGAATTTTCAGTGCTTGTTTTCCAAGCATGCTGATAATCATGAAGAGCACAGAGAGTGACAATGAGGTCACATACATGTACATATGTCACACTACAGTTTTATTCTCTCTAATAAATACTGAAATCTACATGACTATAACTTTACTGAAGTTAAGCAAATCATCTTAATTGGTGTGGGAGATTTAATGCATGTATATTTTTAATGCAGTTGCAATTCTCTGCAGATGAAAAATTGAATAAAGTTCGTCAACAAACAGGTCAGGCCATTTATTTCAATTAGAAGTAGTAATGAAATTCCAGTAAACTATTAAATGTCACTTAATCTATATTCAAGATAAATAGAGTACTAAATTTCTCTTGGCATGTTCTACAACAAGGTACCCTACTTGTCTTTATATTGACAAAATTGATGCTCATCTGTGTATCTTTGCTGTTTCGTCGCTGGACTCCTCTGGGACCACCGTGCCCGCCCTCGGTAACTCCTTTATCCCGGGAGCTCCTGTTCTGGGCAGATGGTGGCAGCTGTTTGCCGGTAAAAACAGACGGACCTCTTGCCTATTTATCAGCGTTCTTTATTTCCCTCACAGAGGGAAAAGGAAGGTGCAAAGAACAACTGCAAGATGGTAACCTGGCAAAAATAGCCCAGATCATCTCTCGCCTGAGTCTCTTATGTCTTCGGTCAGGGGAGGGCAAGGCGCGAGACGAGCCAGTGGGCAAATGATTGACCAGTGACATCTGGCCAGTCCTGGGTGAACAGGGGAGGGACAGGTACAAAGCAGCACTATGAATGGTCAGACCACTGGGACGAATTTATCCCAGTGGTCTGCCCACTGCTACACATCTGCTTTCTCTTCCACAGAGACATTTAGTGACTTTACTCCTGCTCAAACCCAGCATGGACATAATCTATTTTGGAATAAGCCCACCAAAGCAAGAAGTGTTTTTGTGTGGAGTTAATGGCTATATTTCTCAGATCATGTTGTTTCAGGTCAGTACTGTGTTTTCCTTCATTCATCTTTACTGTAACGCAGGGGGGCTGCTCATTTTGGTTTCCTTCTGCCATCAATTCATTCCCCAAAACTTCTACAGGGGAAAAGACTTAAAAGTCCTTCTACAGTGGGCATAATTCACTTCCTAATTAAAAACAGAATTATAACCATCAAAGACAATTTTTTTGAACAGATAGATGTTTCGAGATGAAAAGATATTTTACTTGACCATGGGCTCTTGTTTGAAGGGCATTAAATCCCAGCACCTCCACAAGAAGTTTCACAGACATGTGAGACTCCTAAGGCTACCAGCCAGCAACAGCCAGCTTAGTAGACAAACTAAAACATCAGGCTTTGAGTACTATGGAGCATTACCAATATGGAACAAAATTTGACTTCCGTAGAGTTCTCCTCTTAGTTAAGTTACATTCTAACTCTCCTCAACTTACAGTTAAACGTTCCTTGGTTTATACCTGAACTACACACAGGATGCAATATGAGGAGGTGAGGCCTCATTCTAATTCTCCATGGAAATAATCAAGATGGCTTATGATAATTCTCTGTGTCTGAAGTCACCCACACACATGGCTTCAATTCCAAGTCTGCACTTCTTTTAAGGGATTTATATTAAGCTCTGCTAAGTAGTTGTTAGCCATTTCTGCTGACTGTAATCAAACTAAGTTAAACTAAAATTTACCATAGCAATAAATTTCTATTCTGCCCCACTCCGTTGTTCGACCTTTCATCTGAAATTACAGAAAAAGGAAGGACAGCAAAAGGATGCTTTTAACATCTCCACAGCCACATCCAATATTCATCTTTGATCTTTTGACACATTTACAGCTCAGCCAGCTAGCAAAAGGCTCTGAAGAAGCCAGAGGAGCAACACTTTCAGTTCTCAGGGATGTTTTAAAATAAAACACCAAAATTGCTTGAGAACTACATAACTGAACACAAGAAGTATTCTTCAGGAAACAAATGAAAAGCATATACATATATTCACATACACAGCTATACACACCAGCAGACTCCTCCTTTCATAGGCACTAATTTCCATGCATAGATATTAAGAAGAAAAGAAGATGGCATTCTCCATAAAAGCCACGAAAGGAAGTGGAAGACTAGTATGCAGCTCAGCATAACCAGAAATGCAAACAGGTATTGAATAGGTCGGTGCTCTAGTGCCTCACTCCAGACCGTCCATGTGACAACAATGTGTGGTAAATGTATACAAAAAAACTTGACACAAACTTCAAGTTGATTCTTTAATCCTGTATGCTGCAGAGAATACATTCAGTTTCTTTTGACATGCAGAAGCCTGTATGCTGTATATTTTATATCTAATGCTTAAATTATACCCACAATTTTCTAAAGTTTGGCCTTGTTGGTTTTTTTGGGTTTTGTTGGAGTTTTTTTTAAGAGACACTGTTACAATATGGCTCTTCTCCAGATGAAAAAAAATCCCCAGTATTTCATCTTTCTTTCTCTAAACAACATCCAATGAATAATGTACAGTGACGTGATCTTTTGCTATTCACTTTAAGCCATTTTGGAGATGGATTGCTACGGTGGGTGGCATTCAGAATAATGCATGTTGAGCAACACAAACTCAGATCTTGCCAGCTTTATGGTTTCTTACAACATGCTACAATGTGAAGTGATTCACGCTGAGAAGAAAGTTTTTTCTGTTACTGTAAAAAGTGATGTTATATGCATTCATTATCCAAAATAAATACATTGACACCACAGCCTGAAATAAAACTAGGAAATTAAACTTTGTTTCTCTTTGTATTTCAAAATACTACATTTAGATTTAAAACAATTAAAGCTGAGTGATGCTTTCTGTGTAAGGCAAGCTTGACCTGACAGTTAATCCACATTATTATCAGACCCATCAAATTAAAATAAAGTGAGTGAAAGAAGAAATCAATGCCAAGGATTTGAATTTCCTTGATGTCATATGCTAGCATCTTACAGATTTTACAATTTCTGTAGAAGAGTATCACAGGATCATTTAAGTTGGAAAAGACCTTTAAGACCATCCATTACCCAACCATTTGAGTTCCTCCATTACCCAACATTGCCAAGTCCACCACTCAACCACATCCCAAAGTGCCACTTCTACACGACTTTAAAATACCACAGAGAGAAGGCAGAGGATCCACTCGGTAAGACTGAAGTGGTAACTAAGAACACACACAAAGTCAAAGGAAGGAGTGAAACACAGCTGTGGAGGTGGGTAATGTGGTGCAGCTACACTGAAAAGCCAGAACTTCCATGGAATTTCTTTTATATCAGGCATGTAATTGTAATTTCAGTCTAATGATGTGTTACTCCAAAGGGCGAGAGAAAAAAAATCTCCCAAAATGATACAGTAGCCTTTGGAAGATACTATACTTAGGCTATATGTTCACGAATGTTAAATTTGACATAATGTCTCTAATCATGTCATCAGCCAGAAGTTTCAGGAAAAGGGAACAAATAAATATCTCAAACCAGACAACTGTGCTGTACTTGAGAAGTGACTATGGGCCCCTGTCATTGAGATATTAAAAAACTGGAATACTGAAATTTACAGTTGTATTATCTGCATCTTCACAATGTTATCCAAGCTGAATTATACCCATTATCCTCACACCCAGGTCCCTGACAGCAGATAATACATTCTCAGTTTTAATTCCTCACATTTCTGTAAACCCAGATTTGCAGCCCTCCCCATCACCTTGCTTCCATACATTCATAAGCATTTTAGAGAGAAAAAGTACCCACAAGCTGAAGGTCAACTTCAACTGCTCAGTCTTTCCTGAAAAATGAGAACTTGGTTCACCAAACTACTCTGAAGCACTTCATTTCGAACTCTGAAGCCCCCATGCATTATAATATACCTTAGTTTCTTTCACAGATCATTTTCTCCTCCATGGTATTATTAATTTTATTCTATTGTTTTATTTATTCTGCATATTACGTTTTCAGCAGGAAACCTACCAAAAATTTCAGACAAAACAATTTCTAACTTCCAAAACTGATGAATCTTACACTGTAACCTTTTCAAAAGATAAGAATTAGGCAAACATTGAGCCTTCATCAAACTGGAAAGTACTCTTCTGAGATGTACCCTCTTCTAGTCTTTCAGCAGACTGGAAATTGACTGACCTGTGCTAGGGCAGCTGATGGATAGTTTTGACATTCACCAGTCACTACCATCTTCCAGCAAATAAATCCAGGCAACAGTTGGATTCAGCTGCTGGAGTTCTTCCTCCAGCCAGATGCTTCAGGAGGCATTTCATCAACAGATCAACAGTCACCAAACTGACACTAAAACAGGACCACTAGCAAAAGATGCGAGAAGCCATCCCTCTTCAACACAATGGAAAAGTTTCACAGAAAAGACAAACGCCCAAAGCATTAAGACCATCCTGTCAATTTCCACTTTCCCACCTCAAACTAAACCGGACTGAAAGAACGTGAACTAAAAGAAATTAAGAAAAAGGGAGGCAAAACCAAAGCACAGCACCATGCCATACCACCAACGCCAAGAAGTGCTGGTGGATCTGACCTTTGTTGGCCCCACTACTCTTCACACTTCGCTCATGCTCAGCCCCTGCTGTATTCCCCTCCGAAACGCCACTGGCACAACTGGAGACACTCAGCACCAGCACACAGTGGCAGAGGTGGGACCAGGCCCTGCCGGACCCCTCATCTCCAGCCCAGCGGCCCCGCTGCTCCTCCTGGGGTGGCGGCCCGGGGGCGCCCTCTTACCTTGTTGGAGTAGGGGGGTTTACTCAGGTTGATGCCGTCGCGGATGAGCTTGTCCCGGATCATGATCTTCAGCTTCAGCCGGGGGTAGGCGGCCAGCCCCCCGCC
>VZTJ01004901.1:333753-407155 GCA_013397795.1 Orthonyx spaldingii
GAGCCGATCTGCGGCAGGTCACCGGCGCTGCCCCCGCCCTCCCCGGATGCCGCCAGAGCTCTCCCTTCCCGGCCACCGGTACCCGGAGCGGTGCTCCCCGCCCGGGTCCTCCTTCCCCTCCACCCCGGAGGCGCCTGACGCGCCGCCCGCAGATCTCCTCCGGCTCCTCCCGGTGCGGCTTCTCCCCGCTCCTCCTCCGCGCCCGCCACCCCGCTGCCAGCCCCCTGCCCCGGCTCTTCCCGAGTCCTTTCCAACTCTCCCCGCCGACAGCCCGCGGTCTCTGCCCCGGCCGTCCGCCTGCCCAGCCCGACCCTCGGGGGGCGCGGCGGGGCGGCGTGCGGCCGGCCGGGGGGCAAGGCAGCCTGGCCGGGCAGCAGCCCGGGCCTGCCACCGCGCCGCAGGCTCTCCGGCGGGCTTGCCCGTCTCCGTTCCCCGCTGCAAGGCAACGCCGAGGGGACACGGCCCGGGGAGCTGCCCCCAGCGCCCTTGGGACAGCCGGACCGACGGCGGCGCCGGCTGCCCCGCGGGGGCACCGAGCCCTTGGCGGTGCAAGGGGGATCCTTGGCGGGTCGGAGGGGCGCGGAGCGGCGCTGCCCCGAGAAGCGGTGCTGCCCCGGGAAGGCGCTGGGGCAGGCGCAGGCGCCGGGCCCGCTCCCCCCGCGCCGCCGGGGCTGCCCGGGGCCGCTGAGGCGCTGCCCGCCAACGCCGGGCTCGCAGCGCCCCCGCCGGGCCGCCGCAGGAAGCGCCGCCAGGCGCGGCCCGGCCCCGCCGCCGCCCCCGGCTCCCCTCGCCCACCCTCAGCGGGGTGAGGCGCGGGCCCCCTGTCATTGTCATTTAAAGCTGCTCGGAACTTGTTTTCTTGCGCAGGTCCCTCCCCATGCGGGCTGGAGGGAGCTGAGGACAGACGGTGAGGCTCCCACCAGCCTCCCACAGCACAGGGGTGCTGAAGGAGAGAGATCCTTTAGTATCTTGGCGGGGGGGTTTATTCGTAACGGGTTTCCTGAAGGACTTTTCTGAGCAGAGTTAGGCGCACGTATGTCCTCAGGCTTCATGTAGCTCGCCACAGGATTGCGCAGCACAGCGGCGTTCTCACAGAAAGCGTTGCAGTGCAAGGTGTTTTGGAAAGGTTAGCTACTTACCAGCGGTTAAAATGCAGCCTCTGGCTATAAAGCCTAGGGATCACAGGTTCGTCTGCTAAAGAGGGAGAAAAGGAGGGAAAGCCTTTTACTCCTCTTAAAATCTCCTTCCATCCTTTTTTTTTTTTCTGAATCTTATTTTCCTTCCAGACCACATAATATGTCAAACCCTCTTCTCAGCCCAGAGACAGATTGAAGCAGCAATTATCTTCTCTTCACAGACCTGGTGAAAGATTGACAGCAGCAGCAAAATTAGCAAGGAGGTTCTGTGATCTGGAGCTGGAACTGATGGCCTGAGAGGCAGGAAAAACTGACTGATGCATGCCCTATTCATCAGTCTTGTTGACAATACATGCAGAATTATATCAATTTTGTGTGTGCATTTTCGAAGTGTCTTGGAAGGCTTTTAAGTTATTGCTAATGTGATGATTCAGATGTGCTTGGTAAAAGGGTAAGACCCTTCTGATGCGACAGCAGGAGAAGTGGTGCAACCCCATGGGACTCTGGAGTCTGGCAAGGTTAAAACATTGTGAAACTCTCTGGTTGTTTGGCACTGATTTTGGTTTCACAAACTTAATCACCTGTCAGCAAATATAGTAAAGTTTGATGTGACTTTGAAATACAGAAATAAACAACAATAAAAAAATATATTATGTCCACCTTTAAGAAAGACAATCAGAAGTCCAGGGAACAAAAGATTGGTCCACCTCACCTCAACCCTCTGGGAAAATCTGTGGCAAGTCTTTATGAATACTTACATGAAATTTTGGTGGGTAGTTAAAAGGAGTGTTCCTCAGGGGTTGATACTGGGGCCAGCACTGTACAACATCTTCACTGATGCTCCCAGTCACAAGGTGAAATATATACTCAGGGAGTTCCCAGACAACACCCAATTGGGAGCAGGGGAGAGGGTAGTCTATATGTTGGGAAGGTAATTCAAGAGTAAAGAAGGAAGAAAGTCAAAGAGTGGCAGAGCAGAAAATGGAGGCATGTTTTGACTGGTAACAGCAAAATCAGTTTGAGAAACTCCTTAATGTGCTTTTTATTAAGTGCAGAGATATTATTCAGGAACCCTTAGACTTGTTTATTTTTTCTGCCTTCAAGACTTATTTCATTTTGACACATTAAAGAAGGAGCATGGGCATTTGCTCTGGATACCTGACTACTGTTCAGTGTTTTGAATCCTACACTCAGATATTAGATGGTTGAGAAAAACTAGACAAGAACACAAACACTTAGAAGAATAGTCACATAGTGGATGAATGCGAGGAAGACTCTGAAATGAATACAATTCCATCAAGATATTTGTGAAGGTGTTCAGGTAGAACAGGAAAATCAGATTCACACACAGAATGAGTACCCCGTGATTATGTTGCAAAGAATAATATGCAATGAACAAGTGGAAGCTAATATTTCTGTGCTTTTTTAAAAGAACAGAACCAGATTCTCAAATATTTTTCTAGGGTTTCCACTAGGGCACAAGGTGAATAATTCACTAGAACTGCTCATATACAATGGCAAATGTTTGCAGAACCAGGCTATTAGTTCAGGTAAACAGAACTATTTATACTTCTGTATAAAATGTTGCAATTATTTGACTGTACGTGGTATACACTGGCAAAAAGTCCAGAGGGAAATAACAATGACTGTGAGAGAAAGTTTGAATATATCCAATGTCTTATCTGAACTGTTAATCCTAAAAACGTATAGCAGCATAACTCAGCATCTAAAGGAAGATTTGCCCATGTAAACTCTGCAGAGAAATAAACTTAGAACTTCAAAAACCGGTATACATCATGTCAATTCCCACAGCTGTACTAACTCTAACGGAAAGTACTATCTAATAAGTGTTCTGGAGATTGACTTTTCCTCATTAAAAAATCAGATGACCATTACTTAAAGTACTCTTTCATAGAAGATTAGGAAAATTTAGATTGGAAAGGACCCCGGGGAGTCACCCAGTCCCATACCCCACTCGGAGAAGACCTAATTGCAAATTCCAATCAGATTGCAGACGGGTTTGCCCCATTGACTTCTGAAAATCTGCAGGGATGGAGGTTCCCCAGTCTTTCTGGGCGGTCTCTTCCAGCACTGACCTACTCGCACCATGAAGAATTTCTTCCTCTTGTCTGGTCAAAGCAATTGTGACCTTTGTCTCATGTCCTTATGCTGAGCACCTGTAAGAATGATTTGGCTCTGTCTTCTCCATGGCTTTCCCCACAGGCAATGAAAGACTGCAGTTTGGTTCCCTTTGCCTTTTCATCTGTAAGATAAACAAACCAAGTTCTCCTAGCCTCTTCTCAAACTTTGTCAGCAGACAAAAATTTGAAAACATGGTGTTTGGGAGGTATGTAAGTAAAAGTTTTATCATAGATAATACAAACAAAAAAAGGAGACTAATGAGAACATTGCAATCAGGAATTTATATGAAATTTTAATGTAAAAATAGAACTGTTTACAAAACAGATTTATCACTTCGAATTTTATATAAACAATTCAATGTTTTAATTATAAAGGAAACTTTAAAATATACAAAAACATGACCCTGCTCTAAATTTACTCACTATGTTTGTAATACTGAGACTATACAACTGGGAATGTGAAAGGATCTAGCTGATGAAATATCAATTTTTCTTTGTTGTGAATATAAAATTAATTTGGATTTGAGAGTGCATTTGAAACAGAACAGCTACTTTATTTACTGTGGTTCTTTCCCACAAAAATTTACAGGCATTCATTTCAGTTCACTTTTTAATGAGATAGATAAAGAAACTGAATAGAAATGAGAATAAATATCCAAATCAAGGCTAGTGTTTTCATCAGACCAAATTCTGTAACAAGAATTCAGTCTAAAACTTATCATCTTTTTCTTTAGTGACAGAAAGAAAAAGTATGAGTTCAGCTTCTTCCACGGGCTAGCTAATTCTCCATGAACCAGTGAACTTTGAACACTTTATTTTTGATGTCACAGTCAATGAGAAGGTAAATGGGCTTGCACAAGTCTTACCTTCTTGGCTTTTGTAACAAAGACTCTATCCTGAAAGAAAACAAAATTATCCTAATCCGAAACAAAAATACGCTTTATTCCTAAAAATATATTGTGACTGCTATTTTACCAGCTGCTGACAGACACCTCTTTTCATAAAGCAATATTTTCCTGTAATAATTTGGGGTGGGTTTGTCTTTACAAACATAGACCACTGACCAACTCTTCTTGCTACTAGCTTTGAGCCAGAAGGTAGTAGTTCCACTTACTCCTCTTCATCAAGAAGAGCATCTTCATCAGACACATGCACAACTCACGAAACAACAATCTTTTTGTGACTTTCAAGTTGAATTTTTTTTTCCAGTGAGAAATTTAGTTTAAAGCATTAGCTAATACCTAACAAAATTGAATTCACAGTCAGTATAGTCATATGCCTTAAACAAATATGTTGTGAAAATCCACAAATATCAAGCACCAGGTTTCCAGGAAACCAAAGGGAAGAAAAGGATTTAATAAAATAGGCAAAAATGAATCCATCATTTCTAACTAGCTTGTGCAACTTGCCCTAATACTTGTGGCACTAGCTGTAATTACCAGCTGTAATTACTGTGGAAGAGAAAGCATATGCCAGGGAAGGGAAAACCCTTCAACCCTCCAGAAATTATCCTCTCCCTTCCAAAAGGGTCCTCCAGTGTCCTAGGACCTCAAGGTAGTATCCTGACCCTGGTTGGATATTAGGGAAAAACCCCTGCCATTCAGTTCAGACTAGCTGAGCCTTCTGTGTACTCTCAGAGCAGTGTCACCCATGTCCTACAGAGCTTCATCAAAGCTGCTCTATGACAGACAGGTCTCAGTTTCTCCTATGTTTGTTTTTATTCTGGCTCTCTTCAGCAACATATCTGCAAAGACCCAGATTTATAAAGTATTTAGGGAAAGATAGATGGAAAATAATGAGATTTTCAAAATTACTCAAAACCCAGACTCTCTTAAATAAATAAACATTACAACTGTGTCCTTAGACTTCTTTCTGTTACGTACATAGCTGATAGTAGAGACTGACTGTTCCTATTACCTGCTGACATGTGTTCAGGTTCCCTTATTCCATTAGCTCTTTCTCTGACTGCTCCATTCTTCCATCCTTCCTCCACGTCTATTATCCCAAGCAATTTTCTGCAGTTCTCTCTGCCTCGTGGACTGTGTTATTTCACCATCTCCTATTTCCACAATTCCTCCCCTTTTCCTTTACAACATCCCTTCTGAACGGCTTTTTTGTTCACACTTCTCACTTTCAGTTATTTTCTCCTTCTATTGCTATGTCCAGATCTAATTCTTTCCTCCTACACCTCCAACAAAAATAGTTAAGTTGGAAAATTTCCTTGTAATGTTTCTCATGTTCATGTACTTATTTTTCACTTAGGCACCTGCTACCTAGATAGAATATCGAGCTAACGGGATTTCTCATCTGATTCACCATGGCCATTGCTAGGTGTGGTTTTCGTGAAGGGTGAAAGCACCATCCTATGTTTGCCTTTCTCTCTTGAGCTCAGCTACTGCAGACATAAACACACAGAACTTCCTGAGTGGCACTTCAAACACAAGGTGTTAAAGCAGGAGCTGTGCAAGGTAGAAATCAGCAAGAGCAAAGAAGCAAATACTTATTCTATTTCTTAAGGGTCATCGAACACAAAGTGCAAAAACAGGCAAGATTATTATCCAGGTGGCTATCAGATAAAAATTACTGGAGTGAAGCAGTACTGCAGGTTAGCAGTCGGGATTTGTCCTCTTATGGACCTGAATCCATCACATCAGCAGGACCATAAGTCCTGAAGGAAGAGAAGGAATAGCTGACATGAAAACATAGGCCAAGTATGTTAAACCATCTGAAACAGCTGAGGATTTGTCTCCTGGCTTTGACATAAAGAGTCCTGATACTGCTGAGACTGTGAAGAACCTCCACCAAAAAATTAGAAAGCTCCCACTGTGCCATTTCAAAACAAAGACAGGATAAAATGTTTGGATTTATGCAAAGGCTTTTCTCCAAATAATCAATGTTTGAAAGAATCAAACATTTGCTGAATTCCCCCCAGACATCCCCATTCTGGATGAGTAATGAGAAATTAATCATCCTGTCAAAATAAATGCTGTGAGACCTTTTAGTCATGCTCACCCCTCTCTCCATAATAGATTTTTGTCAGTCATTCAACTAGGTGTCCCAAAAGACAGCACTGCATCTCAGCTCCTGCCTTTTGTATTGTCTTTTTTTTTTTTCTGTCTGGGACTCATTCTGATGTTCCTTGATATATCAGGAGTCAATCACACATCACAGGAGCCCGACCCATCACATCCTCCTTGCCTCCACTGGCTGCTACAGCACCATGCAGCACCAGCTCTTCATTAAGTCTGTGTTGATTCCAATCTTCCTGCAGCTGATACCCAGGATCTTGCTGATACAAGCAGACACAGCTGGTGCATCTGTGGGGTTTGAACTGCTTAGATGGATAAATACAAGGCTAGCAGAATATAATAAGGTCAGGGAATCAACAAACAAAAGTTCTCACAGTCATATGAGTTCATTTACACCACACATATTTCTGCTGTAATTGATAAAACAGTATAATTAGAAATGTGAGTAAGAAAAAGGAAGAAGTAACTTGGGTTTTCTGTTCCTCTGAGTCATGGTAGCTAAAAGAACCTGGCGTTTTTCTGTAAATATCGGGATGATGGGTTTTATCTCCAGGGAGATAAAACATCCATTTTATATTTTATATAAACATTTTATTCCAGGAAGATAAAACATCCATTTTATATTTTTATGTCTTAGATTTAAATTCTTTTTTCAACAGCCAATAGCTCAACAGAAGTTTTTTATCTTAGTATTGCTGGGTCTTCATTTCTCTATAGCAGCTGTGTGGTTTCCATTAATTTACAAACACTTTCATTAGAGTGAACCATCATCTACCTTTAATTATCAGTTTATATTTGAAGTGAATCTGGAAAGACTGCTGAGGGGTAGAGACCTTGGCTGCAGAAAGAAAGACAGATCTGAGAGTTAGCCTGTGTACCTCTGGTGGGAGAAGACAAGAGAAAAATGAGTTATAAAGCCAATAACTTTCAAATTTAAAAAATACTATATGTGCAAATTACTGATGCTTTTTAACCCTGGAAGTGTTGGTAGGAGGATGGAGAATGTTTTCTTTCCTTCCAGGCTTCTGTAGACTTTCAGATCTCACCCACTTCAGCTGAGTATGCAATATAGGAGTGTTGTAGAAGTGAAAAGGGGCTGCACACGAGATGATCCAAGCTGTGACACTAACTCTGATCTAGGCATGGATCAAACCTACTCCAGAAACAGCCTCATTGACAACACCTTGGCATTTGTCAGCATCTTGATTCTTGTCATTGTTTCAGGTTGTCACATTCAGAAGACACAGTTTTAAATCTATAGCTCAGGTTTTTGAGTGTCCAAGAAAGGCTGAATCTCAGCTTGGTTGGCCAAGGACATTTCTGAGCTCCCAGATATGCAGGTAAATTCTCCAGCTGTGTCACAACCTCTTACCAGAGTAGTATTTGGGGGTCCAGTTAGTTATCTCTGCACCAACTCTTATGGTAAGAACAGCAGTCACACAGCCTGGAAAACAGCTATTGCTGATGTCAACCAAAACCTGATTCAGATGTTTGAGAGAGCAGGAGTCCAAAGCATGTCACAAAGCCCACCCACCTTTCCATCTAACAAACCTCTGCAATCCTGCTAATAATTTGAGACAGGCCAAATCATGTCCTCAAAGTTCAAGACTCTGATTTGGAATTAAGAGTCAAGGTTTGATCTAAAGCTAACATAATGTTGAATTACTTTATTTTGGATTAAACAAATATTACGACAATTCTTGTTTCATTCAAGCCCAGTTGAAGACTAGGTAGAAGATTAATACATCTTTGACCAGTCTTAGCTTTAAAAAACCATCATTGGTTCAGGCTGGCCAGCTGAAGTGTCAGAAGTGTCCTGAGGAGATGTGCTGTAATGAATAATTTTTCCTGTTTCCAGAAAATATAAAAAGACAACTCTTTCTAGTGATGCCAGTCAATAAGTTTATGAGGCAATCTGTAGTTTACCTTTCCATTAGCAGGCATGTAAGATACTGTTGTGGACATTCCCCATCTTTTTACGATAAAAACTCGCCTTTCTTACAGCAGCAAAAATCAAACCAAAGGAAGTTTCATCAGCTCCAGCCCAGGCAAAATGCCCTACCTTCAGTGCAGAGTTCATGGGTTTTGTGTTACAAGCTCTTAACAAAATCCCATTTCACACAAATGAGCTCTTTTACTTTCAGAAAAAGATAGTCCTCTCTGGATGCTTTCAATCAGAGCTTTTAAACTCTAAAGTCCCTATTTCATGGGTATTTTCTCCCTTAGTCACTGCTATGCTGAGCTACCCACCACCTGTCTACTCGAATTGTAGAAGAGATCATTGGAAGTGGTACACTTTTGATGTAAGAGCAAGAGCAAAATGCTGAAGGTTTTGTAAATTAGATAAGGAATATGAAATAGAGGATTCTATCAATGAGATCAAAGAAAAATGTAGAAGTGGAACATATATGTTTCTGTGTTCTGCCTAGTAATTCAGCCTTAACACACATGAATATAAATTTTAATAAATAATTAATTTAATAAAAAACTTAAATAAAAATTTGAGGGCACTTTGTACAAAGCATGTAGCTCAACATTTGCTATGCTAGAAGATTTCACTGAACTTCCAGAACAAAAAACTAAATCTGAACACTGGCTTACTGCTGAGGTGTACAGCAATGAACAGTGTTTATAGATGCCAGACCAATGATGTTGGGGACTTTTATAGCTCCAAAAAGTAAAGATAGAACACTATATTATCTGTATTTTGGCCCTGCCTGAAGTACAAATAGAAAAATGTCTTCTTCCACTGCAAACTGAAAACATTCAATGCTGCTCTTTTAATTTTTCTAATCTGACCTATGTTCCAACAGTCTCCACAATTCCCCTGAGATGTAACACCCCTCAAACATTGCTGCAGTTGTCAGTCAAAGATGTGGCCTCTAAAGTGCTAATTCTGATGGCTGTTTAAAGGTATATTACTCCGTTAACATATCACAACTGCTTGTCACACATGCTGGTTTACATGCTAAAATAAATACAAAGAAGGACATTTTGCTTTATTTACTTATCTTCCCCTCAAGGAGTGGCAGACACCTCACACTCATGGTGTCATGCATCCATTGGAAATCGTCATGCAGAGATGGCAGCAGTATATGTGGTCCCTCCCTATTTGCATTTAATGTAATCGTGTTAAAAGTTTGCTGTAGCAAGATCTTATTACAGCAAAAACAAACAAACAAAAAAAAAGAAACACATTGAGCAGGAATATGAAGTATTTTTTTGGCAGTGCACAGCTCAACTTAATTTTGAAGATTTTAATTTCATGAGGCAGAATGTTAAAGCTTCCTTATTTCATCAGATTTTTACTGCTAGAATAAACAAGAAAGAGAGGAGTCTTGCAGCAATCATTCTTGACAGCAGTGCACTGTAAAAATGGTAATAATAATTAGAAACTGGTAATGCCAATATCATATTTGTACTTTACAGCGGGAACACCACATCTGCCTCTGTTAATAGCAATGCTAGTGAACCAAAGCAAGTGACTGAAGGGTAGCATTGTGAAGATCACTAAAGTGAGTTAAGCATTATAAATTTAATGCTGTTTTGCTTCTGTTATTTTCCCTATCAAAAATATTTTTTCAAGTTTTTAAAGGAGTAACCCAGCAGTTTAGTTAATTTTATTTTCCTTTTTAGTTGCAGAACCAGCTCTTGCAGACTGCACTGCCTAACCCAATGTCGTCAGCGAATTATCTCAAGTACATCTTGAGCAGTTCTGCATATTTCAGCACAAGTTTTCTTTGAAAAGATGACTTATGTAGATCCATCTGCAAGAAGAAGCTCATTTGGTGAGTTTGACATCAACAGATACTTAAATGTCTTACAAAATAGAGGCAGACTCTGAACCCAAAGAAATTTCCTTTTTGAATGCTTCTAGATGATTGTTATTGAGAAGAGAAGGAAGGAAGAGTAAAGCATGCCTGGAAAACATTATTGCTGGTCACTAGCCTGTACTGCCTCAAGAATTGTTCACTCACTTGCGCAGATATTTTTCTCCAAGTATTCCTGAGATCATACAGATTTAAAGCACTTTCAGATCAAGTTTTTGGCTCTGTTTAGCCATCTTCATTTTTTCAATATAACACTCAGACCACTACAGAGACCACAAATAATTATTCGTATTTTGAGTACGTGAAGAGTAATTACTTGAGATTTAATTCCTTAACTGAATTGCCTCCTATTCTTTGCCTCTGTAGCAATCATTGTGTTTTCAATCCAGAATATTCAGAAATCATGAACTATGTCTGATGTTTGATGACATTAATTTGATTTTCATGACAGCTGGTTTTTTTGTGGGAGCAGCTTAGGGTGTGGAGGAGTTCCTTTTCTTTCCATTTTTTTTTCAAAGAAAGAAAGATAATGTTTTCACAAAATCACTTGCTTTAGTGATCTGGAATTTTAGTAAACTTTAGTAAACTTTGCACTACCAGCAGTGCAGGTGGCATCTCAGCACAGCTGAGTAGAGGGGCAGAATCACCTCCCTCAACTTCTTGATGCAGCCCAGGATATGGTTAGCATTCTATTTCTGTAGTCACTACAAACAGTGAGATATTACTATATTAGCCATTGCTTCTGACTTCACTGCTTCCCATTCGAATGGCAGAATAAATACCCAGAGATCCCAAGTAACTGAAGGAATGAAACTCTGATGGATCCTGCCCATGGTCGTGGCAAGCTGTGCAAGCCAAGGCCACCATGTGGCTTCACCCCACTTTTGGCTTGACCCCATGGGTGCTCAACACAGACAAGGGGTTCTTTTTGTGTAGCTGTTCCTGGGAAAGGATAGAAATAAGCATTACTCCTTCCCTGCCTTCCCTCCACCGCAAGCAGCCCAGCAGACATCTGAGTAACAGGGACTTGTCATGCCTGCCTTCATCAATAATGAAATTAAAATCTTGATTGTCATTAAAGAAGCTTTTTTTTTGCATTTTTGCTGGGCTGTAACAAGCATTTCAACTGTTCATTTGTGTTAATGTTGCGAGATAGGGTGTAACCTGTAGACTAACTAATTAAATGCTCTTTGATTTTGAGTGAAGTGTTTGGTACAGTCTAGACAACAGAGTCTAATTAGCGCTGGATATTTAATGGAACTAAAGACCCATGAAAAGCAAAAGGTGCTGAAATAAAAAGTCAGTGAGAGAGATGTGAAGATAAATGAGAGTGAAATTAGGAAAATAAAATAACCCTTTGCTGTGCTAGAAATACCATTCCCTCAGAAAAAAAAAATCCAAAACCCTATATAAATTATGAAAATTTGAAAAAATCCAATCAACTCCAATGTCCAGCTGTTTAGGGTAATATAATGGAAAGCTATCCAAAACACATTATGTCAGCAAGCAACAAATTAAGGCATTTCACACTATCTCACTGCATTTCATTTCTTCCAGGCAACAAATTCACCCCAGTATTTTTACAATAGAATAAAAACTCTGTGTGTACTGCTTTGTGAGCTATGATTCACAGCCTCTCAGCAGGAAATTGAATGTTTGCCTTAGCAGCACCTTCTTCTGTCTGTAAATGTAGCCAATTTGTGGTTTTCCTCAGCTGAGAAAAATGTGGATGCAACTTTCGATTAGCATGTAGTTAAGTCCATAAATAATAAAAAAACCCCCTCAATAGATTGGTCAGCTTTAAACCAATAAACTTTTATTCAATGTGTGTGTTCTCTCTAAGAATGGATTAAGCTGAATGGTTTAGCAATAACAAAGCTAGATTGCACCCC
Organism: Orthonyx spaldingii; assembly: GCA_013397795.1. NCBI lineage: Eukaryota > Metazoa > Chordata > Aves > Passeriformes > Orthonychidae > Orthonyx > Orthonyx spaldingii. The sequence continues at coordinate 345,782 of VZTJ01004901.1, forward strand.
CAGCTCTGCACTAATTCCCTGGTGCTATCATTTGATGAAGAGCTGGGAGCAAGCTGGGTGCTGAGAGCACCAAATCAATGCCAAAAGCTATGGCCCATTTAGTTTTTCAGCACTTCTCATTCACAGGAACCACCTTGTTTTGCAAAGGGGAGTTAGTTTTAGTTTTAGGTTTGGTGTCATACTTGGTTTTCTTCTCTTTTCTTTTAGGGAGTTTTAGTTTTAGGTTTGGTGTCATACTTGGTTTTCTTCTCTTTTCTTTTAGGGCTTTTCAGTGTATTTTCAGTTTATTTATTCTGAAGGAAAGCAAGTGAACAGTGGAGTTAGGAAGCCAGCAACATACTGTACATATACTGCTAACACTTGTTCCTGAATAGGATGATTTGAAAAAAAAAACCCAAACCAAAACTCCTGAATAGGATGATTTAAAAAAAAAAAAAAAAAACACCGAAACACAAACAAACAAACTAAAAGAAAACAAACACGCACAGCAACGGCAGTACAAAACCAGATGCCTCAATCCTGCAGCAGCATATCAGTAAATTTATAATCCAGCCCTTGCTTTCTAGGAAATAACATTTGCCTAATGATGTACGGCATCCCTGCCTGGTGGATGCAGTAGGGCAAGGATCCCTCCAAGGGCAAAGCTTCCTGAGGAGGGACGTGTGCCCTGCCTCTGTGGCAGAGTGCTGGGGAGCAGCTGTGGTATGGGTCAGTGCAATGCAGAAATGGCACCTAGCCCCTGTCAAACATCAAGAACAGGAGCTTGAGCAGCTCAGACTTTGTTTAGCTGTCATGGGACAGGAATAAAAATGGCTCAGTGGTTCTGGAAGCCCCTCCTGCCCCTGAGCTCTGTGGCTTTTCTCCTCACACCTCACTGCCCACATACAGTGTCAGACAATGTCTGCCTTCTACATAAAGCCACTGTACCCTCTTCCTTCCCTTCAAAACATAGAAACCAGGATAATGTATTTCCGAGCTGGGCTCCTGTGCAGCAGTGCAGATTCTTCCTGGGAGAGGCCCCAGTAACTCATGGCCAAGGCTGTTGGGCAGGGCTTGCTCATGATAAGGATAAACTTTGATAAACTTGGTAGAGATTAGCAAATGCTCGGTGGGCTTCACAGTGCAGCCTTGGAGCACAGGAACTGTTTTCCTTCTGGTCAGAAATAAACAACATTAAATAAATAAAAAAATACGTGTTGCAGGTATACATCAATGCACTTATCTGCATATTGGAGTTCATCCCAGGGGACCAGAATCAACCTGGTCCAAAGCAACCTTCCTGACTTGGGTATAGCCTGAAAATCAGATACTTAACACTGAGTGTTTCTCACTACCAATATCTTTCTGTCTTTCTGTTACTATTTTCTAATGCAGCTGCAGCCACATTGCTCAGACGACGGGTTAAATGCTTTCACCTTCTCTACTTGTCAGTCCTGAAGCTACTGCTGTTGCTGAGAAAAGGAAAGAACTGACTCAGCAGTCACAGCAGCAGGGTTTCATATAGATCAGCACAGCACACAAGGTGGCACCATATGTTTCTGCCCTTCAGCATCTAACAAATATCAATTAATTCCAGCAGGCACCAACACAGAAGCAAATACTAATTAGAGATTTAGAGGAAGCGGTGGTATTAGCAGTCTAAATATTGGGGGAAATTCATGCTATGCTTAGAGGCACTTGAAGGAGGACAAACTGAAGGTCATTTGCATATTTGCATTTTAAAAGCTGTGATAGCAGTCAGCCACCCCCCACAACATGCTAAACCAGACTTAGCTTGGTCAGAAGAGATTTGGAAAACAGGCTGAGAAGCTCATATTGGGTACAATGAAGAACAGGCTCTTGTGTGAGTGGCTAAGAGGAAGAAAAAACTGAGCTAAAAGAAAGATACCTTTGCTCTGGAGTTTTGTGAATGTCACAGAGCACCTCGGTTCTACTTACCCATAACTAAGTAACAGAATAACAATCAATCATTTATTAAAAAAGTATAAATTTATGTACTTTCAATTATTTTCAGGGATCCATCTCTAGTTATGTACAACACATTTTAACTCGACTTTTGCTGCAGTCTTTATTAGGCATTTATTCTTGGCAGCTGCGAAGCTTACATGGTGACAAGGAAGAGGGGGCTTAAAAGCTCTTATTCCACAGACAATGACAAAGCAGAGATATATCTAATTTTCTTTTTTTTTAATGGGATATTTGTTATATCTACAAAAAACCCCTGCTGTTTTCTTTAAAGTCTTTTAAGTACTGTGACATGATGACAGGAGTCTACTGCCAAAAGGGAGTGGAAGTTGCAGGTAAGGGCTCTGTCTAAGTGAGCCCTAGCAGTGGATTGAAACATTGTAAGATCAAAGTTCAGCCTTAAGAGTTTGTGCACTCAAGGTCTTTCAGAGATTCCAGTCCAGAGGATTAGAATATCAGTAGCAGTGACATAATCTTCAATCTGTGCAGTTGATTGAAAAAAACCAAACCAAACCAAACCAACAACTAAAACCTAAAAACACACACACAAAAAAAATAAAAACCAAAAAAACCCAAAAACCCAAAAAAATCCCCCCCAAACCCAGAAAAACCCCACCAGCCAAACAAGAAATCCCACCAAAACCAACAAAAAGAATCAAACCCAACACAGATTTAAATGCAGGTCCATATTTTGAAAGGCAGCAAGAGGAAGCAGGGCCAGAGTGCCTAAAGCCATGGCAAAGTAGCTTTCATAACACTGACTTCAACTTCACGGTGCTATTGCCTCTTGTGAAATTCCATCCCACCACCACCTACAACCTGTCAGACTATTTCTACTGCAATATATGCTGGCAATCAGAACTATTTGCACAGAAAAAAAATAGAGTGAGGAATAATTACTGAGTTTCCAGGTGTATTTTCACAGAATTTAAAGGTTTTCTTTTCCTCCAGTGCCAGTGCAAACAAAGTCTCTGGAGATCAACACCCCAAGTATTTCTTTTGGAGCAGAGGAAAATCATACCACTGGTGGCTTGTGCTTGTCCATCAACTATTCTTTGTTTTCCAAGGTATGTTAGTGCAGTCCTTTGTTTTTCTGTTTTGTTTTGGTTTCAAATTCTTTCTCTGTAGAAACTTTGTTAATGCTGGAGGTGAAATGACAAAGAGCTAGTTCAAGCTTAGAAGGTGAGAAATGTGGAGAACTTTACCCCAAGGCTGGATTTCATGACTGATTAAGTAGAAACAACTGGAGCAACAAGACTACTGCAACGTCTGCATGTCATCTGCTATTCACATGGATTAGTGCTGAGAATGAAGAAATTAAATGGATGGAGCTCAGAAAGGTAGAAAGTATCCTGGAACACTGCTCATGGAGTTCTTTGAAATGAAGCTCCTCAAACTTGAATTAATATCTGACATTGGGTGTTTCTGAAGTCACAGCTGTTTTTTTATGAGGAGGAAGGCAAGGGGTGGGGAGATTTCAGCGTTGCTGTTTGCGCTTAACTTGTCACAGCAATACCTGATCTCCAAAAGGAAATCTCAGCCCCAAGTATGGCCTTTTCACATTCCTTCGAAGACTGTGAGTGGCACAAGGTCACCCAACTTTGAAAAGCGTACAAAAAGCCCATTAAATGCTTACAAGAGAGAAAGCACTGAGGTTTGGGAGAGCAACTTTCGCACCAAGGGCATTCACAAGAACGAGCCACCTCTTAATCCTGAAAAATTGAAGGGCATGTGAGACATGGCTTCAGGAGAGTTTAGCAGTTAAACAAAAATGCAAACAAAATATATTAAAAAAAATTTGTTATTATACCCATAATTGACTATAGTTTCCAGTGCAATTTTTTTTTCCCTCTTTCCTTGCCTTTCTCAGCCTAGTGGCTTCTTGAAGAATTTACATATCAAATCATCCTACCCTAAAGGCAGGTATGGCCTGACTTTGTGCCATTGTCACCCTCAGCAGTTCTCCTGTTCATCCTAACAGCTCAGCACTGACTTTCTTCTAGCTCAGATCTCTCCTTTAATCCAAGGACTCTAAAATTCCTTGCACTAAGCTTTGCTGGACTTTTGAAAGAGTAGGTATTATTCAGGTAATTTACTGACCTCAGCCCTAAAGTCTGAAAGAAAAGACAATACTCAAAGGATGGCCAAAGTCTGCTTCACATTCCTAAGACCATTTTGTTCAGGACCTAGACCAAAGAAAAATCTGAATCCTTATCGGAAGGTTAAATGCATAGACTTAGAGATATCTGAGAAGTTCTGTGTGTCATATGAAAAAAAACAAACCCCAAACCTAGAAAACAGTAATGGATGCTACCCAAGCAGTACAAACCAATAAGTACCCTTGCAGTCACACATTTTGGTGTTCTAAATAGCAAAAAAACCCCTCACTGGGCTTAAAAAAAAATCCTAGCCTCCAAGCCTGGCCTTCAGGTATGTTTCATCCCTGGTGGAAGACAATAAAGAAGCCTGAACAAAATGAAAAAAATTCATTTCTGTGGATATCCTGCTCTCAGGAAGGTGAAATTCAATAGTAGAAAGTAATTTTTTTTTTCTGAAAAAACTCAACATTTGTGATAGAAACACTAAAATACTTAATCCTAATAAGATATGACTCTATGATATTTGGTAAATATGTGATATGGAAAGAAATTACATTAGTGCTTTACTTGTCCATCAAAATTCTTAAGATATTCTTCAGGCTTTGAAAGAGTCTCATGGGAGAGTTTGGTAGAAAGGAGGATGACGCTTTTGTGATCCAACTGACAGCTGGAAAGACAGCAGCAATTTTCCTGCTGGATTCAGGCTGCTGTATGGTAAACACTGCTTTGAATTGAAACCTTGATATATGAATGTAAATAGTTTGAAACAAGAAAAGCATTGCTGACCAGAGGACACGTGCTAGGCAGCACAGGTTATCAAAACAATATCACCCCAGTCCTTCTGTCTTTAGCAATTCTATATATAACTACAAATCAAAGGAAAGGTTTGATTCATCTTATTTTGTGAACAAGTTGTAATTTGCGTCTGTAGAGTGCAATGGATTTTGGAATTGTGATTTGTAGCTGGATCAGAACAGTGGCTGCACAGCTCTGTGCAGTGGCATTGGGGGAGCGCCCGTGTTTTGTTTCCTCTCAGTTGGTCCTGGATTTTGAGGTTTGTAGCTTTCTACAAAATGACACTGAGATGATCAAAACATTTGCCACATTCAGAAATAAATACACAAGCCAATTTTTTGACCTCTTGTCTGAAGAAAGAGGTAAATGAAACTTTTCCACACTGTGTAGTTTCGGGAGGTGCTGGGATTTTAATCACCTGTGTAAGGACCTCAATCAATAAATTGCAAGATAAAGGCAAAAAGGGAGAAAAAACCAAATAACCATCTAGCACACAAAGCCCTGCTGAGGCTGCACTCAAAGTGCTTTTACAACATAAATAACAAAAGCAATTTTACAGCTTGGTGACTGAAATGACAGAGCTGTATGGAGCAATTATTAAAGCAGACAAAAAGCAGATTTTCCCATGGGGGTCAGCCTACACCCATCACTGGGGCTCTGCAAAGTTATGGGGTGGAGGAGGGGACAAAGCACTTTATACCTGGCAGCAGGTTCCAGTAAAAGGAGGGCTCCTGATCTTCACAGTGAGCCTTAACCCCTCTTCATGGTCTTTTAAGTTAGGGAAGACGGACGTAATTAGTGAAAATAAAATAATTTGCTAAACCTTGTCTATTCAATTCAGCAAATGCTTAATAAAGATTGTTTTCAGGCAGAAAATGATTGATTCAGGAGGATTAGCTGGGACCGGGAAGTCAATGCCAGACTATGGAACTGGAGACAAAACCTGAATATAGCAGGATCTGAAGAAAGTTAGATTGGCAGAAACTATAAAAGAGTGACAGGGTAGGAGATTAGAGACAGAGCAGATTGCCCTAGAGGAGAGGGCAAAGCCTGGCAAGGATACAGATGCTGGGAAACTGAGGACAATCAGAAAAGCAGGGTTAATAGAATCCTAGCTGGACCTTCTAGACTTCTCCTAGCACAAGGAGATGAGGGCATGGCTGAAAGCTGTGGGGTGCTGCAGGGCAAAAGGAGCAGCAGGACAGCTGTGATGGGGACAGACTGCTGCTCTGGCCGGGGTCTGCAGTCCCCAGCAGTCCCCAGAGGTCAGCCCGGGACACTGGAGTGGGCTGGGGATTAGTGATGGGGAGGGACACTGGCTGGAAACCTGGTGCATGGGAACAGGGGCGAGGAGAAAAGGTCTGTCTTGCAACCAGAATTGTTCCTACTACACCCATATAAAGCAAAGCCATTTTGTCTTAAGTGGCTTACATTTTCACTTTTCAAACTAGGAATCCAATCTATTCTGACCTGTTTACCATGTTTCAGGTTAGCATAAAAAGGTACAAATCTTACATGCATAAAAGATAAAGGATTAGCATAATTTAACACCTAAAATACAGCTTTCTGTCATAGCTCTCTGTATTTCCGTTAAAGATTTGAAAGGGAAAAAAATATCACGTCTTTGTTTTAAGCTGGTTTGTTTACCCTCTAAAGATTTCCTCCAGAATAAGCTATGCTGACCCATCTACCCACAGATCTCTGTAGCCTGAAATGGATTCGTTTTCCACCTGTCATTATGCCATCATTTACTAAATTTACTAGAATTTTTTCAGAGACAAGGGAAATGGTAACTAGAGAGCCTCCAAGCTCTTTTCCTGGATTAACAGATATTGGGGAAAGTTTGATGGAAAACAGACAGCAGACACAGTTGCTCTATCAATATGGTTTTCAATTCCATGCAAACTTTGCTAAATTTGTTCTATTCGTGAGGGTTCAAGCTACAGATGTATACTCCTAACAGCTAAATGAGTCATTTCAAGCAAAATATATTGTACACAAACTTGGGAATGGCAACAGGTCATAGAAACAGAAATTGATAAGAAGGGCTGCAAACCCTTCCTCCTGGCACAAAAGAGACTTGCTGATGAGTGTGACAAGGGTCATGGGTGGAGTAAGTTGGATCCGAGCTTCCTGTCTCTGTTTTGCAGAAATCTGATGTAGCTTGTCAGATGGAAAGCATGAGGAAACAGTATGACCACCACACTACTTCGAAGACAACTCTAAGGAAAAACCTCTTCTCATACAACCAACACATTCAGCTCTTGGCTTATAAATACAAAGTGCAAAGCAGCTATATAAGATCCCACATACCACTATGGGTTGGCAAATTTTACTTACCCTGAGGGAAACTACATTTTTCAGGGTTAGTCCTACCAGGGGTGTAAGCACAGAGTACAGCACTTATAGCACCATGCCACAGAGATCTTGGTCTGAAATGCAGGGAAAGCATTAATTAAAACATAAAATGCCTGTACAGTCATTTTCCCAGGGTCACAAACAATTGCTTTGCTTGACATGAAGACTTAATATAATGACTCAAATCCAGAGAAACAAAAGAATTGGAGCTTACCAAAGCATTAGTGTTGGAATCTGTCTCTGAAAAAAAATTGTGATTCTGTTTTTGCTTTTCAGCAATGACTTTTGACTAACTCATTGCTGTTTAAATTTTTTTTTCTTTGCTTATAATGACAGTAATTTTACCACAATGGAGAGGAAATCCAGACAGGTGTGGCATAGGCTGTGTTGTCCTTGACTGGTAGGAGAGGAGCTGGGCTGAGCTGGCAGTGGCCCTGCCATTCGCACATGGGAAGGGTTCAGCCCTTCTGCCCTTCTCCCCTCAGCCTCACCAAATCACCTCGTATCACCACATGAAGCTAACTCCATCACAGCCTGGCTCCCAGTGAGTCTACATCTTCATTCATTTAAAATAGCAGCTGTGCTGGTGCTGCAGCTTAGGCTTGCAATTAAATTGCAGGCTGAGGTCTTTCGTGAAAAATGCCATGGGATTGTGAATGATCCCAAGCAATCAAATAAAACAGGACATCTCTAGCACCAGAGGGCTGCTGCTGCTTGTTGGTACGTCAGGGAAATTGTTCAGGTAGTTATCAGCTATGATACCATTTACCTGTTGTGATTCAATGAGATGATACCTTCCCAGGCAGGAATCCTGGTGATAGGTAGATACCCGAGTACATGGATAGGTACCCAAAAACAATGCTCAACCCTGCAGATTCACAGCTTTCTCAGGAAAAATTGGGTGCTTAAGTGCTTCTGGAAATTCTCCAAGAAGCAAAGCCTTACTGGTAAGCATGGCCTAATTACCACTTGTTTCAAAGAGCTAAATACCTTTGAGGATCTAACTGCTTTATAACTCCAGATTCCAGCATAAGATGGAGCCAGATCCTAAGTTTGCAATGCTCTGGGTTTTTCTTTAGCAATGATTAGTTCTTTTATTGCTGTACAGAGGAGCACTAGCAGGCAAACTCCAGAATGATTCCCATATGCCCCAATGTTACATACACCACACTTGGATTAACTGGCACACTGCTCTCGTTGTCCTCACAATTTGTTGTTGTAGAATTTGAAGAATTTGGAATAATCACACTCTGTCACATCTGCACTTGAAGGTGCAGATTTTAGATGAAAGCATCTAAAATTTTAGATGAAAACATCTTGATTTTAGATGAAAACATCTAAAATGGTTTTTTATGTTCTAAAAGAATTCAAACTAACAAGGTGCTACTTTGCAGCTGGTATTAATGAATCTACACCCTGCATGTCTTCTACCGGCCAAGGAGCTCTGCCATAATGCACAAAACCATGGAAATGAGGCTGGGATTGCATGGGGACACTGAAATAAAAGCACAAGCAGCTCTGTGAGAACATGGTCTGTGCTAGTAAATGAGATCTGCAACCCAAATAAAATATCTGAGTAGATTAAAACAAGAATAAAACATGATACAGACACGGGGACAAAACGCGATTTGTTAACACCCACAGTACCTGCTCGTGGCAGAAATATGTCAGTGAGTATTGCTCATATGGAAAGGCAGCAGAACTCCTGTTTCAGCAAAATCATTTGAGAACAGGGTTTATCATAAGCTGCTGATGTTACACAGTATCATATCCAAGGTGCTGAAAGACATAAATTTTTTTTCTTTAGAACAACTGCCAGAGACATACCTGATGGGTCAATGGCCTCGCTACGTGGGGGGAAAAATTCATGGGCCTCTTTTGTCAGGAATGCATAAGTAATTATTTGCACTTGTTCATTCTGGAAGAGAGAAATTGTTTGCATGTGAGCAATAATAAATTAGGCACTTTAAATAGTTGATCTTCTGCTGTCAGAAAAACGTCAATACAAAGGCAGTTTCCAGTAGCTAAGATTTGTAATAGAAATTCAAGCCCTTTGTGGAAAGGGCATTGGATTTAAGGATCTCATCTATTTCTGTAGTGGAAAAATAAGTAAGAACCTTGTCTATTTAGGTGAATCTATACGCTTGATAAAAACTTTATAGGATTTTCAACTGACTATTAGATTTAGAATGAACGCATTTAAACATTGTTATTCTTCCCCTTATTCTTAGCTGAAATGTTGGATTTTGCTAATGTACATGGCTGGTTAATGGGGTCACCACAGTATAGAAAGAGTAATTGCCAGAAACAGGGTAAATTGTTTCTCTGCAGTTTATTGTTACCATTACTGTTTTGAGATATATATCAAACAAACTTACCTAAATTGCCTCAGAGAACCTCATTGCAAAGTGATAGATTCCAAAAATTTAGCTGAAAGGACAGGTTGCCTTATGGTCCTAACACACTGCTCTGTGAGCTGCCCTCTCCCCAGTTCAACAGACATTTTGGTTTGGTTTCTGAATAAAGAGTTACAGTTGTGCTGCTTCACCTTCATCACATCACTGTAAATGTAACTACTTCAATCAGACTTCCTATCTATTTTAAAAAATATCTTAGGGCAAGAATAATTATGTAGATTATAACCATGTTTTCCACAAAATACTCTATAGCAACCCTTATGAAGAAGGTTCCATGTAAAACTAAATGAAAAGACATACACAGGACTCGATCGAGTCCTGCAGTAAAAACTTAGAAAATATTTCTTCTGGAATGCAGTTATGTAAAAATGACTTCTGATTTCCAACTGAATGGCTTCTTACAATATCCAGTCATATCTGCTTAGTTGCTTGACAGAAATTACTTTTATTGCCTCTTCCCCTTAAGGTACGGTATGTACCAATGCCATTTTTAAAGTCTCCTTTCAGTACAGAACCACCTCTTGCAGCCAGAAAACGACAAAGACTTCAGCAAGGCCTTTCAGCTCTCCTCTCCCCCTACACTATAAGGATGGCCTTTCTCTAACATTTTTTGTTGTTGTTGTACAATTTGTAATTTGTTGCAAGTATCCAGAGAGGTAAATTGACAGGCAGCTGCAGGTTAGGATATTTCTCTCCTGACAACACTAGATGGACCCAGACATAGGAAACAATGCGGTATCATGAGATATTTTTGCTGAATATGACACTTTCAATTGAGCATCTTCTAGGCTGCTTCAGCTTTAAATCTGAATTTGCCAGATATAACAAGGATTTGACATTGACCCTTCACCTGACAGTAATACATTTTTTATCTTTTAATAACATACAGTAATGCTGCTTTGTGACTTCAGGAAGCTCTTTGAGTAAACAAATAATATTCATCACCTAGAGACTAACATGCCTTTCCAGAATCTATAAAGATGAGAGATAAGCTGAAAGGCAGGCTTGAAAAAGTTTTCAGCTATCTAACAGAATTTTTTTAGAAGCACATTGCTGCACCAGTTAGAAATTACTACTAATTTTTTTTAAGGTACAGTTGTTTATATGATTTCTTGAATTGATTTCTCAGTATTGTTTACTCCAAATGTACTGAGGGTTTCAAATTGGGTCTTTACGCCAGTTTCTCAGAAAAACAAATTTTATGTGCATATACTGTCTAGCTGCCTATGCTGAGTAAATTATTTTTTAACTCAAACTTCAGTTTACAATTTCTCTTAAATTTCACATCACACTAGAAGCACTCTGCTCCAAATTCGGATTCATTCTCTGGTCATCAACAGTTAGATTGAGAAAAGCAGTCCCACTTGTACCATCACTCGCACGCCCTATGGCAGAAATGCTGAGGCCTGGATAATATTTGATCTGGCAGGAATGAGTCAGGGTGGGGAAGATCAGTATTACAGTGAAATAAAGCCTTTAGACAGTGATGCTTTAAAACAGAAAATGAAGACCCTACCAATACAATCGAGGACTTTTGTTTAAAAGGCATTCTTGCAATGGGTTTCCAGGGGACATCAGAATTACAGTACGAACCCAATACAGCATCACAGGGTCCATGCACGTACCCCTGAGTCCTCCCAGCAGAGCACAGCATGGACTTTCCTACAGACCCAGTTTTGCATGACAGCTGCCACTTACAGGGAACTTCATTTGGCAGCTGGTGCTAGGAATGAAACGTGTCCAGAACAGTAGGATGACAAAAAATTAATTAACTGTGGTTTAGCCTGGGAAATTAGCTGGATGAGGGGAAGCAGCAAGATTTGTCTGAAGTTTGAGGAATAGCCTCAGTGAAATATTTCAGAATATAGAGGGGAAACATGAAAATATTTGCCAACCAAGAAGAGGTTCCAAACATGTATTTGGAAGGTAAAGCCAGAAAGACACAAACACACACCCAGAGGATGGAACATCACCCACATATATGTTTCAAAATCCTAATGAGACTTTTGAAACTGTGTTCAAACTGGTAGGGAATATTTTTGTGTAGCACAGTGGAGAATAATTACTGACAGATTGAAGCGAATAGCACATGTATTGTACCATTTATTTTATCAATTGAATTCTATGATTTGTTCCTTATCCTACAGTCTCGTAATGGCATTAAGTGATGATTGTGTGCTAGCATGGGTAATCAGAATGAAAATTAGCCTTTTTCAGTTGAATTAATTGTCTCTATTTATTCTGCTTCCAATTCAGTTTTTAGCCATTATTTAGGGTCTATTTTAAAAAGATTGCATCTCTTCTGCAAAACCACTGTCTTCAGCAAAACCACTGTCAGAAATAAGAGCAGTTTTACAAAAACTGAAATAATGTAGTGTTTCTCGTTTCAGTTGGCTGTGCCTTCCATACTTAGTTTTTGGATTGAAAAGAAAGCCATTATATTCAGATAATAGTTTTCCCAGCCAAAAGCATGCACTCATATGGAAAAGATTGACTGTTAGACTCTAGCAAAATCTGTAATCTACACACAATGACATTTTATAATAGCAGCCTGAGCTAAGTGAAGGCATTTTGCTTTTATTAAAAAAAAAACAAACTCCTGAGAAACCACAGGGCTGATGTCTTTGAATCCAGACCAGGAGCCTAGTACCCCATTGTGCTTTTGACAAAAGCTGATTTGTTCAGTTTCAGAAAAGACTGGGATGGTTGTATCAATGTTTTTGCAATATAGCAAAGGTTGCTATCTGATGCAGCTTTGTCTTGCATAGGAGCTGAGTACCATAATTTCTGAAGTGCTTATTATTGATCAACCATAATAACTGCTAAATGACCCAAGGCTCACTTCACTGCAATCAGACCTATGTAAAAAATCCACAGTCACTTTCATTATGCATTTTGGGGCAAATTTTTCCTCTTGCTCTGCCTCTCGCAACCCCCTAGCAGGCAGTATTCACAGGTCTGTGTAAAGCATCCTCTGAGAAACAAGATTTTCCTGGCAAACACAAGTTAGAGGTAAGTAGGATTATACAGGGTGCAGCATTCCCAAGTGTTTGATTCAGTCAGATTTTGGGTGACCCACACACTGGTGCTGCTGTTCCTGTCCCTGGGAGTTTTTCTCAAAACTTAAGAGAAGGCTGTGTGCATAGCTGGTCCCTCTATTGTACTTTGCTGGTTAGAGAACAAATTTAAATTGAAGTGAATTGAGTTGGAAGAGTCAGAGAAGCCAGATCACGTCTCACAGGTATCCAGGGATGCCCAATGTTTGCTAAACATGACACTGAATCCCAGCAAGCAAAGCCAGTCTCTGCTGTGCAGTCGCAGCAGCAACTCTCCCTACACAGACCTTTTTTCTTCCTGCCATCCTTGGCCCATCCCCTCCACCTCTGAACTCACCAGCTGCCCACAACACCACTGTGCTGGCAATCCACAGGTGTTTCTTCTCCCCATCCCTCACTTGTCCAAAATACAGCTGTGCCCTGCCTTAGCGCCAGCAGATCTGGTTGGGACCCTGCCCAGCACCCTCCTGCACTCAAAATGCTGTTCCCAAACCCAGGTTCCTCCAAATACTCCCTTCCTGTGTACCGCAGTCCCTTGTCCCCATATGTGCATCCTGCCCAGCCCCAGGGGTCCCCTCACCTGGGAGGGGGCACAGAGCAAGGGCAACAGCTCTGCAAAACCCCAAACTTTACACATCCCGTCCTGCTGCCTCTCATTTCTCCTCCTCATGGTGCAACATCATCTTCTTCATGCACCTGATGGGAAAAGGGTGGCTGCTTGCAAAAAGACAAAGTCTTGGAGAAACTTTCCTCTTCCATAAGGCACACCTGCAGTGCCTCCACTCCTGTGGCCCAGCGGCATTTAATTCCCTGGCACAGCAAGCAAGGAAAACCCTGCCTAGTGAGCTGCCATGCTGATGCACAAAACCAATACGTGGAGCACAGCTTTGGGGAGAGGTTTTCCTGTATCTTACACAGTGGTAGGAAGAGTTAATATAAAAAGTAGCTGAGTGTGTGACTCTTTTAAGTGACTCGATCAAAGCAGAAGTTTCTAGAGACCCATATTTTAGTTATACAGGAACTTTTTATGGGAAGTTTTACTACAGCATATACTAGTTACTGTATTATTCCCTTGTGCAGAGGACTGAAGGATAATGGTTTTGTGAAGATATACAGCTTCCCACTGCCTATGCAGTAAATCATCCCATGTAGAAGAGGAGTCTGCAATTTCAGTCATTCTTGATGCCCTATAATGTACCAGCACAGCTTTTAATTAAAACTATGGAGCAGGAAGGGCTTTTATTTCACTCCAGAGCAGGGTGGGTGGTAACAATGAGAAGGGGATGACTCTTTGCTTATTAATTTGCAATATTACCAGTACTCCTCCCATGAACAGCCATCTGGTGCCTGAGAACCATGGGGCTTATTATTATAGGGCACATTTGCTGCCGAGCCTGTGAGGCTGTTGCAGATCCCACTCACAGAGACTTGGCAGTGAAGCTTAGAAATCTGGCATGCCCATGAATGCCCTGTCTCATGAGTCTTCAGCCAAAATGTGGCACTTCAATGAAAACTCTGAGAATGAATGAAAAAATCTGCTCCTGTGTCATGTGCATTGCCTGCAGGGAGCAAGTGTCCCAAGGCACAGCAGACCTGCAGAACAGTAACTGTGAGGCCAAAAGGAAGGGAATTCTGCAATTTAATTTCTTTGCACCAGAGGGTGTTTGCATCTGTAGTGCTCTTTGGACAGATGTGGCCACATATCAGTGCACTGAAGGAAGTTGCAGATCTTCTTACATTAAGAAACATTGCCAGTTAATTTGGCCTAGCGTAGTGGAGAGCAATGGTCTCTTCTTAAAGAAAATGAACTGTAAAAATCAAAGGCTTTGTATCTTCAGTTCATAGCCGCCTTGGAAAATCTCAGGGGTCAGAACCCCAGTGTCAGAGAAGCCAGCAGGACCACACAAAGGGTACCTGAAAATAGTAAAAGGCCTCAGGTGCAGTGCAGGTCCAACATGATGCAAATCCCAAGAGGTTGCACTGTTCCCGGCAGAGGGCACACAAAGAGATTTTCTATTGTCCCTTAGGTCATAATCTGCTAAATATATTCAAGTAGTTGTGATAATGGTGTCAGAGCCTCATAGCCCCAGCCATATTTAGGCATTCTTCAGTTTTCTTTACCTAGAGTTTGCATTGGTGACTACAGCCCACAGGCTACTTACCAAAACTGGTTCATGCAGCATGACCAGACTACTGGAGAGAAAGTAACTGCTTACAGAAGAATCCTAAAAGGAGCAAGCAGTTACATGTCAGATAGAGCCAAACCAGCTACTGGCCTTTTAAAAATGAGGGAAAACTCCAGAAGTCAATGCAACTTCCATAAATCCTGCTCTGACAACAAATTATATTTAAAAATGTGCAAAAAAAAGAGTTTTCTAAAAGGGTTTAACTGAAACAGTAGAATAAAGAATTAATTTCCAGAATGTCTTGAAAAAAATCTGTGGAGTGCTTGAGAACTCTAAAACCCAATCAGAAACTGCTCTGCTAAAGACAAAATGGGAGGTAAAGGGCCTCTAAGTTCACAGCTAGAATTGACTTTGAGTTTGAGCATATTAAAAAGAAAACCTGATGCAATGACCATGATTAATCCTTTTTCTAACCCCTTCATAGGAGACATACTTAAAAAAGAAAAACACAACAGCTCTTCCTTATATAAATTAATACTAAGTTCTGATGCACATCTTGAACAACGGACATGTGCATACTCAGTCTGAAGACAGCAACTCAAAGGAAGAGAAGTCTCATGAGACCTTGGACCACTGTGCTGTGTCCTTGGAGATCCTGGAAGAAAAAGCACCACAGTCACTAGGTGACACTAACACTCAGATAAAAAGTACTTAACGCAAGTGGCACTAAGAGAGTTGCAGGTGCACAAGAGTATTAGGGGATACCAGCTTGAAATTGTTTTCTGTTCACTCTGTCATGGGAGACTGCATTCCACAGTATTCTCTCCAGGAGTGTCTTGCACCACAGAAACCAGAATTATACAAAATCTCATTATGTCTGCTTAATTAGGCAGAGGAGTTCGTAAACTTATCAAAACATAAGCACAGTCTGACATTTTGATTACAAACCCCTTCAAACACTCAACTCCTGCTCACACTGCAAATGTAGCAAGATAAAGAAATGTAGTTACCTGCTCCAAAACACATCAACCTTTCCATTTTTATCTTGATTGTGGCTTTGCTACAGTCCTCCATCAGCCCTTCTGAGCAGTGTTGGAATCAAAAGCTCTAAATGAGTGTTTGAGGCTAAAGGAGTGTTCCCCAGGTCTCAGCTGGGGCAGTGGGGGTGGGTACAGCTTCCTCCTTCCGAGCAGCCTGTGCACAAACCTTAGCCCAGGTTGTCTCCTGTGGCTGAAAAATACAGAAAACTCTTTGCTACAGCACCTGAGCAGAACTCTGCTACTATAATGAGTTGCATATGCAAGCTCCCAAGCCCTTACTGAGGGAGCATTGATTACACATTGTGAAAAATCAGCCAGCAAACTAGGAGGTGAGAAACTGGTGCTTGCTGTCATCTTGCTGTTGTGGGTTTACCTCAGTGCAGGACTGTGGGGGGAAACATCCCATTTCCTTAGGCCAGGCTGGGATGCCTCTTGCAACCTTTTCTCCTGAGGGAGGAAACAGACAGTGCCTCTTGCTTGGCTGACCCGTGGCCAAGGGAGCAGTCCAGGTGCACCAAGGCAGGAGGAGGGAGCAGGCAAGACCAGGGATACCACTGAGCACCCACAGGTCAGTGTGCAACCAGGAGGGGCTAGTTCAGTGACCCTGCCTGGATGAAAATTCCCAGTAAAAAATCTGGGTAAGAAAAGTACCGATGGGTATATAATCATATATGTCTGTAGCTCTTAAATGCATTCAATTTACAGTACATTGGCACCAAAACTGTTAAAACACGATGTGCAAAGGAACCAAGTTTTAATATAGGCCTTATCAAATCCTGAGTTTCACTAAACGAAAAGGTTTCACTTTGCAACCTCACTCTGGCACTCCCCTCTTGTCAGTCCATTGATCTGTGCAGTCCCACAGTATACATAGGGAGGGAGCTACTTTTACTGTAGCTTTTTTTACTTTTATTGGAGATTACCAGAGCTAGCGAGTAGCTGGAGGCAGTGTGACAGCTCCAAATATCTTGAATCCAATTAAACTGAGGATAAAACAATTTTTTCATTCCAATGCATTATCCTTTTTATAACTCCATGCTCTGCAGAGCTTCCAGTTCATTATGTGTAACCATCAGATATTAAAGAAAAAACAAAACACAAAGTCTGGAACTAGCAGATTTTTCCCACAGATGAAACTGCACTCTCACATACTAAAACAAGCAGCAGTGAAATATTTTGCTATTTGACACCATGAGATTCCAAAAATTTCTCCAAGGTACAGCAATTTCACTTCTCAGATTTACTGCCCAAGCCTCTCTTTGGATTCATTATTTCCCCATCATTGAGAGTATGGTTACAAAAGTGGGTTGTTTTTATTTCCCTCTCCCCCCAACAGCAAAAGACAGCAAATTTAATAGACTGCAAGCTAGAAACTGGTCTGTGGCAAAGCTGAGCCTCAATCCAAGAAAATAATACATCTGCTGTACTGTAAACATGGCAAAGAAAAAAGTATCAGTTTCATCTCTTCTCCCCATACACACTGGATTCTTGATTTAATAAACACTGACAAAATGCAGCTACAGAAAATACTTTGCTTTACTGAGTCTGTACAATGAATGACCTTAACTTTTCTGGTAGCTTAAAAAGATAACAGGACTTCACATTGTCACCATCAGTATGCACATTTCAGGACATTTTCAGACACGCCTGGGGACATCACCGCAGATGAACCATTTCACACCTCTCGGGGTCCTTCAGGGCTACTCCCCATCAGCCTGGTGGCCAGTGCTTCCAGCACACACTGCTCTGCACCTTATCAAGCATACCTCACACCTTCCAGCTGCTCCAGCCAGCAGAAAAACAACTCGTCAGGAAGAAAAGGAGTAAGCTGCACTCATTTCAGGAGAGATTTGAATAGTTTATTTTGCCCAATCAAGAGCCCTTCAGCATAATGACACATTCATATACACATATATGAACATTTTTTTCTGAAACATTAATGTATAATACATTTTAAATTTAAAATACCAGCTGCACAGGTATTTTTATTTACAAAAATATTCCATACTTAATTTTTTAACTTCATTATGATGACATAGTTCAGTCCAAGTACATGTAAGTAAAATAACTCTATGCAATCTAACATAGTTGAGTTTGTAACAGTACAGTTTGCAGTTCATATGAAATTATATTTGTAGACAGATGGATTTGCAACCCTACCTAAAAATGCATATTCCAGTAATCATCCTCAGAAGAGCTAGTGGGGCTCAGCAAGACTTAACTGAAGAATAAGTTGCAATGAACATAAGGGAAAAAGAAAACACACATGTACACACTAACATATACAGAAACAAGAACTGCTACACATCAAGCATGCTTACCCAGGAGTGGGCAATGTTAGAAAAATTTACGGATGTATTTTTTTTCCCCCCATGGTGCTGGTACAATGAAACAGCAGCGTAACTAGAAAGCAGCATGTTTTCCTAGTTCTAACCACTACAGATAGCAGAGCTCAGGTCTAAAATAACGCAGTACTGCTTATTTACAATTCTGTTTTAAAAGGGAATATTTAAAACATGTTCCCACCCCTCTCCCTTTCCATCACGTATTACTGAATGGTAGTGGTAATCCACATACAACTCCTTACATGTTTTCAACTGAAACAGTTTAACTTCTAGTTATTTGCCTTATAATATGTAACTTAGGTACTAACAAAAAGAAATACAGGTGTCAAAGTAACCTACAGCTGTAGGTTAGTTTAAACATTTCTAGGTGCACATGGAAATACTAAAATACTGATTGACGTCTTTCATTTGATTGTTTGGTGTTTCTGCCTCATTTCTCTTCTTCCCTTTTTTCACTTTTTAGAAATGAATGCCCACACCTTTATGTCTAAACTTTATAAGGTGTAAAAGAACCCAGAAATAGTACACTCATCGGACTTGAAACAGTAATAAGGTAGATCTATAGCACATCTTTATAATGGGCTTAAGAAGAAGAATTTGGCCCAGGTTAGCTTTTCAATGAAAACTGAAGTAAAATTGGTTTAGCTGATTCACCTACACTACACCTTCTTCCCGTTTCTGTTCACTTCCACCCCTCAAATACCATTAATTTCTGTCTAGAGTATTTGAACATTTTGTGGTAGTTGCAAAGTTATCAACATCCACATGAATTATCCAGGAAATTGGCTAGCACGAGGGAAGATTCAAGTGACAAGCTGCCCTTCTACTTGGACAGGGAGGCAAGGCACTGCACACCTTACCTCCCACACCAGACTCTGTCTGCAGTCATTGCCCACTCAGACACGTTAAACCATGAGGAGAAAGTAGAGGGCACTTCAGCCACAGACTCTTAAGGTTTCCAACACATGTTTTGGATACCAAAAAACCCAACAAAACCAACCCACAGAAAACCCAACCCTGATTTACATGTAAAGAGCTGATGTATAACCAAAATACACAGATTACTCAAAGAAAATGTTTATTGGACAAACCTCACTTCAGTTTTGAAGAATTTTAAAAGTGCAGGAAATAGAGCTGAAAAAAGTCTCTCGTGTGTACCAGAAAAAAACCCAAACCATAGAAAACCAGTCAGCCATGGACTGCAGCTATTGAAAAAATTTTTATATTAGGCTAGTTCCCTATCTTCTTGCTCCATACTTGGAGAATTGTTTAAGAATGTTCATAATGGGAGGTAAAATAACTGACTATTTTCTGCAAAGCAAAATGGGCTATTTGTTTTCATTGCTTAGTAATTGTATCATCTCGATATGAGATATGAATGTATTCATAAGCTTAAAACAACTTCTATGGATAATATACATACTTTAAGTACTTTGACTTAAAACTTGAACGTAAGTCTTTTTAAAATTAAAGGTAGAAGTGTACATATAAAAATTATTTAAAACTAAAAGTATATTCTTAAGCAGTATGTATAAATATAACAGGTTTCTTTTGTATTATCTAGTAACAAATGTGAAAGTGTTGCAGTAATTTATAAACTGAATGTTGACACAGAATACGTGCCTTTCATTAGATTCTATATTGTATATACATATTTTGCTAAGAAAACACACATTCTAAATAAATCACATAATTAGCAAAGGTGCCTGAAAGTAATCGGTTCTAAAGTCTTTATTGAACATGTGTGTTTATATACAAATAATGAACCTGAACTGCACAAAAGCAGAAACAAAATTAAGGAATAAAATACCATGATTGACTTAAAGTGCAGGAAAAATTCAAGTTTAAAAGTTCAGGTAAGATCAGTGCCATTAATTATGGAAAAAAAAAAAAAAAGAAACAAAAAAAACAAACAAAAATTCCCACCCCCTCCAAAAAAAACCCAACCAAACAAAAAAACACCAAACCAAAACAGCACAAAAAACCATAGAAAGGAAAGTAAAAGGAAAACTAAAAGGAAAAAAGAGAAAATGAACTTGCTTCCAAAAATCCTCCTTTGGATGTAGCTTTCCAATATCACCTGCCATGCAAGTACCACCTCAGGCACAAAAACTTTGCATAAAGACAGACAAGGAACACAGCTATATATTACTATACTTTATAACTGATTGTTTGCTGAAGAACAAATCACTGGAGATGCCTGCGGTGTAACACTTTCAGACTGATTTGGAATACACACATACTTACACATACCAGGATTCAAAAGTTACAATTTGGCAGGACTAAGGTGAAGAAAAGCTTCTTCAGTTTACGGTTCCTAATGAGACACACTACATATAAACAGATAGGTAGCAGCAGGTAGTTTCTTATTTTCATTAAAAAAAAAGTAATAGCTCAACTGTATTTTGTAGTTTTCCAAACACTCTAGAAAATTTCACACAACTAAAATGCTAGCGAAAAAACCAGGGATGCTTCCCTGCAAGGATTTCAATATACTTTGCTGTACAAAAGGTGCACCACCAATAGCACAATAAGATGCAATGATGTGTGTGATCACGTTCCTTCCATTGGGAAGGAAAAAGTAACATTTTAAACTAAAATTGTACATAGCCCCTTTTATTGACCATTAGTGTGTTTATCTCATGAGCAATCACATTATTAGTCTTCTTATCTAGAAGCATGCCCTGAATATAAGCAACAGAAGAGATTCAACTAAGATAGATTCTCTAACACCAAAAAAGTCACTACTCTTCTGGTATTGGCAGATGGTCTCTCATTGCCTCTTATTTTTTTGCTTGCTGGTGGTTGTCAAATGCATCTTGATGAGAAAGTTAAGTATGCTTTCCTTTCAAACCAAAGTCATCTTCCATTGAAAGATACCATAATTTGTTGAAGAATACTTTTACAATCCTCTCCCCCAGAGCCTGATCAGATTAATTTCCCAGGATTCTGTTGCCCTGAAATGCAATTTGTCTTCACCAGGTCAAATAAAAATGAGTCATCTCAATTTATAGATGTGAGACACAAAAGGGGACAAGTGTCAGCTAGAGTGGGTTTTTTTGGATGTGGTATGGGTAGTGGTTTATCTAGTTTTCTTCTACCTGGATGTCTCACAAAAAGGTGTTAAATATGCACTAATTAGACAGTAAAAAATAAATTAACATGAGGAGGCAAATATTGCATGGCAAACTGAGTTAAGTAACTCAAGTAAACATTGCCTCAGTAGTTACAGGACAGGGCCATCAAGAAAACATAATACTCCTTGTTCAAATTGTCACATTCTCATTTGTTAAGTCCTTTGAACAGTGGGCATAGTAGGGCATGCCCTCATACTGGCAACACAATTTAATTGTCTTTTCAAATTAAATGTTGCTATACATAGAGTGAGAAAATGTATCAGTTTGTGCTACAAAGCCAAAACATATTTGCCTCTCATTTGAAAAGTGATTTAAGAACCATAAATAACTTCAATATTTTGCATCCTTTAGGTGTTTTGTAAGGTTGCCTTAACTGTGTACCTGCAACATCACTTCACAATACAAATGTAACCAAGGTTTTGCTTTGGGAACATTCAGAAAGTTTCTGAAAAAAGCACACAAAATGCAATGCTTGGAGAAGCAAACCCAAGTGATTAATTTCAGACAACACAGACCTATCAGCTTCTAAGTACTCCCTTTTATAAAACAAAACCAGTCAGTAATTATTCCTACTTTGAGGAAAAAGATCTAAATGAATTTTTGAAATGCAAGCATTTATTTTAAGGAATTCTCTCTTTTAAAAAGAGTTCTGGTCATTCACACTGATATAGCTTTAGTGCAGTAGCCATTAACAAGTTAGCTCAGCTGTATTATTTACCTCACCCAAATTGAACATTATTTCAGCAATTCCTAAAGTTTTTGTGCACACTTTACCACTGCTTACACTGAAAACACTGCTTTAGAGACTAAATCTAAACTTTAGGGCAACTGCCTTTAGTGCTGGGTGGGGCTGAGACAGGTACTTTTAAAATAGCTCTTCTAGCAGAACTTAGAGATTGGCTAAACAACATACTGACAGCTATTAAGTATTAGATGCTTTCTTGCCATTATTCATGCATCAGCACCTCCATGGTGTGTAAAACTTTGAAAACCTGAGTCCAAGGTTATCTGATTTCATAGTAAAGGACTAAAGGGGCATCTAGAATTTAAGTTTTGAGCAAAACTATCTCAGCTATTTTAATGAATGGCTGTAAAGATACATTCTGTTAAACATTTATAAAAACTCACAGCATGAATGGAACCCACAGCCAATTCTAAATGTTACACAACCTGAACCAATAGCTATTTTTGGCAAAAAATAATATTTAACTGAAGTTGAAGAATTCTTACCACAAGGAAGATGTTACCACATTTCACGTTGCACGGCCATAACACAAATGAAAACTTCCAGCATGACACATTCCAGTCATATTATTCACTTGACTTTTTTAATGCAAAAATTAGGTACTCTTTTGTTTTGCACGTCACAGAATATGATGTGAATACAAGAATACTAGATCAGGGGTCCAAAAAAAGACTATGCACAGGTTAACTATGTATACAATTTTCAATACGAAATCTTCCAAGCTTCCAGCTTTTCCAATGAAAAAAGTGACAGAAAACTTCAACTCTTCTTCAACAATAATGGTAAATATAGCGAGTCCTAGAGAGAGTATTTCTAAGTCAGCTACTGTCCAGCAAGACAAACAACTTGATTCCAGCTCTTGGACCCCTGATTTATTGCCTCTCCTTACAGGAGGGTATAACACTGGCAGCAATTACAATAGCACAAAAACTTTTGGCATATGAAATATTAAACACAGGATTGACCCTGCATTGCCCCTGCCCATCTCACCACGTTTTCCCTTTACTCTCTTTTCCGCATGTTCCAGTTACCTTCTCTGTTCCAACTCTTTGCTAACCAACAGCTAAGAAACACTCAAGTTTTTTGTTCTGTGTGTGTTTCTTAGATATAAAGCTCCTCAGTTAAAGCCATGACTGAGGTAAAACAGTGTGTCATTTGTGCTAGGAAACATCAGTATCCGATGGTGAATACTCCTTTAAATTTCAGTGGTCCTGACAAAATTAATGAAAAAACAAGATTTTTTTCATCAGGACAAAATTAAACAGATGTAATTGATGAGAGTCATCAGAATTGGTACCACTTCTTGTCTTTGTACTTCAACATCATCTAGAAAAACAAAAAACAATTTCTCATTACTGTTTCTGTAATTTACCAAAATGTACAATGACACACACAAATGATATGCTTACAAAGCAGCATGAGAAAGAAGGACTTTAGCAAGGCTTCTCAAAGCTGCAACAACAACACTGCTGAACACTGAGTGTTTAGCATGATGAATTTTCTAATTCTGGTGGTGATCTAGCCTCAGAAAAAAAGACTTTTTTGGGAGAATGGGGAGGTTGCAGAGGAGTTTAGGGTGTGGAAAGAAATTGGCATGAAAATAGATGAGAACAGGAGTTACTGAGGAAAAACAACTCGCATTCACAGGGTTTGCACACAACAGGATCTTTCTTAAGGACAGCAGAAATCTGACAAAAACTTATTACTCTTATTAATTCAGTGACAATAAGTAATTTTTTCAGTAATGGGAATTGAGTTGCACATTTAGAAGCTTACATGCCACTCCAGCAGACTGCATGCTCTAGACCAATGTGCCACGAGACAAAGCTGTTTACATTAATTAATTCTTAGGAGTAACAAGTGATAGATGAAAGGGAAGCATCCTTTATCAGTGATACTGCATGCCCTTTAGATACTTCTAACATGCCTCTGCAGAACTCAGTCACTTGCAGAACTTGCATTTATTTGACAATCAGTTTAACATACTCACCTCGTGAGCATGTTTTGAGAAAGAATCAGCACTATAAAGCATAGCTGCAGTTTTTTCTTCCAGTTCTCCCAGTTTCTGTCCTCTTTCGTCCAGTGCCAACCGGGCTCGTGCCAGTTCACCAACTACACCAGATGCTGCTCCTTTCACACCTTCAATACCCCCAGGTCCTGGAATATGCTGGGCAAGACTCCTTGATGCCTTCCCAGATGCTGATTCTCCAACTGGAGGCATTTGCAAAAGCAGCAAAAACAGAATACTAAGTTTTTCTATCATTATTACATAAATATCACTGAAACTAGCATATAGAGAGGTGTAATTTCTTTGCATGGAGACCAAACACCTAATTGTAGGTATGACTATGAGCAACAGTCACTACTCTATGTTAGTAGATGTTATTACATTAAAACTGAGATATTCAAACATATTTTTAAGTTTCCAGGCAGGTTATAAAACTGTAACCTCTTCACAGCTCAAGTGTGAAATTTAAATTCTCACGTTCATCAACAGAATTGCTAAAAAAACCACTTCACTAGCACAATATAGCGTATTTCACATGGAATGTGCTTTGAGTTCAACAGACAAAGCAGGATAATTTTGAAAATACAAGCTGTGGTTAGTTCTGGAAGTGCTTTGCTGGTCCATAAGCCAGCCAGTATGACTCCACCAGCAGAAGATTCCTTTGATGGAACTTCAATTTTACACACAGACACCTGAAGATTAGGTGTCTATGCCGTCATTATTGTGAGAATCTTGCAAACAAAAAAAAAAAAAAAAAAAAAAGTAACTTAAATCATAAAAAGACAATAGGCTGTAAGAACAAATCAGCACAAATGGTTCAGCTGAACAGCTCCAGACACTAGTGATGGCACTGACCACACTGACTTTGCTCATAATGGGACATCACCCACCCAGTTCAATCTAGACAGTTGATGTGCCAATTTCATGCAGAATTGTATACACTACAGAGATTTGAATATTTGTTTTAAACAATGAAATATGGTTTAAATATTTTCTTTTTTCTACCTCTAGGAAAAATAATATTAACTTGTTAAATATGTTTTGATGCAGTATTTCAAGACTCTGATTTTATTTTATGCTTCTATTGAGAATTATTTA
The DNA here is from genome assembly GCA_013397795.1 of Orthonyx spaldingii. Lineage (NCBI taxonomy): Eukaryota > Metazoa > Chordata > Aves > Passeriformes > Orthonychidae > Orthonyx > Orthonyx spaldingii. The sequence goes on from VZTJ01004901.1 coordinate 370,971, forward strand.
CATTTAAATTAAGTACTATAAACATCTTTCTGTGAATTCCCAAAATAAGAAAGATAAATCATTTCATTTATTACAGATTCTGCTGTGACCCTCATGGTTAATATGGGTGCTTTAAAGACATTCTCAGATGTCTTTTGAATTGTCATTGAACTCACTTTCAGACTACAATTCATTAGGCTTTTTCCCTTCCATTCAATACTATTTTCCTTCTAAAGATCCAAGTCAAAACTTAAGGGTGGAAACTTGAAATTATATAAAAAGATAGCTTCTAAAGTTACAAGGTATTTTTCCCCTGTCCCAGTCACATTAAACTATAATTTGTGCACATAAATTTCTCTCCTGGAATACTTGACCAACACTCCGTAGTATTACGTATACATATACATATATATAAACACCCACAAAAGAAACCTTTAACATAGAAAGTGACCCCTAAATATCTTAAGATTTTCTCAAAATGTACAGGCACAAGTAATGAAGTCTAATTTAATTTTTATTGTGTAGAGATCAAAAGAACCAATATAAAAGAAAGGATTGGCAGGGAACCTTGCCCATTTTGACAGATATATTTCATGTTAATAAGAAAATGGTGCTTAAAAATAAGCTTGCAAAATATGGTGTTGCGTCTCGCAAATATCTGAGTAAATAAATGGAAATTATTTTTCTTAAATATATTAAAGTGTTGAATGCCACCACACTTGCGGTGTAATCAAAAAAACAATGAGAAAATGATAAAGTAATGAAAATGTTGCCAAATCTGAATTTTACTGTCCTATAAACAAAGGACTGAATTGAAATATCATACAGTTCTGTTCCTGCCCTCATTCCTAAGGCATCTCTGCACAAGTAAAATGAGAAAAATCTGGGAAATAACCGAAGTAGAGTGAAGTTTTAATTTTCTCACTGTCCAGAATTCTCCAAAAGTAGTCCCTTTCAGTTTACCAGCATAAATAGAATCATGGTCAGTACTACATGCTTCATAAAGATGAGTAAAAATAAGATTATAAAACAAGAAGTGGGACTACTAATCTACTGCTGAATAAATGAGATAAAATAACCTGTGAAAAAAACATACCAAGCTTTTCTGATCTTGGTAAGGTGTACGACACAAAATCTATGCAAAAGTATTTGTCATTCCCTGTTTTACTTTCCTCTTCACAAATGTAATGTTCTATCAAAACAGGTAATACATTTATCAAGGTCCACTGGGTTCCTTGGATAGGAACACCAGAAAAATAACAATCAATAGTAACTTACAGAGTTCTTCTCTGTCAAGTGATTGTGCTCCACCTCCGAACAGGCCTTTAAAGAACCCCCTGTTTGGTGCTTCTGGTGTTTCTACAGGAGTGAAGAGTTCACCCAACATTTCCTTTGCAATGAAAAAGAGACATGACAAGGCAAAATTATTAAAAAGAACGGAATATTCCTTCACTTTCAGGATTTATTTAATAGATTTGAATTTCAAAATAAATATGCTTTAATGGGCATCTGTCTTTGCAAGATGATGTAGGAAATTGGAAAAAAACTATATTAAGAAATTTGTCCAAACCATCTGCTTCAGATAGTTGCAAGCTTAGAGCTCATGGAATGCAGAAGCAAAGAAATGAATTCAAGTAAAGGTTATTTGCCCCTCAACAACTTGGGTGAGACTCCTGACTTTGTTCTATTGAAACTGTATCTACAAATACTTACATCCACATAGCAGTACCAAAGTAGAGCCTGCATCTCTGCTATTTCATTATTCTATACAACTACTAAACTGAAGCATGACTGAGAATTTTTCAAGCTGTTAATACCCCTGAAACATAACAGCTTCCTTCCAATATTCTGAGTTAGCATTCCCCACTTGTGTCAGCACACACCTCTCCCAGCGTCATTGGATCAAGGGAATTCTAACTGCATGTTAAAGGAGGAAATTTCCCGTTGATCAAAATGAAATTAAGTAAGAAACTGATTCAGCTACAATAGCAGGGATGAAACACAAATTTAAGGTAGAAGTGATTCATCTGAAATCAGACTCTACAATGAAGGAAAACAAAAGGGAAAAAAAAAATCAGAGCAGAAAACCTAAAGTACTCAGCTCAGAAACTCTCTAAGAAAAAAGTGATTTTTTTATAAAGAGTTCATTACCTGAAGATTTTCACATGTTTCTTGGCTGTAGGTGAGTCTCTGTATTTCAGTTGGTGAGACAAGATAGAGTGCTTGTCCATTGTTGGTGAAGCAGAATGTTCTGGCTATCCGCATATTGGTGAGTGGCAGGTAATATACATCCAACAATGGCCTTAAACTTGGCAAACTTAAGGAAAAGAATTTAAAAAAACCCATTAAATATAGCAGAAATGTCTATTATTGATCAAATGGCTCATTTTTAAACTGCAATACACAATTTTTTCTTTTCACCATCTGCATGACTACCACATAAACAGGTATCATTTAACAACATTACATAATCTCAAAACATGAGCTTTTTCAAAGTAGAACCTCAAAAGGGAAAATTAAACATCTGCACGACAGATGCATTTAAAAGCATTTTTAAATGACAGTCTGAGCATGCAAATCACAAATTCACTATTTAATGAATTAGGCATTACTTAATAACTACCAAGGTATTTTCCTAAGTATCTACCAAGAGTTTGCAATTAAACACCCTGTCTCTTCTCCCAGGTTAATAATTTCTCCTTGACTAAAAATACAAGTCTAAAAGAGCTCTCCTCGAGAACATATAGAAATATATATGAATGTGCTGTCAAAGAAAAGCAGAATTCAGTAGTTCCAAACAATCTTACGAATTAAGTCCCCTTTTTTTTCTGACTAGATAATTAGGAGAAAGTCCTCTTAGAGTAAAGTTTGCTTACCTTGTATTTTCTGATTCTGTACATGCAACTGCAGAACTTACTGCATCAATCTATTGAAGAACAGACAGCACACTTGCGCTATAACAATGCTCCTCTACCAAATATTCCTCTCCCTCAACATAATAATAAATGCAAGTAAGAAAGGACAAAACACCTAATTTCTTGACAAGTAGAACCTAAAATAAATCACTGTCTCCAAAATCCCTTGTGAAGTTCTTGTAAAAAATTTACAAAAGTTGTTAGCTGCAACTGTCCAAATAATACAATAAATGGTTTGTGCTGCAGATATCATCTGCATAAGATTATTATTCCTAGACACTAAAAAAGCAGCAAAGCGGCAAAGTGAAGTTAAAATCCAAGAAAGATGCAGTAACCACAGTGTGTCAGGTTGCCTTGCTTTGTTTTTTCTTTTTTTTTTTTTTTTTTGCATGATGCTGAGATTGCCTTCGGAGGCAAGTTTTAAAAGTGAGAAATAAAAAGCAATATTCTCTTGTAAGCATATCACCCAGATATAACAGCTCTGCCATGCATGTATCTAAAATAAGAACATTCCTAAGACAGAGTCAGTAACAGGGAAGTGTTTTGCTTCAGACCAATGGAAGCATAAAACATTCTTACAGCTTCAAAACACGAAAACATTAGATCAGATAGGACAAGAGTGACACCCATGAGAGCATTTTAATTGTTTCTGTTACAGATTTGTTTGTTACTAAGTCCTATCTGAATTTACATCAGTAGATCAGTATTGGGCATCTTGGGTATGATACAGTGCTCTGACAACTTTACACAAACTGCATGTGGGGTTCACTCCCCAGCAGCAATTCATGCTTACAAAGTGGAGCTCATCATTGGAGTCCAACTTCCCCAAACAAGATAACAATTCCGCATTTATAATTCAGCACATATGCAGAGTTCATTAGAAAACAACATGAATCCTGAGGAAGACAGGATTTATTTCAATATATGGTATCTGAACATTACTAAGTTTAGTTTTAATTAGGAAAAACAATACTGTTTGTTCTGCAAGGTGAGCAGCGTTTTGTAGAGATGTTTAGAATACATAAAACATGGGACATACATCAATGGAGTTACAGACTTACATACTACAATTAAAAAACAAGTTTTGATTGTATCAGTTTTAGTTTTACTCCTAACAACTTCCTAAAGAAATACTCTTAACAGAATTTTCCAAGCTGAAAGCTTCTTTTGGCAACCTTAAAAATAATCTTTTAGGAACTTTACTGGCATAATGTCATAGGGCCGTCCACATTTATCTTATCATCAGGCCACAACTAAACTGCAGGTGCAAGGGTGTAAGTATATACACACTGCTGTTCAGAAAAAAATAGCACTTGGACATGAAAATTACCTAGGTGACCTGTAAGTATATTTCAACACTACTACTACTACAGGTTTAAACTTATAAACCCCTTACTTTAGATTCATCTAATTACATTAGATTACCTACTACTATGCAACTACTAGCAGTTAATCTTGCTTTCATACCCGGAGTTTAAGGCCTTTAAGACACAAGCAAGCTACACAACAAAATATTGAGGCATGAGTGTGATGTAAACAGTGGCACAAAAATAGGCAGAGTTCTGGTCAGGTACAAGCTAAAGGTCTGAATCAAGGCAGTTTTCTCTATCAGGGAGTAAATTTAACTTTTAGACAAACTTCAACTCATAGACCTATATCACCCATTTGGAACTATGTGTTGAATCAGTGTAGCTTGAGCTAAAGTGGTAAACTTTTTCATGTGTTAAAGGCGTAACTAATATGAATGTGCAATTAAAATTATTCAGGTTTAAGTGTTAGAACATCCTGAACCCTTAGTGAAAGTAATTTTTTATTTCTTAATTCATCATCCTGTGGAAAATGAACCTTTCCATGTAGCAGGCTATTTCTTTTTTTTTTATATTTAAGTTACTATCAAACAGGTCTTACCTAAAAGTCATAATATGTCCATTGGCACAGAAACATGCAAGGCAGATACTGTTACTCAACGACACTATGTCTCCACGAAGAACAAAAGAAGTCTCTGTTATATTTTGCTTATAAATACAGTTCTGGGATGGCAGTGAGATAACTTTTGCTTGCTTTTCTGAACATATCACTGCATATTGGTTTTCACTGATTTCCTGAGAGGAAGAAGGGGACACTGAGACAGGTCGCCGCTTTTTTGCTTTTTCTTTTTCATCTTTATCTTCAGGAACATTGTGTTCTCTCCACGGTTCATGTGCTGGTGGGACCAAAGATCCTGTGGTGTCCAAAAAAGCCATTCTCAAGATTGCCCCTTTTAGCCTCAGGATGGTTCCTAGGAAACAGTAGTTGAGCACATTTCTATAACAGTTCTCCTAAATTGCTTTTCAAGCTACAAAGTATTCCTTTAAGAAGTGAGCAGAATGAAAAGAAAACAAGAACTTCGGTTTGCCTCCATAGCAAAACAGATGCAGGCAAACCTTGGGGCATTTATCTAAAAACCAATGAAGCACAAATGTAATCAAGAAAACGTTAAACCAGTTTTCAAGGTTTAAGCATGTGCATACTCTTCTATTAGCTTCAAGGGAAATGTATTTAAGTTCACTGTCACAAATGCAACTGATTTCATTCTCTCCTGATGCGTACAACGTATGCTTAATATGAACAACAAATGTTATTAGTCAAAGGCGAGCACCACCTTTTCCTTCAATTGGTTCAGAAACAAGCATACATTTTTTTTTTTATTATTTCTCTCCTGCTGTTCACACTTGAATCCACTTCTCTAGCTTCAAATGAAAGGGAAAAGTTTTCCCTCCTTACTGTTCAAATCACTGTCTCAGTAGGCCAGATTTTGAGCTACTGTATTTTATTTTACTTTAATTTATTCACACATAAGTAACAACATGAACATTTTCTAAGTACAAAATATAAAACAATATCTTTTAAGTATTATGCTGCAGATCCAGTGACGAAATATACGGTCCAGCCTGCAGCATTGCCTTTATGACCAAATGTTACCAAATCTGAATAGTGCTGCCAATACCTTACTTGATGAGCACAAATCACATATATGGTCTAGATGTCCACTCCTAAACATTACTACAATCAAATAGCATTGTAATTTGTATGTTTGATACCATCTGTGTAGCAAAATGGACAAGGGCAGCATGTTCTGCTTGAGACACTGGTAGCAGGAAAGCTAAATCTATGCCTAACAGTATAACCAATAAACCATTAATACAGAATTACAACAAATTCAGTTGCTGTGCATCAGAAAAACAAGCTACAAGACTTTTCACAGCAATCCAAAGGAATATTTTATCACTAATATTTCAAGCTAGTTGTTCAATTTACAGCTTTAGTTTGCATTCCCTTTTCTTGCTGCAGGAAAACTGATTGATTCTTACCTCGTGACTAAAAAACAATAACAAACTGAGCATTCAATACTATTCATCTCTTCTGCTATCTCTGTTTAACAACTGCAAACACTATTTTCTAAGTAAGTATACACTAAAGTTGTATTTTTGTATTTTAGGAGATTATACTTTCCACTTTTCCAACTTGAGAAACTCTGCTAATAAAGTAACCAGTCCAGATTTTTAAACTTAGCAGCTAAATCAATGGAATATATATTTTTAATTAATCAATAATTGAAAAAAGAAAAACCTGAACACTTTCTTAAATAAATATGAAAAACAACAACAATACTTTATCAATGCATACTTTAGCCTGTCTGCTTTGTACATACCACTAGGAGAAACAATTACTGGCTGAAGAAGTCTTTGCTCTCCTCCTGGGGGTAAGTTCAGTACAATGACAAGCACTGTACCCAGCGTGGTCCCAACCCACAGGCATGGGGAAGGTGATGTATCAGCCTTTCTCGTGAAAGTCTCACAAAAATGAAGAGCTGAAATTGCCTCGCGTGACTCTTTATCAATGCTAGTTACACTAGAACTCCGGGATCGACTGCAAGAGTTGTCTTTGACATCTGAAAATAAATCAGTATTAATTACAGAGAATGGCAAAATGCAGGGATTAAGAGAATTCAATTTTTGGGTTTTTTTTTTATTTTGTTCTTTATCATCAACTCCATACTAACTATAATGCTATTGATTTTGGCACCCCTATTCTTTCTTAGTTACATTTCCTTATGCACCCGTTTCCAGCTGTTTCTTAAGCAAAGCACCCAACCTTTAGGTAATTATCATGAACAATTTTTAGGCATATTTCTGTCTTCTAGAGCCAGAGAATAATAGTTACCAAGTGGCACTCCTTCAAAAAAGTGGAATTACAAACCTCTCTGCCAATTAGTTCATTGGTCAGATGAAAAGACACTGCTTCCCATAGAACACAGTTAACTGATCTTATGAAGATACAACTATTTTACTTTAGGAACTGCAGTGACATCTGCACAGCATGATAGCATAGAACCTGTAATGACTCACAATATTGTTCCACTTTAGGAAACTGTGTGCAGCAGATCTAACAGGCTATTTACACTCCTCCCAAACTTTTAGTAAGAGAAACAACAAATGCTATCAAATGCCACCTGGTACTGCTCTGCAAAGCTGAAGATTTCCACTTGGGATGCTGTAGCATAGTGCCAGTAATAGCACTAAAGCCTTTCAGGATATCTTGCTCACTGTTTAGCAACAAGCGAATTCTAATGTTAACAGAAGTAAATGTGCTGCTCCACTCTTGCTGTATCCAATCTGTAGGTGTGGCAATATCTAATACATCAGGATACACTGAATTTATCTGTGCATTCAGAAATTAATGCTTTACTTTCTTAATTCATAATTGCAAAGTTTTAGCACAAGATAGCCCTCACCAGCAAAAGTTTGATGCAATTTATATTATGCTTTAAAAAAAAATAACTCCAAAAAAATCTTTTGAGTAGGGTATAAATGCAATTGACATTTTTAAAGCAGGATTAAGAGCTAAAGAACAACATTCAACCACGTACTGTTTGAAAGTATTACTATGTTAGTTTCATTAAGTTACTGAAAAACTTTCTACAAAGAATATCTAACATGCACTTGGAAAGCATACATACTAGATTTCAATTAACTAAACACACACATCTACTTAACACAAACAGTGAATCTTCTCAGGAGATAACTGCTTCATTCTAACAAAGATAGAAAAAAACCATTGTCCTACTGAATTTTAGCTGTCAAATGTAAAACATGGATTATAGAAACTAACTCAACCACTCAGATGTTGACATACTAAGTTTTCACATTAAAAAAAATAAATCCAGTGTAAAACAATGAAAACAATAATTTATTTTTATAAGTCTTCTAATGACCACCACCTCTCATGATGCTTGTTTTTTTCAGGCTTGAGCATTTACTAATTTAATGGTTTTTTTCAACTTTAACATGGATTAATCAGTCTGAATATAATCAATCATACAGTAACTGCAATAGGCATAGCTTTAAATGTGCATTTGTGAGTTCTAGCTGGTTAATTTGAAGAGCATGTGTACAAATTCCAGAAGCACTGGAATGGACAGGAAAAAACCAATAAAAACTAACTTGTCAGACAATATGGGCATTTTTGAGAGTGGAAAATCCATTCAGAAGAGAGAACGGAGTGTAAAAAGTTTAACTGCTTTAGTGCATTTAAATGCACTATTTATCCTGAAGTCAAGGAAGAAGTTGGTAAATGGATTAGATTCAGATGAACAGGAAGGAACAGCAGTGTCATGAATCACTACACACCATCAGAAGGATAGAAAGATGAGGCTCTTTTGAGCAAGTGAAGCAAGGAATAGCACCCAGTGGCAGTAGTATCTTAATCACTGTATTAGAACATTGAAAAGCAATGGTATAATGCAGACTAGGGTATGTTGAAGATAACTTCTGTTTTAGAAAGTGGAGAATAAATACAGAAACAGATACTTCAGATTTTGTTTTATTTGTTCAGAAAGGAAAAAGAGCAGGTTAAAGATCTAAAGACAGAAAACTAACTTGAAAGAATAAGATAATGGAAGAGTAGGTTTCAAGAAGCCATGGAAAGAAATGAGAGAAAATGATAAGGATAATGAATTTAGGAGAAAGTCATTTCAGTTGTCTCCTACAGCCAGTAGATATGGCCACATAAATGACAAAAATACAAGCAAGACAACACTGAAGAACACTACACAAAAGCTATCCCATTATGAGAAAAGATAGAAGCAAAATAAAAAATTATAATTGCTTAAGAAAATTATTTACAGACTTGAAAACCTAGAAGAATTTTACATAGAACCAAATGAGGTATCTAAGCAGAGATATTCACACACATGCAAAGTCAAAACTAGTCAAAGGCTATTACAATTCAGAAGGTATAGACTATTTTATATCAGAAACAATGTGACAAAAAAACTCCTTTCATTATTTCAGTAAAAGGAACAGCAAATATTAAGTGATGTAGAAAACACTAACTCTTTCAAGATTGGAAAGTGCTGAAAAAATTTCAGCATTCACTTTTCACCAGTCTTCATTAGAAAAAAGTAATGCTTCCAAGTACTTATTGTCATCAAAGAACTGTGAGTAAAACAGCAGAATTACATTTGGTTAATATTTAAGTATAAATGTGTTCCAGTTTGCCAAGTATGAAATTCACCCTATACCAAAGTCATCCCTAAACCATTAGTAAACATAGTATGGAACAACAGAAACATATTGAAGAGAGTCGTCAAATTCTTCTGCTCTTTTCCGCCAACATGGTCAAGTTAAATTGCTTTAGTTCTGAACAGTAAGTTTAGAAAGATGAGGAAAAACTTAAATTCCAGAGGAGATTAACAGAAGCCACCCTAGGTTTAGACACCATAACCTAAAGAAGAAGGAACTGAATTCTGTAAAGAAAAAAATCTGCAAAACTGAAATTAGAGATATGATGACAGATTTCAACAGCATATAAAAAAGACTAACAAAGGGAGTACTCGCTATCCCTGTTTATTGTGGAAAAAACAAGAAAAAGCTAACATGGAAGCAAGGAAGTTTGATTAAATAACAGGAAATCTGTCTAACTAGACTACACAACATTGAAACTTTGTCTGGTATATTTCTAAAAACTTATTTATTGGAGGCTCATGAATAGATCAGAGGTTAAACTGTCAAAACATCTGTATCCCTGCCAAAGGATCCTTGCCAATCCTTGGATTAAAGCATCTCTGAGAGTTGCTTCCAACTTTACATTTCTCTGAGAGGGACAAGCTGTAATTGTAAATCAGGGTGGTCCAGCTCAATTTCAGAATATCCCAGTGTTACGGACTTTTCCCCTTGTCGATAGCAGCAGCACCTGTCAATCACACAGTGCTACAGCTGCCAGCCTGATCCTGTCTGCCTTCTGTGGGGCTTGTGGTAGCAATTCTGCTGCAGAAAGAGGAGCAAGCTATGGCAGGCAGAAGGCAGCTGCATTTACTGCTGTAGGTCTACAGTTGTCCCCCATCACCTTTAGAGAACAAGTCAGAGAAGCTGGATCTGATCTAACAGCTGGCAGTCAAAGTATTAAAAAAACCCCCAGCCTATTCATTTGTATGCTGTTTTAGTTAGGCAACACAATGGCATTTAGTACTGCAGACCTCACAACTAAGCTGATCCTTATTTAAAAAGTTACTGTGCATTTTCAAGAAAAAAATTCTCAGACTGGTCATCCATCCAAACAGCTGTATATTGCTTTACTTTAGAGAGAGTGGTCACAAGACAATTAACATTTATAAAACTGTGCCCAAGTATTTGTTGAGAACACCTCAACGTATCCTGTTAAGATATTTCATTTTTCAATTTAAAATGTATCAGATGGTCCTAAACAGGCAGCAGTTTTCCTAATGCTGTCTGCTTATTCACGCTTTTGCTATCACAGCACTACTGATAAAGTGAGTGACAGATGCCTAAATATTATGATGAAAGTGTGATAAGCCATATACAGGAATTGCAGGCTTACCTTATGATGACAGCAATGACATTTTGTGCCTGAGAGTCCCCAAAAAGAGTGGAATTAAAATTTTATTTCTATACTTCAGATAAATGCAACAGTCATGATATCTTACATAATTTAAGCCTCTTACTTTAACATACTCGCATTCAGATTTAGTAAAAATAAAATCAACTATATAAACTTACCTAAATCAGGCTTTAACTCAGTTGGCAAACTTAGCTTCCTGGACATCTTTGCTGAAAAGTGAAGTATATCTTTTTTTTAAAAAGAATAAACATAATTTTGCTGGTCCTTATTTGCTTCTTTCACAGTATTTAATATATAATTGTTTATTACATTAATTGAAGTACTTTACAGGTTTTTCACTAAAGCAGAGCCTCACTTCCACAAGTGAGGGGTGCAAACTAAATCATGGAAGACAGCAAAATCCCTAAATACAGCATCTTATGACTTTTTTGCTGAGCTTGTTTTCTCTTCAGGCTTCAGGCAAGACTTAATGGATTGTACAAACTTGGCTTTGGCTCAACCTCAAGTTTTAACTCCTCAGGTGAGAGGTCAGGAGTGCAAGGATGTGCACTGATATTTGCAAGAAGTTAACATCCCATCCCCCTTTCTTATGCCCTACTTTCTGATCAAACCTGAGACATTTAAAATAGAAAAAAATGAACTTGAAATTACACTAAAATTAATGGACATGTGTAAAAAGCTAATCATCTCAAATGCAATCCACAGCCTTGGAAGAATGAAGAAATTACAGAGAATAATCATAAAATCAGCAGTGTACAAAAACTTGCAACACATTCAAAAAAAAGAGATAGAAAAAGTTTTATAATACTGCTCAAGTGAAAAACAGCACTTCAACTCATCCCTGGCTCAGAAATTCTTTTCATAGGAATGGAAAACTTGCAGTCCATTTAAACTGCAGTACAATACAAACAAATGCTGCTACAAAAAACATCACAAATAAACTAGCAGGTATACATCCCCCTTCCATCTTTCAATAATTACTGGAGAAGAAATTATTTTGATATAGTTTATCTTCTAGAGCAGGACTACATTGTAAATTTATTTCCCAGCCACTTGCTTCAGTTTTGATGTATCATTTAATTCTTCATCATCTTGAATAGGCAATACTTCTTTTCCTAAAGTAGATACTGAGCATAGTCTCATAATTCTAGGACTACCTTGTAACAGATATCACTCAAAGCAGCCTGAATCTTGCTGCTTTTCCCTGTTAAAAATTGAGTTACCTCATTCTAATTATCACTTCAACAGAAATCATTCAGATTTCTACATACCCTAAAGAACAGCATGTGATATAAAGTTACTTCCACTCCTTCAAAAAGTGAAATACTTCACTGTATCATCAATTATGCTCATCAATATTGCAAAGACTAGTTATCTGAATAGTTGAACAGTTTTATTCATGTCATACATCATAAAAATTCGAGAACAAGACTCCAGAAATAATCTAATTTCCTTCATGTGTCAATGTTAAAAGTATGTTTGAATTAAATGAAAATTACTTACTGTCAGACAGAAATGCTAATTACTTATTTTAGTGCAGGCTGAAACTGAAAAGAGCAGCCTGACCACATTTTCTACCCTCATCCTTGCATCAGCACTGGCAAATACCAAGCTTAAAGGTGAGGTCAAAACTCATCTAGATGAGGTTTCTGCCAAGTGTTGCTTCCAAACAAGATCAACTCCTATTTCAGATCAGAGCTCAGATATATGAACAGAAAACCAGGGTATACAACAGCACGAGTGACAAGGAGCCCATCTTTTTGTTGCCAGTTTGAACTTAAATCAGTGTCCGGAGACATCAGGAAATCTCATCTGGAATAGTGAATTACAAGATGGGCATTCCTCATAACACTTGCTTTCTCTGTTAGACATTTAAATAATAACAGCTGAAATACTGAACAAATCCTCCAGTATGTTCACAGAAAATAACTGGAGCTATTTTTGGCTTTTAAAAACTTTCACCATGGGTAAACACCTTAACCTATTTAACTAATTGAAGGCCAGTACAGTCACTCTTGGCTTTTCAAATAGAAACATTTAGCACAATCTTAACAACCAGGAGAAAAATGACCAAAAAACCAAAAATACTAGGTAACAGATAACCGGTAATAGCAAATATAGGCAAATGTGTTGGATTCTGAGAGCTGATCCAGTTTCAGCTTTTTATTCCTTAGTGAAAGGCCAGCTGTGTGAACTAGGTTGGTAAGATAAAACAAATTTGTTAGAAAATTTTCAACAAACACTGAACTATGCCTCATTAATAGGACAAGAGGATACATGAATTGTTAAAAAGGATATCATTACTGGAAATTGTGAATTACTGTGCTATGCAAAAAACCCCAACATTTCAAAACATATGCTAACGTCTCAGAAACCTCAGTAATTCAAATGTAAATGAGAAATAAGAACCTATTCCAACAGCAATGGTGCCATCTTGTGTTTAAAGAAAAAACTGCCTAGACATGCAGTAAGAAAATAGGAATATTTCACCAGTTAAGTCCTTTTTAACTAACATAACTCAGTATACAAAAAACTCTGCTTGTATTCACATTGGCTTAAGTTTTAGAATTTTTTATAAATTCAGTTTTGTTATGCCTCAGACGAAAACCAGCAACATGCTAGACACCTTGTACAAAGCAAAAGATATAAATCAGAAAAATGGAAGATACAGAATGGAGAACTACAGAGAGAGAGCATTCAATGTCAGGCTTTTCACTCCAGCTGTACAACAGGGCAGAGGTGATGCTGACTGCTCCTGCTGCACGTGGCTGTCTTCAGGTAGTAGCTGTCATATCAGAGTTCAAGATCTCTCTTGGGGGTGGTGGTTGCTGCAGCATTTACAGCCAAGACTGATGCGAGACAAGGGCACAGAGATCAGGGAGCTGTTGTGCTCCTCCTCACACACTGCTGCTCAAGACAACAGTGACTGTTTTGCCTGGGTTTAGACCTACATTTCATATTCCTCTAAATTAGAAAATCTAGAGTAATACACAGGTGCACACACACATTGTGTCAACATATATATAATTAAGTATCATATTAGAGAACTGTCCAAACCCAAGGATTCTTGGAGATTTCTCACAGGTCAGGCTTGGGAAGGCAGGTGTTAAAATATGAAAGACTGCCTCTCCATAACATGTTATGTGTCAGTATAGCAGGCACAACCTTCAATTCAATGAAGAAAACCTGAAGGCTGAGACATGACTGAACTCTCAACAGGAAGCTGTGGCTTAGAAGTAACAGCTACATTTCATTTGCAGTGGGTTATCCTGAGCTGGTACTTTAAAATGCAGAGCACATCAGTTTGAAATCTATACAGTGATTTCTCCTCCATCTCTTTTATTTTAAAATAAAATGCTAAAGATTATAAAGGAGACATGTCTTGGAGCTTTGACGACCAAGAGAACAGCCAATGAAACCTATTTCATATAGCATCACATGAGAAAGAACTAAGCAGCTTAGGATTTGTTAGAGATACCAAAGCTCCCAAATTATTCTACATTTGACAACTACACAAAGTGAACTATTTACATTACCAATTAACACACGTTGAAATCTCTACAATTTATATGAGAATAATGAAACTATTTTACAAGAAACTGTAAGAAAACATGCACTTGGATACATCCAAAATTAGATCAAAGTATTAAAAACACATTGAAAGAAACAGTCTTTGACACTAGGGCAAATGAGAACTTGTTATGAACATCTTAAAATTTGATTCCATGAAAACAGTATTAACTGTCAATTATTCTAGCAATGTTTGAAAAATTTAGGTGTACACATAGAATGTAACAAATGTGAGAAACCATATGTCAATACTAACAGCAGGGATTATAAAAGTTTGGAATTAAATCTACTCTGCAAAGGTCTGTCTACTAATACTGTTCGTAATTATTTTTGAATTTATAAAGTGCAGAAAATAAATACGACCAATTTTCCTGAGAAGTATTTGACATGTAGGCTATTAGAACAGTTATAAAGGTCTTAATACCTACCATATTTTGCAGGCACTTTTACTAAAGGTTTTGCCAGAACTGGTTGTTACATCTTAACTTCCAACACAATTTGTAGCTGTAATACTTAATCATCTGTACCAAATACTTCACTAACCAAATTATGAGTAAAACAGCTGAAGATTTTGCTTCCACTGAAGTTAGATCCCAATGTCTTTCTATAAAAGTGACACAGCCTTAGAAATTAAGTACTTCACACCAATTCTTCTTTCTGTAAATTCATCTACATTTAGTATACTTCTGCATATTACATCACAGCATATTGTTTATACTTTCAAATATGTGACATTAGTAAGAGAATGGGCTGGATTAAATAATGGTCACGGTACTTTCTAAAATTTCTAGAAATGGTTAGTTAAATCAAGTATCTCAATATTTCCAAGGTAACTATTAACTATAACATTTTCAAGGTTCATCTTTGATGCAAATAAAAGGGAAACATGACCCAAAAGCAACACATTCACAACAGGTCTTTAACTTGATTTACTATCCACTCCTTAGCAAAAGCATTTGCATTCGAGTATTTAGAAGAAAACAACAAACCAGACCAACTAATCGAAATGTTGGTGCATGAAGTATTTGCATATTGTTTTACTTGGGCTATTGTTTCAGTTTTATGTGTTTTTTTGATCCTCTCATCAATCACAGAAACCTTGTTTGTTACTGTTACTAATTATAGAAACCTGTAGAAATGACAATGCTCTACATCAGTTGCAATAAAGTGATTAAATTGACAATGGCTTCATATTTATAACTGTGTGTGTGATGTTACTGCCTTGCAGCCCTATCAATGAAATGAAATTACTTCACACTTTGCTAGCAGTATCCCCTTGCTCCCTGTTTCCATGTGACAAACACAGGAGTGATACTAACGCAACTGAAGTTACCAATGTAAACGATTCTAATTCTGTTTCGCACCACATTTAGCGGGTTGTATTTCACACATTGACAAAGAACGGAAAGACCTTGAACTGACTGCGCTTCGTGCCAGTGCAGAGAGCTCTGACCATGCCATATACATCAAATATATCAAATTCATCCCTGAGAACACAGTTGATGGCAAACAATTTGTTTCATACAACACGGTGATGTTAATGATAGTGACACATTTTACAAAACTCATTGTCCATTCACATTTGGTTGTCAATTCAGTTTAAAACAATGAAAAGCAGAAACATGCAACTATTAACACAAAAAAGGTGCTTTATTTATGTGAAAGAGCTTAGAATGTAAGTTTGGAAAGAGCTGGAATAAGCATGCCAGATAAGCTATAAGAAAACATGGCAGCGAAACAACCACATTCAGTGCACAGCAAACCACTCAAAACTAGGAAAATGCAAAATAAATAGTTATCTTTAAGCTTCCAATAAACTGTGCAAATTATACAAATGACAGTATAACTTACACCCTGAACAATGCATTGCTTATAAATAAACGTTTTGCTTTTTTTAGCTGTGAAAAACATTCCCAATACTTTCAGCTGAAAGGCTTCAAGCTGAAACAGATGTGAATGGCTCTACAGAATCCTCATTAGCATACTTCATTAATGTTCTAACATAACTCCTTGAAAAGGAGTGGGGAAAAAAAAAAGATGTCACAGTCAGTCAAATTTTCCATGTGTTTTGCACAAGAGTGTGTCTTATGTTAAAAAAAGACAAAAGGGAAACATTATCTCAATGGACATTGATATAACATGCACAAGATTAGGTGTTGTCTTTCTCATTAGAAGACCTGAACATTAGGTCCTAGCTACCCTGAATTTCCTTTAGGGGAATGTATTAATGCTCATGTAAAAGACAATTTCTTTTCAACTACAGATGAATTCACATAAGATATTATTGATAGCCATTTGCTTTCTTGACTTATATTCAGACTTTTGCTGCCTCAAAGTTCATTTTCCCTGCCATTTCTAAAATCACTGCAAGAAGGTGTCAACATAGAGCAAGAATATGCCCTTTGTACAGTACTTTTTCATTCTGTATGTCAAATTTCAGAGATTACTTTGTCATACTCCTGTTAGTCTCACTGAATTTTGAATGATTCTTTGTCTCAAATACTGAACTGTGATGAAAGGGATTAATATTTGAGGATAAGGCTTAAATTGCCAAACAGAAAAACCAAAGTGAGACTACAGGGAAAGGAATCTCTTCCTCCCCAGTCTTAACCTAGGTTCCACATAACCTATGGAATAGTAGTTTAGCAAAGAGTTTTACTATATAGTTTCAACCTAAACTGGCTGAAGAGATAAAATGAAATAATCTAACAATTATATACTAATTTGCTAAATGAAAACAAAATGAACCATTAACAAAGTGATTCTGCAATGAAAGTAACCATATCCCAGTTAAGGAAGAAGAGCCCCTTTCCCAAAGCTAGATCATACAGCCTCTTGCTTTCATTTATCTATAATGACCCAATTGTCAGAAGCAGAGTTATTTCCATTCCAGCCATGAAAGGGTTCAATCTACCTGCATACAACATATCCCAAGGCAATTTTCTTGCCAAATTGTTAAGACACAAGTCTAGAGCTGGTTGGGTATTATGTCACTGCTGGATGCAGAAAAGTAGAGTTCTGGAACAGTAGTGGGGTATATTTATATATATAAGCAAGTCCTCTTCCAGATGAATAAATCAAATCATGATAGTACCTTTTTCTTGACCACAGTCATATAAAACTCTGACCATATGGCTATGAATACAATGTTTAAAAAAGAAATGGTATCAGCTGTATGTTCCCAAAACCAGCGCACCTTTGGAAAAGTAGTGGAATCATGTTGTGACTTGAATAGACTGAACTCTTACTATGTATTAGAATTTCACCCATCCAGAAAAACAGAGAAGTGCAATTGTAAAATCTGAGAATTTAAAATACCAATATCCTTGATTTTTTTTAATTGTTGTGCCCAGTGTACTTAGCACAGAAGGAGCCCATAGAACTACCAATTTGCATAAAGAATGAAAAAATTAATAACTTATTGCATTGACATTTGACCCTTATTTTGCCTTTTTTTTTGCTGCTGGGTTAGTGCTGCATAGAGTAAGGCACTGGATTAGAAAGCGTAGAATTTTTCTAGTTCCTACCTATGTCATTGGTTACCATCTTGGAAAATTTTCTGCTTTTGGTCTTCACTGTAAATAATATTTTAATAAAAAAAAAATAAAAAAATCAATCTAAGTGTATTAAAAGGTGAACTAGAAAAAAAAAAAGACTAGAGAAAAGAAAAATACTGTACCCTTTTCTATAAAATTATTCATTTTTTGTTCATCATCAGAATTGTTTGGTGAACCAGAACCTACAAGTGGAGACAGAATGAAATGGATACACATTTGACATGAATGAAGGGGATATATCTTTGACACAAAAATCAATGTATATTAATACATATATAATGTACATATATTATACAACATATATATACATATATTATGCAATATAATATACAAGCTTTGAGTCTAACAAAGATACAAAGAAAATATCAGATACTGATACTGGTATTCTCTGTAGCTGTACTAAATATTATAAAGCACAAATTACTTTGGCATGACAGAATTCTGCCATATTTGGATTAGTCACAGAAATTACAATGCAAGGTACAACACTGCACATTGCAATGACTTTATTGCTAGAAATAATTCCCTCACTGAACAAATGTTTACACTGAATAACTAAATGGCTCTACTAATCATTGCTCCAGACACAAAGATTAGCCTAAGTTATGATTCACAAAACACAGCTGTAACAATAAACACAAGTTCTATAAATCTGTTTGGGTTTTTTTTCCCCAATGCAGTAAATCACTGTTGGACCACAGTTCTTCATATACTCTGCACACAACTCTGAGCCAATGCTGCCACCTGGGTTTTTCTGTATCCTAACCCCGAAAAACTGATGGTGGCAACAGACCACAGCTTCAGGCTTACCACTGTCATGAAATTAAAACATTGTCAGGAATTTTAAAGAATTCATCTAAAAATTTTCAAATTTATTGAGATTTTATGTTGTAGAAGTGCAAAATCAGAACAGAACACAAGCATTTTGGCACTCCTGAAGACAAAAGCTCCACTGTTTAAATGCTGTACAATGTTTTAGGTCAGCTAAACACTCCCAGAGTCTAAGCCTATTACTGCTTGAGTTCTATAGAAAAAGCAGGAGATAAGATTATTCCTCCTGCATTTTCACAGTATTTCTATAATTCTGTGTTAGTGAAACTGTAGGATACTCTCCGAGCTTGCATAGTCAGGCAGTCCCTTTCACAGTCCTCTCATCTATGTAACTACCCACTGGAGGAAGACTAATGGAAGTTACCTTTCACGTCTCTTTACCTGGACATGGAAAGGTGGTTTTCAGCAATTGCAGACTTCAGTCCAAATGACGACTGGTCTCTTTTACTGATCATATTGTAACAATGAAAGACAATAAGGCATTCAGTTGCCAATCCCATCTTCTAATCTTAAAGCTAGTAACATGTAAACATTTTGTGTTTGTGTATTTTCCTACTAAGTAGAAAGCCTCTAGACTGCAAAAAGTTTCCTTAAATTTAGCTTCTGTCCTGCTTCTCAAGCTTGCCAATACTCTGCAGCAAATTTCTCAAAAAGGTCCTCTCTTACCTCTGAAAGCTAAATGCCACTTTCAAGCTTCTTTCCAGTCTTGTACTTTTGTCCAAAAATGATATAAAACTCCAGCCAAACCTAAGGAATTGCACTTCTTCTCTCTTCACAAACATCAACACATGATTTCCATATCAGGGTGGTGCCTCCAAGTTTTTTTTCAAAGGAAAAATTGACAAGTCTACCATAAACTTGATCTCATTCACTGAGAGCAGGGGACAGAATCGAGGAAGCATGGCACAGTCCAACTCACTAATAGAAGTTTCTATTTTGCAGAAGAATGCAACAGTTACATTCCCCCTCCATCTTTTGTCCATTCACTATTTTTGGTATTTTAGATCTTATTTTTTAACCTACTTCAGCTCACACAAACAAGCAGGAGGAAGGTAGGGGAAGCCAATTGTTAAATTTAGGAGTTTTCCATAAACCTTAATTTTCATCTTTGGAGTTGCCTTCCTTGCACTGTTGGAGAAGTGGTAAATTGAGTTTTACTCTACTTCAACACCCAATTATGCAAGAAATCCTCTTATTTAAACTACACAGTGTTTTAAGTTTAAGCAGTACAAGTTAGAAGTTGTTTGGGCTGACATTTGGGTGATGCTGGAGCAAGGGGAAAAAAGATACACATTAAAGGTTATGATTCATTAGCTCTTCATTGCACACATTTTATAGCAGTGTACCAGAAACTAGATTTAGCCCAGACTTTTTAAGCTCAGTTTTGACAGAGAAAGGATTTACGGTAACTGCAGCACTGCACGGCAAATTGTTTACAGGCATTGGTCTCGATATGTAAAAATGAAATAGGAAACATGCACTTCAGTCTCAACATCATAAAAAATGCTTTCATTATAAACTATACTGAAGTTGACAACTTCAGCATGCCAGTCCTTAGCAACACAGGTTTGTCATGAAATCACGTCTTCAGGTAAGACTTTTAATTAAATTTCACAGCTAGGTCTTGCTTTAATTATAAATAAATCCAATCTACTCTAAGAAAGAGCTAGCAAAAATGAAAATGACTTTGACTGATTTAGAGGAATGTTTTGCACAATTTAAAATGAACATCAAAAGACAACTGTCAAATCAGAAATTAAAATTCATGTTAAAATTTCTACTAGAGCTACAAACACAATGTTTTGGTTTGTTATGCTTTCAACTTGGCTTTGAAAGATACAAGCTACAATAGAAAAGGAATCTGTCTTTAGACTCCCATCTTGATTAGCATTTTACACTACATACTACTTTATGTGCTTCATTTAAATCTGCAGTTGAGTCCTCTAACCTTGAGTAGTTTTGAATGAAACAAAATGACATCTTTAAAAGTTCTCAGAGTAGTAAGTAAAGTGACAGTTTTTAGCTACTACAAAAACTATTCACTCTAATACTATACATTAACATACATTATTAAGTGTTTACATGGTTATAGCCTCAACTAGCCAATAAAAAAATAATAAATGTTGAAGATTTCATTTAAAATATTCGCATACAGCAGCGGCAACTGAAAACAAAAAAAAAGGGGTGCGGTAGAAGAACTATTAAGTAGGGAACTCCTACTTTTTTAGGATGCTGATTTCTGAAGACCTGATTCCACAGAAAAAGTTATTTGCCACTTATGAGTAAGGAGACGTAAACTCGCTCAGAAATAATATTTGCCACTTCTGAGGAATACAAAACACAATCACATGAACTATTACAGGAATTTGTGCCTCTCTAGTCAATGTTTCAAAACTCCATTGTGCAGTATGTTCCCTGAGGCATAAATATTTCAGCTTGTATCTCTCTTCAATCATCTTTATGACATATTCCTACTGCATCTAACTCAGCCTTGTTTTAGAAATGCAGTTGTGCAACACAGCAAAATTTATGACAGCTCAAACAGTTTGTGAGAGAACAACATCATTACTTAACTAGTAAGTGTTAATGCATGCCATCTTCTGGGAAAATAAGAAGCTGAAGATCAGAGAAAGTTATCATTACCTGATGTGGGTGACTTGCAGCGGTCTTCTGGCACTACTGTACCTTCATTAATATCACAAAGACCTGCTGAAACACAAAACCAGTGTATTATAAATATAGTTGCTATTTTATTTTTACTTCCACTGTAGTCAGGAACTCCATTTCTTATTAGAGACAAACAAACCAGTTGTGATAGAATTTCTGTTACATATTACTTTTTTTGACATTACCCACAGTAACTGTAGAGTCACTTCTTCCTACTAAAGTTTTCTTTGCAAAATACACTCCCTCAATAAATTTCAGTGAAAACCACTGTATTTTCAGCTAGACAGACCTATCAGAACAGTTAATTATTAACACGCTACAGACATATATATAGCACATACATAATTTATTTTGAAAAAAAGCAGAGTTATATCAAAAATGTAATTGTAAAAGAAAATCAGATAAAGGAGGGTCTTGAAAATTACAAACACATGATATGTGAAACTACAGTGCCTTTCTTCAAACTACTTTCCCACTGTTACAGTGATATGCTTTGTATTTGCCAATTTGTATTGCCAAGTTCATTTTCCAGAAAAATCCTTTATTGATGTCACTTAGAGGATTCAGGTCTTAGGGTGTTTACATAGGTGTTCTCCCTTGCATGGAGGAATTTCACTAAATTTCTTACATCACCAAATCTGATCAATTTGAATAATCACAGTATGTTAACATCTAAAAACTAATTCCTTTCATTCCAATGAAGGAAATAAAACTTAGTCATACACAATCAGATGCAAAAGATGCAAGCTGCCTCAAAATGGTCCTAAATATTATTCCATAGCACAAGCTGAAAGTATAAAAGAAATTTCTTTTTCTATTTTCCTTTTTGACAAGAAATTGCTGTCAAGACTGCCCACAATTAAGAGAAGTGCATTTTGTTGGTATTTTAAGGCTAGTAATGCATCTTCAGGTTTATATCATGAAGATTTCTTACAGAAATTTCATGATGTCATACTAAGGCAAACAAGCATGTAATACTGAACAGTAAGAGCTAAGAAATATTTGTTAAAATTAATGGGCTTGCATGCACACAAATATTTCCAGTACTCAAAAAGTTTGAGAGGTGTAACGGTAATAGCTAAGGCAAGAAAGGTGTCACATGGCAAGCCTGTCTGTACAACTGTACACTACACATTCACAAGTGCATCTGTACATATTTGTTAACAAACAAAAATAAAAGTACAGAAGAACAGCTCTATTCCATCAAAGCTTTAAAATTTCCAAACACTAAACCATGAGTTA
The DNA here is from genome assembly GCA_013397795.1 of Orthonyx spaldingii. Taxonomy (NCBI): domain Eukaryota; kingdom Metazoa; phylum Chordata; class Aves; order Passeriformes; family Orthonychidae; genus Orthonyx; species Orthonyx spaldingii. The sequence continues at coordinate 393,631 of VZTJ01004901.1, forward strand.
ATAGTTTAAAGGCAAAAAGGTTCTCCTGAAATACCATATCAATATGGAACACATTGAAAGTATGTTGCATTAACAGTTCCATTTAACCAAAACAGTCTTTTTTAAAATTACTAAGAGCATGTATAGCTTAAACCCCGAAACTCAACGGCTAGAATGGTCAAATGAGCTTAAGGCTTTGTTAACCCTACATTTAACAGTCCTGGAACCAATTTAAATTATAAATTGTCAAATGACATTCCAGTGGAAGCTATATCTTTCCACCACACAAGAAAAAAGCAATTTATTTAGTCATTAGTTAAATGAACACTATGGGATAATCACAGTTTTAAACCAGAGCTTTAAACAGCCATAGGGAGACTAAATCTTTAGAACTAGACAGGATTGTGTAAAAAGATTTTTTTTAAAATCCTGATGTTGCTTTCACAAGCAATACAAGTTTTAGATAGTGTGCTTGGGAGTATAAACCCATACTGTGCTCTTAGAAGTAGTTGTCCCTTCAGGAGCCAAACCAAACAAATCCGAACATGCAGTTCAGGAATGCAATTCCCTCTTTTCCGTAAAAATTAATTCTTTACCTTCAAAGGAAGAGTTTAACTTCTTGCACTAGTTCTCCTATGAAAATTCATGACTTGACAGGAATAGTCTTTAGCCAAGAATGAAGCCATTCACCTGCACACTTGAATTCTTTGTAAGAAGTCTCATGGCTATAATGTGATTAATATACGTCTTAATTAATACTAAGTGTGCATTATGGTAATCATTATGGTATGTAAACTTTGGAAATCTATTCATAGCCATTACTGCTATTACTTAGGAAAGAAAAGGAACAGGAATAAATGAAAAGTAATTTTAGCTATGATTGTATTAGTAATTGAACCAAGCAAAGTATAACAAGAATGATCTAAGTCTGTGAACAAGGAGGGTCTGCCCATGACCATGCTGAAGAAACTAATGAGAAAATCTCTATTGCTGTTCATCTTAAAATCCCAGGTATCCTGATAGAAGTACTGGAAGCAAAACAGCTCTCCTGGAAAAATCCTCTGGTTTCAGGCTCATAGTATCCATGCAAATTGCTATGAATTACAAAAGCAAATCAATCCCAGAGTTTCTGTTTCAGAACTGCAGAAACTGTAACCTTCTATATAACCAATATATGCACAAGTGACCTTCTAATCAGCTTTTAGTTTATCTCAGTGAACTCCAGAAGCAAGAAATTTTAAAACCCTCCAAATTACCAAAAATCAAATCATGTGATTAAAGACACCATCACCATACTGAATTAAAAACTCCCTAGAATTACAGCTGAAATTAACTGATGTATAAAGCAAATTTCATGACACTTTTGTCAAGTTTTTTTTGCATAAGCTTTAAACAGACATATCCCAGAAGAACCTACAACTTGACTGGAAAACAGCCCAATTAAAAATTACAACTAAAACTGATACGAAGATGTAAAAGTTAGAATTAAAATCAATTAACCTGAAAAAAAGAGTCAAAAAAACCAAACCAAACAATCAAACTTTCTGATAGCGTTTTGGCCTTGGCTGATGTCACAGCTGATGCTGGTCTAATGACATTTAAGTTAAAAATTCAAGTAGTTCATGAAGGGGGATGGGGAAAAGAACATGACTAAGCAACTCCAGAAGAGTTCCAGGCATGTATTTTCTTCCAGTTTGACTCAACCCCACTACCTGAATCACTTGTAGATTACTCTCAAAAAGCTTCTGGATGTAAAATAAAAATTTTAAAAAGTCACATGCATGTAAGAACTGCTTCATTTTTGTCAGAAACCTAAACTGTCTCTGGTAGAACTAAGAAATGCTAACTTTTAAAGAGCTGTATTATGTTGTACAAATCAAAAAGTCACATAAAATCTCATAACTCTCAACAACAGTAATTTGCAAAAAAAGAGTTAATATTCATGTCCTCTATGAACTTATGTAACTAAGCACGAAAAAATAACAGCTATTTAAGTTTTGGTATTTCATCATGAAATTATGACCTGTCTCAATTTTAATCAATACTGATTTAATAGCTCCTGTCATATTCAGCCAAGAGTATATCAAGCAAAGGTCTCCTAACACTGTAAGCCTCCAGCATGTATAGTTTTCATCACACTATAAAGTTTTTACTTACACATTTCATGTCTTCAGGCACATGACCAAAGCTGATTTTCTACACCCTCCCCCCTCACTATTAGAGTCTGAAGGCAAAAGTTGATTTTGTTTTTAACCTTGACAAGCACCTGATGGCACTGTCTAGCAGGCCTTAACAAAACACATATACTGCATGCTTCACAAACTATAAATTGTCACCCAAAACATGTGAGTAGTATACCTGGTACGAATCACTGATAAATTCCAAAACACGATCCCAACTGGGAGCTTGTATCTGTAGAGCTAGCCTGAAATGACAGTTTACAGTCTAGCTAGTGTAGAGAGCCTTGTCTCTAAATAGATGCTGCTTTAAGACGGGAATCTGAATTTCTTTTCTGAGTAGAAAAAATAAGATGACAGAGAAATACATCATATTCTTGCAACACAAGAGAAGGGAAAAAAATCTTGCATTTCCATTCATATTTTAGAAGATACGTAACTCTATGAAATTTTTTAAAAGATGCCTTTGTAAATTTTCAGTTGTTCGATTAAGGACATACCATCTACTAAATCGTAAGTATGTTAGCAGATACCGATGATCTACTGAATTGACATTTTATGCTGAAACATACAGAACATCAGGGTTTTGAACAAGGAAGGACCAATCCTTCCTGACTTTTTTGGAAGGGGTTGAATGCACAACAGCAATATGTTGTTCTGTTGCATGGTGCTTGAATGTGAATTTTGTATAACTAATTAAGAACTTGTCCGAATGCATGTCTAAGCTAGCAGGATTTTTTTTTTTCCCTTAAATACACTGTTGTTGTCTCAAAGAATAGGAATTTTCTAAACCAACCACATTAGATAGAAAAGCACTTTTTCTAGGAAGATTTAGATATTAAGTACCAATACTCCCTGAAAATTATTAGTTGTATAACCATTGCAAATATCTTATTCATAGAAAAAAATAATTTTGAAGTATTAAAAGAGAAATGTTTTCAAGATAAAGATTCAATGAAGGCACATCTTTCAAAGCAAAACCAAGGAAGCATAAGCTCCTTGCATTTTTGAAAACACTAAATGCAGATAGTAAATGTCCAAGAAAGGGAGAATGCAAAATCCAAAAGTGTTCTATCTCCTATAGTTCCAATCCTATAAATAAATCAAACGGTAGTGCTTAAATGTAACAGACTTATTATTTGTGGAAAACTATTGAAGCAATTATTGAAGTCTGGGCAACACATACATTGAAAGAACTACAAATAATGGGAAATGTTAAATGATAACTAGAGAAATTATTTTCAGTTCTTAAAATGACTGTAGCTCTAGCTAACCAAGATACTGTCAGGATGGTAAATAGAGAGAAATATATGATTAAGAAATTAACACTTTGGTACAAAACTTGTTTTAACCTATTCCTAAATAAAATAGTCCAGGTAAATTCAGCTGTACAATATTTGTTTTCAGAAACTAGTTTTGGGATTTCTACCCATCTTTTTCCTTTCTTCAAAACAATAATCAATCAGTGCCAGATCCTGGGTTTCAGTTCTGTACCATCTTAAGGTCGAGGCATTTCTTTTATGCCTTTCTCCCTTGGCAGTAGAGGAGGAAAGACTGTAGAGAAAGCAGTATTTGGCAATTGAGACTATCCTCTGAGATGCATTTTTCTTCTTGTCAGGATAAAGAAATGGCAGAACTAAGACTTGGACCACAATTTCAAGTTTGTTTAGCAGTTTTGGTTTGTTTGGTTTTTTAAAAATCAATTCTTTCAGTAGCTTAATCTACTCTACTTCATTTAAAAAAGGGCTGAGATTACCTACCTCTGCCTGAGGGTCGGAAAAAAGTGGCATCCTAAGCAAAGGAACAATGTTACACTTTTAAAAAATAAGCTTTACATTCTCCAGATTCTTGGATGCTGTGAATGATGTCGTAAGTCAGACTCTCTCAGGTAATTCATGGTTCTGATGGGTTACCTTCCTCACATAGATACCTGAACTTTAAAACTGCTTGGAAACCGAACAGGACTGTGCAGTACACAAACACCTCCACTCTTAACCCCTATAAACAACATTTTTGTAGAAGTAACTTTTCACTTTTAGAAGAAAAATCTCAGTCTAATCACAATGTTTATTCTTATCATTGCTACTAATACTTTAACTCTGGAGTTATGACACTTCTTCTGACAGAAAGGGAACCAAGCAAGGAAAGTTTCTAGTAAAACAACACTAAATTTGTGAATAAGATCTTAGCACTACAAACATCAGTAAATTCTGAGATAGGATCTCCTCTTGATTTTGAGATTTATTTATTTACAAACACAAAATACAGAGACTATTATGGTTGTTTTTTTCCTTTAAATTTCTTTTAAAGATATCATGAACAAGAAATACAATGGATGCGTGACAGATTAAAATCAGTTGCTATAAATAAAACAATTACTTAGAAAGGACTAAGAAAAATATTTATGATGAGTGAACAAAACAAAAAAACCAAGTTCAGATGTTCAAAATATATTTGAATGCCATGAGATGACTTACTTATATAAGAGGTGCGAAGCTTTTTCACAGACTCTGAATATAAGTTAGAAAGGCCGCACATGCAAGAAGCCACAGTCAGCATACCTTCATGAAGCAATGAGAAAAGGAAAGACGGAGACACTAACAGTACATTTGAGACAGAAAAGCCAGCCAAGTAACTTGTACAACCAGGTTATTAAAGTGCTTTTGCCATGCAGATTGTTAGTACCAGAAGTTAAGGCGAAAAAAATATGACTTCATATAACAGTTTATATTCATGAGCAAAAAGGACGTTCATCATGAACATCTTAGAGATACAGTTGAAACAAAGAGTTATGTGGATCCAATTTATTGGATTAAAATAACAAAAGTTAAGAAAACAAAGGCAAGTGATGTTTAAAGCTCCAAAAGGCAGTTTATAATCTAAATGCATGAGACAGAATTTAAGCCCTTTACTCCCAGGACAAATTAACACAGTCAAACAGTAAAGTTATTTCTTTCTCTCAAAGTTCATTTCATGTAAGAAAATATTTTATCTGATGGGGAACCAACTGTGTTTGCTCTGCTCTATATTAATGATTTTTAGATCTGTTTCATCAGTTGAAATAAGATGATTGGTGTTAACTGCATCTTTTTAAACCAACCATTTACTAAAATACCTCCTAGAACATCCATTTCAACTTGAATAAAATATTACCTGAAGAACTTACAAGGACTTTATTCTGGATCTCTTAAAGAAATTAACACTCAATCATGAGGAAGCGGTTTTTGGAACAGTTTATTTCCTATTGAAAAATAATCATCTAGGGCAGCAACGACATATTATTATGTCTTGAGCTGTTTTCAGAAATAATTTAGGAGTATCCATGACACATCAGGGAGAAAAAAATTTTAGAACACAAAATTTTCATTTTGGTTACAAAAAGTTTTGCATTTTGACTAAAAAGTCACTTTCCTTCTCAGCTGAAAAAGAACATTCTTCAGCATATATTTTAATCAAAGTCCTTTCTTTCTTTTTCAAAGAGAGATTTATTTGACCAGTTTCTATGTTTGCTCATTTAAATCAAAGGTTTCCTCTCAAGTATAACATAACAGTGTTAACAACATAACATGATTTAGCTCATCAGAGACATTTCTAGTCAAATTTTAAAACAGGAAGCCAAAAGATCCCAGCAAACACTCAGGCTATCTGCAAACATTAATGGATTTATATGAAATGAGATATGGACTAGCTTTATCAGAAATATCAGGATACTTCTTCATGTTGTGTTGTTAAATTCTTGTAAACTGCATAAATTCATCGTAAATTTATACTTCTATCTATTCACACAATATTGTCTAGTTTGTTTTTTCTTAAAACATACATTACACTGAAAAATAAGTAATGTTATCAAGCATCAGTATATTCCACAAAGCAACAATTTGTAAGGAGAGATGAATTAACAAAGCTGCAATAGTGACAGATCAAGAAGAAATGGGAAAACCACGGTGAGGAAAAGTATGTTTGTATTCAAAGAATATACACTAAGACTAGATGACCAATTGTGCCTTTCTTCTGAGCTTAAAATATGTTTTGGGTTACTCACCTCCAGATGGTTGCCGAGTTTTTCGAGGCGATCGTGGCTCCCTGCGATATGGATCATTGGAGCCATACAGTTCAATAGTGCCTAGATTCAAGAGCACTGTCTTCTGGAGGTAATCAACCATGGCAATACCATTACAGTTTCCAAAAACTACTCTGGAAAAAGATAAGTGAAAGGCAAGACAATGCGAATTAAATGTTGGTAATGTTTCATATAAATATTTTCTGCAATTCAGCATTTAGTTTTTCTTTTAATTAAAGCTTCCTAATTTTTATGAATTATCCTAGATTGCATGTATTTATAAATTGCTGTTTTAGAGTGCAGTATTGTTTAATTGTTCTCTTGTAAAAACATGGCACTGAGTAGAACAGACCACTGTCATTGTACTTGTCAACGTATCTGACAGAGCCTTAAATGACACTTACTCTTGGCTGTACAGTGCCAGGTAAGGAAGAATTGTGCTGATTTGCTTCTGCTGTTAGCATCATCAGTATCTGCCATGACCCAAAAGGAAGTCTCTCATAAGCAGAAGAAACTGATTAACTTTATGTTGCTGTGCAGCTCATGAGAACATACATGGAGACTTAAATTTAATGGATAGTTTTAAATCACTTTGAGAGAATAATGAAAAAACTGTGTAGAATATACTTACAGGCCATACGCTGAGTTGACTGCTAAGCTGGTTATCTGTTGAGGAGGTTCTCCACTCACCCACACTAGCTGGATAACAAGCTCGATTTGGTAGCCTGGAGACTGCTTGAGAGGAGAATTTTTAACTCTGCAAAGTAAACAAAACATAGCTCTCCACTGTCTCCATTTTTTCCTTACAGGATCAGAGTTCATTAAATTCTACACCATGTCGGACTTTAAAACATTGGAAAATTGTAAAAACTACGATCAAAACCAAATTAAAGCAACCAGAAGAAAAAGTCACATTGAAACACATTCACTTCTTTTGATCCACTACCTAATTGAAAATTAATTGAACAATGATCGCAAATACTTCATTTTTCCCAACTTAAAAACAAGGCATAACAGTGCTATTACACTGTATTTCCTTGAATAGATACAGGTATTCAGTCAGTGTGTAAAAATAAGGTGTTACCTATTTCTTTCAGAGTTCCCAAAAGAACTTTGATTTAGAGAATGGAGGGGGGGGGTGAGATGTTTATGTGGAATAAGCACAATGAAAAGGGAAAGAGAAGCACAAAGTATTGAGATAAATGCAAATAAAAAGCTGATAGTATATCAAAACCAAAATGAAAACAAGTAAATTATTGAAATGGTGGACCAGTTGTATACAATGAACCTAGGACTGGGGCAATTGAACCTCCTGTAAAGATTTTGTTTGCATACTGACAAACTCAACACGTCCCACAGAAAGGATTAGATTGTGCATTTTTTTTCGTGAAAAAAGTTATATAGAACACGAACAAGTTTCCTGAATTCCTCTTATTTTACCCATTTATTCTTGCTAACGGATATTTTGGTTTAACAATATTTTACATAAGTTCAGAATTTTCCAACTTTTCTACTTAGATGAGTTTTCTTCAGCAATACACCTCTCCAACTCAGTACAATAAATACAATTTGAAAACTCTTACCCAAGTAAAGTAACCTTATCAGGATTAGTTATTTTCTGGATGGATACACTCAAAGAATTAAAATCCAAGTTGGGATCTTAAACTTCAGAAAACAAAGTATATACTTAACTTTATATCTCTAAGATATATATTTCTTACATTCTGTTAGAAAAAATGATGTCTCAGAAGTCACATAATCCACTCTCGTAGGAGAGTAAAAAAAGGACTTCTTTTAACTTTAATTTCTCTAAATGGGTAAAAGCTCATACAAAGCAGCTCACAGAAAAAACTCCCAATTTAAAAAGATCAAAAAACTTGTCAAAGACCTACACTGTGAGCACTATTAGGCATCATGTAAATACATGACAAAGAGACATTTACTTAATTCTGTTTCCAAAATGTGAAGTTGTTCCCCCAGAGAGTTTTCAAAAAAAGAAATACATTTATAGGCCTAAACAGTTCGCACTCAGCTAGCTATTTGTAAGAATTTTCACTTTTGATTTGCTTCTGAAACCTAAGGCTCTGCAAAACTAACAGCTGAAATATATTCAGACATACTTGGCCTAAAGTTAAGGAGAGCCACAAATCATCAATTTTCCTATTCATTTCAAGGACAATAAGATATGAAAGTTACTGAATTGCTGCTATTGAAAAATATTTGCTCTAAAGCACAATCATCTATAGCTACACTAAGATCTGTGCCAATTTTTCCTAAAACCAGGTAAATCATAAGGCAAGGATTTTAATTTTATTTTAAAAATCAGCTTATAAGGTTAAAAAAATTAAGACTGAAATACCTATTTCTTAAAGCAGAGCTCAACTTTCAGATACTTGGAAAACTTTGCTCTACAAAATGAAACATTTTTGCCAACAATGACATATCTGTAATGATATCAAATATTCTAATCACATATTCTTGCAACATTTCATACTCAATAAAAGTATAATAGAATATACTTACTTTAAACATGGGACATTATCACGAAGTCCATCAGATGAACTGCTACTGGTAGATGGATGAGACTGGGGAACAATGGATTGAGGATTGGAACCTGTACCTGGAGTTGGTACAGGTGGCACCTGCTCACCATCTGGAGTTTCAATATCATTTATTTCATACAGGAGACGTACTTCCAGCATCTGTTAATTAAAGTGAAAAAATTATCAGTAAAGTCAGCCTTTCAAAATGCTAAATATGAAATAAATGAAGTGCAACCAAAGACAGTAGTGATAAAAGTGACATCCAGGACTTCTCCATCTTTTAAAAGATAACAGTACAATAAACAGTGTAACTTAAAGATGCATGCAGTTTTCAGAAATACAGTCTCATACTATTACATACTGAGTATCTGGAGATTGCTAGAACTTGAAAGTCTGACATATTTCCCAGTTTCCAAAAGTTTGCTTCTTAACATTGAAAGAAATTAAATAGTGGACCCATTTAATTATCATTCTGCTGACATACATTCTCAGTTAGGAAGATGACTCAGTTTATGTAATTGAGGAATGGTTAGAGTTAAAGCCATATAGACAGCTACACTTTTACTGATGCAATACTTGACACATGCTACTTAGTTCAATGTTTGATGTTGTATTGAACTAGATCATAGATTTTAAAGAACTGTAAGTTCATCATGACTGTAGATTTCCTTCTCCAGGATCTGTAACAATACTGGAATTAACTGCAGTGCAGTGTAAAGGAAGTGTTCCACTGTATTATAATCATCTGCAAAACAGAACTCACAGACTGAACAAAGAACTATATAGTACTTTTTAAGACACTGAAGAGTACTGAAGACTAGCTTGATCAGAGTTGATTCATACAAATTGGTTAGAAAAAACTATTCCCTCAGAAGGCAATGTACTTGTACATAAAAAAACACCAGAAGAAAAAAAATCCCACACCTCAGATCCTTAAATTAAGACTTATCATAAGGGAGCAGAATAGGGAGGGGATGGGACATGTATATGCGTGTGTGTGTGTTGGAGGAAGGAGGTGAGAGAAAAAACCCAACTACATTACAATTAACACTTTACTTAGAACATGCAACACTTTATAATTAAATGGCTTCAAGTTAGGTTTTAGTTCATACATTCAAATACATAAATCTGCATGTCTGTGTCTGATTTAATAAAAAAATGTCTCAAACTCTTGTAACAGAACCATTGTATCTTACACAGAGTTAAACAGTGACACAGCATAGTCCTTAACAGATTTCAGGGCATGTTTGGCACATTTGTACTTTTCTAGCTCTGCATACTGCAGAAGTTTTGAAAGGACAGATGGTAATTATGAGGACTCAAGGGATCAACTCCCTAAAAGCTTTGAAATTCTTCAACTCCATACTTCATTAATTTCTGTTATGATTTCACTTTTGATACATCCAAGTTTTGACCCACTACTTGTTTTGATAAACAGACCAAGGAATGATTATTGGCTGCAAAACCTCAAAAAGTCACTGAAAACCAGTATCTCGGTGTGCAATATTTACTTTTGTTGAATTTCATAATTAATTATTCTTTCTCCAAAAACCCACATCTCTCTGTTTTGAGACAAGTATTTTTGTCCATTTCACTAATATAATTAAAGACAACTAAGTAATAAATTCCTAGTGCAGTCTTATTATTCCTAAATGCTACAAAGTTAAAAAATGGTCATAACTATTTACCGGAATGACTTCTGTTGTCACTTCCTGCTTGCTGAACCTGTAAATAATGACATGTGCAGAAACTCCAGCTATGCACAGCATTCTACTTTCTGGACACCACGAGATGATCTGAATAGCATATGGATCTTCATCTACTATATCTGTGTTTGGCCTGTCATCTTTATTCCGTGATTTTTCAAATACTTTGGCTGTTTTTAACTTATAGAGTACTTGCAGCGTTACTAGGAACAAAGCAAACGAGAAAAATTAGTTTTGATCTAAACAGAAATTGTTCTTTTAATTTTTTTTTAAAAATTTATCAACTTGTCTTCACAGATTAAGCTATTCCATTCTGCAAAAGAGGGCAGAGTAGAAGTAGTGAATATCTACCTATGCAGTACACCATTTGACCAATACAGGATCAGTTAGTCTAAAAAACACCCCAACACTTACCCTGAGAGATATATGTAATTAGATGTTATTGTTACACAGAGATCCCTAAGTACAGTAAAGCCCTGAGAAACTGTGAGGGCTTAGTTTATAATGGTAACTTAGTATATGTCATACCCATAACTTAAGCATATCTATGACAGAAGAAGTGAAGCTCCTTTTCTTTCTTTTCACAATATTTCAAATCCATGGCCTCTTACCTGTGCTCTCATACTTAACAGACCCAATTCCTCCTTTTTGTATTTTATTTTGTCTGGTTATAAAAAAGTGCTGCCCTCTGATCAGTCCACATTTTTGCTGATAACTGATTTCCTAGAACTATTCTAGTGAGGCCTTTCTACAGTTTTACTCTATTTAACTCCTTTCCAAAGAGTTACTTCATGTTGGTTTCACCAACATTCCCACTTATTTACCCCAGTGACTACTTTTTATGCAACACAGACTGCAATTCATGAGACGTCCAATTTTTTTCCCCAGAAACTAAGTTCTGAGTATATATCATTGATACTATATTCAAGTAAATTGTCTTTGATATAGCTAATTCTTGAATAGCATCCTTCTCAACTGTAATTTTAATTCTCTGTTATATTTTCTTTCAACTGTCTTCATGCTGATTTCAAAATTCACAGGCATATTGTCTAGTCAATGGCCCAAATCACAGCTATAAATACTAATCACAACATTAGGAAAACTTAAATTATAGCATCCTCTCTCCTCTTCCATATTTCAGTGGTTTTACCTGAATCACATTTCCCTAGTTCATCTGTGAGACTGACCTATTAGAAAGACTTAAAGAAGTTTTTAAATCAATACAGAGGATACTTGCAATTTCTCCCTTAGTAGGTTTATTTATCTGTTTTAGAAAGAAACTGTCTTTAACAGAATCTCCTTTTGACAGATCCATGCTGAATAGAATTTTTAAGCCCACAATCAATCAGGTTTGGCTTTCCCCCTCCTCTCTCCCAGGTTCCACTCCCACTCCAAACCGAAATTAAAGATCTGTAACACTCCAGATAGTCCTCCTCCCAGTTTTTAAACATATACATTGCATCTGTTCCCTCCCACAACCACACACGCCTTAGCCTTTTGGAATCTCACCAGTTTTCCACAAGTTTTCAAAGAAAACTGATGACAATTCCAAGACTGCTTTAAACAGCCTTTGAGTACCAAGAATAAGGTTAGTTCCAACTAGACCAATTCAAATATCTAACTTTGTGCAATCATTTCTACTTTGAATTCTTGCTGCATTTTTCACTGTGAGCTGTGCAGACCATCAGATATAATTGACCCTTTAACTGAAGTTGAAGAATCTAAAACTGTACCAGAAAAATCTCTACCGAAAGCACTTACTTGCTGACGCATCCCAAAACTTGATTGATCCATCAGCATGCCTGTGAAATATTAAAAAATTAATGAGATGATGAAACAATTAGCTGGACTACTACACCTCTGTTACTGATGGGAAAGTAAATAGTTAACATGCTATTTTTATTAATCTTCTTAGTGACACTTTATTTTCTCAATTTATTAGAAGCTGATATTTTACCAACATGTGCTCCAATTACTTTGGACAGAAGAGACTACAAAAACATTTGGAGGCTAACTCCCTGATGATCCCACTTTACTATTAATTTACCATTTTAAATACTGAGGCATACCTTACCATGCACCGTTTCTTAAAAGATGCCCTATATTAGGAGCAACACTCGTAAAGAAGATGCCTAAATATACAGTATCCCACTGTTAATGAGTCACCTAACATGTTTATTTAGCCTTGATTTTGAGACTCAGATGACTATATTTTTTCAGGACAATCTTAAAGTCTCTGCATGTGTAGTAGAAAGTGACAGTAATCCTGATTAGGGCTAATGGGCTGTTCTAAAAACACTTTAGTAGTCCTTTCACTTTCAGTGATGCACTGCACAGTTATAAATTATATTTCACTTATGTTCCTTAGCGTAGTATTAGAAAGATCAGTCTTGAAATGATCAGATTTAAGTATTTGCTTGTCCTTTTTGAGATAAAAAATTGGCTTCCCTTTGAGAACTGAACTCAATAACTCCTTAATGGACTTACCATGCTTTAAAACAGTACTCAGCTAATTTGCAAAAATTAAAGAATAAAAGGTAATTTTGATCCAAGATACTTTGATAGCAAGAACAGGTAAGTCATCACAATACCTCATAATAATAATAATAATACCTGCAAAACACCTGCTATCATTTTGTTTCTACCTTCCCTTCCACATTCTGCTTTACTTTCTCAGTAACACTGCAAGGATATTATGCCAAGGACATGCCTGGTGATCATAATTTCATGAATCACTCAAACCACTCATACAAAACAATGTTCTAAAAGAGAAACAAAAACTTCTCACTTCTACTTAATCAGCTAAGAAAGTTATTAGTAGACTGTGGTATCACTTACCCTGTAATAATTATCTCTGGATAGCTCTGAGTGATCAAACCCCAGTTGCCTCCACTGATAGGCCATTCCTGGAAGATTAACAAATACACTGAGGAAGAAAATATCATACAGTGCACAGTTAAGGCAAATTACTGCAGATACTGCAGAATCCAGTATTTCACATGACTTTAAGAAGGAATTAGACATATCCACTGCAGAGAAAAAAAGAGTTAAAAAAAAAAA
>VZTJ01004901.1:407184-459947 GCA_013397795.1 Orthonyx spaldingii
AAAAAAAAAGGAAGAATCAACAAGGGATATAAACACTACCCCTGTTCCAGGAATTCCTTTAGCTTCCAGTGATATGGCAATTGATGGGAACACATCAGGAAAACATAAGTCTTGACACGAGTTTCTGATTCTCAGTATTTTAAAATACAAACATGTGTAGTAGATGTTGTACCTTCTTACTGTAACCCTGACGTTTCTGTCGAGCACCAACTGAATAGAGTGCAGGTATGAGATCCACAGGACAATCAGCAAAATATTCACAACAGGTAACTGGAGATTCATGTATGGTCAAAGGATAGGGGTTCTCAAATATAGGATACCTTTAAAGGAAGAAAGAGGACAACTGTTAATCTATGGAGAAGTGTTTTTTTAAGTGCAGAGCACAAATAATTTACTAAGGACTGAGCTGGTATTCTTTTTGTACACAGAAAAATAAATGCATATCAAATTAGACTGAAGAAATATACTACACAACTTAGTGCTGATCTAGTACACTATAAAGATAGTACAGTACTCTATATGGAATCTAAACTTTGTACAGTTTTTAGAGTACTTCTAGAACACTACTATTCCCTGTAGTTCTATATTTTCAAAAGCTTACTAATTTAGTGGCCTGTGGAAAAAATTAAGCTGTCCCAGGTGTAGTAACACGGAGTACGAATTTATTTCTAACTCTTCAGTATATTCTTCCAGGGATAAAGACAGGAAGACTCCCATCTCACTTTGTATTAGGACACTGTACTGAGACAGAAAGTTGTCCAACACTTTTCATAATCTACTTGCAACTCCAAGGTTACTTTCTGAAAATTACAAATAGCAACACTCAGTTACCAATTAGAAGAAAATAGACACATATGCTCCCCACCTCTACCTTCATCAGAAAAGTGACAGAGGCTTAACGAGAAAAATGGTCAATAATACTAGCAGGGGTGAATGTATCTGTGTTCAAAGAACATTCATCTCCAGAGAAATGCATGCTATATGTTGTTTTCTCCTTTTGACCTCCCCTTTTTTTGAGAGGTGAAAAAATACAGCTTCTTAGCCCATCTAAAGGAAAAATTAGCAAAAACAGATGAAAATGTTCTGCATATCAGGAATTTCATACAGGACTATATGGAAATCTACAAAAATATTTTTAAAATTACATGCAGAAGAGGCTTAACTTTAACGAAATATGACAAATCCCTGTGAGAACACAAGGTAAAAGGAAGCCTGTAGATTATTGTGGTATTAATTTTGTTTCTTTTTCAGGTGTCAAACAATTAATAGTTTGCAAGTCAATCATAACAAAGACCATTGTAAGTCTTCTAAAAACATAACTGCTGAAGATTTTTTAGTAAGAAATAGAATAAGCCTTAACATAACTTCAAATTTCAGGCACTGCAAACTAAATATCAACGTTGGAAGCTTAATGCTATTGGTATAACAGAAACAAGTTTTGGATACAGCATATAGCAACGTAACATTGGGAAAAGCTACATGAAATTGCTCAATAGCTGCAGAGATATTAGGACAAAACTTGATCTTCTTCCAAATTCCACAGAGTCTTCATTATCTAAGGTGTCACCATTGACTTTGAGGATAAATAGTTACAGGTTTTTGTTTTGCCCTAGAAGGATGTTCTTCACAAGAATTTTTCTTCATTGGCTTTTTGGGATTTTTAATCAGGAACAGTACCAAGGTATTATCTACTTCCTCTGCTTCTGATCCCTTAACAGTTAGCTGTTACTGCTGATACAAATTTTAAAACCCTTCACAAAAAAAGTGTTTAGAATTTTTAATCACCACGAATAACAGTGGATGGACTGTTCAATGGACAAAGAAACAAGAGACTCAATGTTTTAGGCAGAAATTATTTGTGAATACTGCAATAGGATACTCCTTTTAAACAACATCTTACCACAGATATAAACTAGAGAGTAGATGTTATCATTCAAATTTTATATATATGATGTTATTGCATCAGTATGGAGTTACTTTAAGCAATTTATTTGGCAATAATATCAGCAAACATTTAAGTGATGACAACAGCCAAAACTACCTGGCTTATCTGATCAGTTCTTCTCCCTGCTGCCTTCCTTAAAACTGCAAGCTCCCCAAAACGTCAAACTCCCCTCACAACACTAAGGAATCGACTTCAAAATAAACGGTGATAATTTAAAAGCAGAAGTGATCTATGAATAATTTTGGTCAGTCAATCAAGCCTGGAAAAAAATCACATGATATTCTATTCATCTACTACATATCAACTTGAAAAAAAGTTGATATAACAAAATTGTCCATTCTGTTGAAGAAATTTTACATTTCATATTCAAAATTTTATGTCCTGAGTTATTACGGTAGAATAAAAAGCTATAAAGTAGACTAATAGGCTGATCACTGCAGCTAATGATTAAAAAGACTACAGAAGACTCTTACCCATTTTGTGCAAGGTCAATCAGTACTAAGTCCTTTTCTAGGAGAACAACTACAGCATATGGTTCCTGAAAGTCTGAAAACAACAACAAAAAGTTACCTATTGGTAAATGGTGCTCATGCATGTACTGCCTCAAGAATGTAATCAGTCCTTGCACTCTGGCAGCTGAGATTAGCAAGTCACTTAGATGACTATAGTTTTCAAAGATATTTTATACATGCAAACTCCTGAATACTCCAAGTTAAGTTTGGAAAAATCATGTTCTTCCTTTCATTCAATATTCTCAACAGCTCAAATAACAGAAAAAGGAACATGCAGAGTAACTTGTATAAGCAGGTTATATGAGAGAAAGAGCCAATTTCTGAATAATTACATCCTCCCACCCCTAAACTGCATTCACTCATATTCTGTGGGGTTTAAGTTTTAGTTGCTTACAAAATGGATCGAAAGACAGCTGACTTGACAGGAAAATAAGAAACTTGAAAAAGTTTCCAAAGTTTATATTGTCCTCTTACAGCCAGACCTCAAATTCCAAGCTAAGCAGTTTTATATACGGTGATGGAAGTTGACAGTTAAAACCATTGGAATCATCAGCAATATAATACTACTCATGTGAGATAACTACCTAAACTATGATAAGAAATTCCCTGCTCCAGAAGAGTGATTACAGGTTAGTGGTGAAATCCATGTAAGTATTGGAATGAATAAAGCCACTGAAAGTTAAAAATAATACACAGAAAAGCTTATCATAGTCTAGCATTGACTGGAAAAGCCTTATATGCTCAAATATACACAGATGAACACATCTGCTCCAGTAACTACAGCTTGAAGTTGTAATGCTTTTTGTCTGCACATGCTTTTGGGATTAAAAAGAAAAAAACATGCTATGAGTAATTGGCTTTTTTCTAGAAGCAAAATAGGCTTTATAATAAACTATTCTATTATGATGTTTTGGCAAGTAAACCACACTTCAGACAATAGGAATAACAGCTGTTGCCGCTGCAGTCTGATCCCCAGAGATAAAACAGAAAGACAATAGTAAAGAATATTCTGATGGGATAAAATTCCAGGGATAAGCAGTAAAGGTACTAAGAAAAATCTTTACAGAGCCTACCATTCGGATATGGTGTTTCACACAGGGTTAGAAAGTCAACAATAGAATAATCCATTTCTAGCACAGCAGTACTTTTCCCATGCATCACTGTCAAACAGGGTCTTCTTCCTACGGTGTCATATGATAAGCCTCCTGAAAGAATGATGAAAGGCTCCCTGGAATAAAGCAGAGGCATTTAGGATCAAGTCAGGATAACATGCTAAAAGAGACTGGGCAGGTTTTGCAACCTTATGATAAAGTTCAATGAGATATCATTAAGCAGATAAGGAGTAAAAATAATGCAAACTACCTCTCCATGAAATATACAGCTTGGGTATGTATTTCAAATCTTATTCTAATTCTTGTTTAAGTCAGACATCTTCTCCAAATATTTTGTTTATTTAACCCATCTTTGTAGTTGCTTGGCAAGTGAGATTTTTTTTTTTTAATTTTGTACAACTTTAGAGTTGTTTCTTTTCTACTGAACTGCAGATTGAGATTTGCCAACAGTCCTATTTATCCATACCACAAAACAGCCCAGCAGAATCAGGAAGAAATAGTCCCATTTACTTGCTGTACAGTAATATGACTGCCTTGGAGATGCAACCAACTGCTTGATAAGCTTCAAAGACATATCACCTTTTAAGTAGCATCACACATTTACTCTAGACATTTAATCCATTTCCATCCCTACCACCATGCACAAAATTCAAAGAACTACTTTGTCAGACGCTACTTCTACTGCAAAATCAAATGGCCAAGTAGAGCAAAGCAAAGATATTTGTTCTAGTCTTGAAAAGAGATTAGAGGCATCCCTTGAATTTTTTTAAAAGCCTTTGCAGAAACACACTTTTAAATACATCCATATATATCCAATATGCACATAATGTACAGTTTACTATTTCATTTTTTGAAAAACAAGATCGAGGAAATATGTTCATTTCACCAGGTATTTTCTTATTTCCTGATTGTCAAGAGTCACTCATTTTAATACTGCTTATATTTGAAATAGGACAATCCTTTTTAGAGAGTAGACTGACTGTTTGTAAGCATACAGTTCAAAAAAGAAATGTTACTCATTACTGACTACTGCCTGAAATTTCACACTATATTTCTGAAGGGAAAATAGGCACTTTACATATTTATCAGTTGCCTCTGATCTACTTTTATGCTCACTTTCAGCAGAAATCCTACCCTTCATTTGCATCTTCCTTGGAAGCAGCTGGTATATCAGTATCTGGAGAAAATTTCCAGGGAAAAAAACCCATTCTGATATATGGCAAAAAGAGAGGCTGAAGAAACCTTTTTTTTTTTTATCCTTTCCTATAACACCATCTTTTCCATACTGTCTAAATGGCTTTCACTAGTTGGCATTTGAAACACAAATGTGAGACTAGATACATCTTAATTCTTGAAAACTGAATATTAAGGGTTTGGTTTATGCACATGCTGCAATTCATGAGTTTGAGACTTGGCTGAAAGGTACTCTGTGTTTGTAGCACTGAAGGCAAAGCAGACTGAGATAACCTTCCAGCTTCTACAATTATTTCACAATCTGCTTGATCTTCCAAAAAGACCTATGACTGAAGATTGGATAGGAGTGCTGCTGACTGAGGACGAAACCTCAAAGGAATGGCCATAAATCAGACCACGGGTCCAGCAAGTTCAATATCCTGCCTCCAACGGTAGCCCAGAGAGTATTTCTGGAAAAGGTTTAGAGTTTTTTCCGAGTCTTCATTTAATCTCAGCTCTTCGTATTGAAACTTCACACAATCTTCTATGGTCAGGTTCATGAAGTACTTTCAAGAAAGTTACACACTTGAATTTAGTCTGATATTTTGAATGTCAGTGAAGAGAAAAATACTGGTGTGGTCTCATTGTGTTGGAATGATTTATTGCAGTATTTTTTTGTCCACAGATTTCATGAGGTTTTTTTAAACAATAGTGGTGCCAGGACAATTTGTAATAATTACCAGATTTGCAGATTCACTGAGATGAACTGACAATAATAAAGGACCAAATTTCAGTTTTTAATTTTCATACGTCACAGTGACAATTGTATGCCAGCTTCTCCTGGTTTTATTTCTCAAGGTAATCAAACTGCTTTGGGCAGGCTTGCCAGAGACCGTATCCTTTAGAAGCAAGGAATGGAAGAGCTAAGAATAGAGCACACTGATCTGTCACACAGATTTTTCACTAATGAGTCAAAGATTAAAGCTGACTTGAGTCTGCCAGAAAGACCACTACAAGTTTGTGTATGAATTTTTCATACTTTCATGAAACTATGGATTTACCATGAACACAGACTGTGCATTTTCTAATTAAAGTGCTGTCCTTCCGCTGTGCTACATATTAAAAGGTTAGAGACATCAATGTTATCAGAAATACATAATTTAAAAGAAAAATTTAAAAGATTTGTACTTTACATAATAGATGAGACTGATTCAACTTTGGGAATTACATTTTACCTACCTGAAACAATGGAAGACATATAAAAAAACACCAGGATTCAGATCTTAGAGAATTGCTATGTAGCATTTTTAGCAGCTGCTCATACAGAGATTCTTTGAAACAGTTCTGCTTCAGCAGGTTTGCAACTAAGCCCCTTACATGAATTTCCTCATCAGTTAAATATGTAAAATCACTTAGAGAATACTATAGGAAATTCACTATAAAAGGAGGCAATGGATCATTGGAAAAAATTTCAGAAAATACAGGATTTAGGTCTTGCAACGTATGAAAACGTAATACAATTGAGAGTTGCGTGGCTCACAACCCAGAAGGATGTTTCTGTTCAATTTTAGAAGTAAACTGTCAAATGTGAGCCAGCTTCTGACAAACCAGATGTGGGAGAGAATGCTGTATACAGAAATCAGGTCATTGGTACCATCTGGCTTACTTTTCAAACCATGAATAAATCTGTCGACGAGTTAATCCTAGTATAAAGATGGAAAAGACTTCAAGAGTTAGTTTACCTTCATACTGGAAGTCCTGAAGTAGTAGTGAAGATAAAACTACATTCCTTTTCGGAAGTGTGGTTTTAAACCAACAAGCTCCCACAAGTAAACAGTACTATTCAAACTACATGAACATATCAACAACTTCTACTTAGTGGGAAACACCATCGCTAACGTAACCTCTGGGTCCCAGCTACACACAACCATCTTGGTAAGAGGCACTGCTCAGTCAGTCAACAACAGCTGCATCAGCTACCAAGACAAAGCCCTTCTGGATTATGTTTTACAGGAGACTTTTGAGCTCCAATTTCTATTAGAAAAGGGCAATTTTACCATAACGCTAATATCAACCAAACTAAATACTGTAAAGTACTGAACCTGCAGGGGCAGAGAGTGGCACTAGGAAGGACTGAATCTGGAGGGGGAGGGAGTGGCATTAGGAAGCTCAAGAGCTTCTCTGGATTCACTTTAGACAGAAAAAGTATGCATAAAAGGCAATATGGGAACCGTTTCAGAAAGCTCAGAAGGTAAGCTACCATTGACATTCAGTGCTTCACAAAAAGATAGAGTATTTTAGATGAAAAATGGCTGCAGTACAATGACATTATGCTCTGGGATTGCAATATTATGCCAGTTTGCACAAGGAATATACCAAGAATGTACCTTTTCCACTCCTTATTCATCAACAGTAACCTTTCCATATATATTCTCCCAGAAATAAAGCTACAGACATACTCTTGGTGTAGGGTAAATTACTTTTGCTCTGGGCACTTCACTTTTTGCACTATTTGCAGTAGACTTAAAAACCAAACCAACCAACCAAAAACCAACAGAAACTCCCACAAAGTTAGAAAATAAATAGGTAGCCCATAAAAACCAGAAGAAGTCTTATGTCTTCCTGTTGTTCTGACCCCAGTTTTACAACATGGAAAACATAATGCAGAAACAAAAAGTGAGCAAGAGATTAATAAGAGCTGCAACAGTAGAAAGAATACTGTCTGTAGCCCTTAATACAGGTTGCCATCAGTTATGTTCCTTTCTTTTAGGTGGTTCTGAACTACTTTTCTCCAACTGCTATACAAAAAAGTTTATTTGATCTGTTTCTTACATTGTTTCAGTAGCCTGAAAAATTTTGTCCTGTCCAGAAATGATTCTCCTCTGTGCTACAGAAATTAAACCACAACTAAGAAATTACAGCACTTTAGATAAAAGTTAAAATCTTATCTTGCTCATACTTAATCAGTTCCAAATGGTAAACAGAAAATCTATCCAAAATTTAGGTATTGAAAGGTAGTTCTGCTTTGCCTTAAAAGTCTTACAAGGTTACAAGTGAAATTGAAAATTGAAGTGCAAACTGAACTACATGCAGCAGTAAATGAATGGAGATTTCCAGTGCACTGCTTCACCACCACAGTGCAGACTGCTGGGGTTTTGTTTGTTGTGGGGTTTTGTTTGTTGTGGGGTTTTTCCCCCTCTCTTAATTAAAGTTCAGGAGGAATTATCAACAATCGTAGATTTAACAGCACAGTGAAGATAGAAAACATTAGAGAGGACAGTAAATTGAAATGTATCAAAACATTCAGTTTGGATAAACACCAGAAAATGAGAGGTGCAACAGAAAAAAAGAAGCCCAACACTAGGAAAAAGTAGCCTCCCCAAATCCCCAAGTATTCTTAGAAATTATATTAGAATAAGCTCCTCTTCAAACTGTGTGAAAAGTCAACTGGTTTTCACACTGTAATACTATAATGTCACAGAACAAGCTCCAAACTAATCTTCTTCTTCAGAATGACTATTCATAAAAGAAGGCTTTTGATTGCAGAAATTGTAACTTGCTGAAGCTGGGATTTTTTATTATCTCTCTTTAGATCAGCTTTTGATATTTCAGTTGAGAAAGGATTATGCAGACAGATGTAGACTTCTGCAAGTAAAACATGGCTTTCCAGATGATGACAGATTTTTATAAAACTGGGAGTTAGCCACAGTTTTAAGTTTCTATTTACCTCATTTTTAGCAAAAAATAAAAATACATAAAGCCAGTGATATTATGACTATATCAATATATCCCATATTGCATCATTTAAGTAACCATCTTCTACACATTTCAATGACTGGAAAGCAAATGAAAACAGTACACAAATCCCCCAAGAATAAAAGAAAACAAACAAAAAAAAAAAAAAAAAAAAAAAAAAAAAAAAAAAAAAAAAAAAAAAAAAAAAGAAAAAAAAAAAAAGAAAAAAAAGAAGAAAAAAATCAGCTTTTGCAAATAGCTGAACAGATTTCCATGAATATTTTATCTTTATATTGCACTTTTCACTCAAACACTTTAAAGCACTTTAAAACCACAAATAAAAGAAATTCCATACAGTTCATGAAATCAATCAGTCCTAATTGCAGTCTTGGTAACAAAACATGCTACTCCAGATACTGTAATTCCATCTGAGCTTCTTGTTGCAATTACTGCTTTGTTACATTCTCAATGTGTATAATTAGGCACAGTTCACTGCAAAAATTACTGCACTCTACTAGAAAAGCTTCTGTTAATAACATTTTAGAGGGGAAGAACATATATTCAAAATTTACAATATTCAACTCGGGCTACTATTTCTCAAAGGTCAATTTATCATGTCTGTGTTTTGGTGTCTTCTGTTCTTTATCAGCCTTTTTTTCTTTAGAACTCTCAAAAAAATTGAGCAAAAATGCACACAAGTTTTAATAGCATGAAAGAAGCGTGTAGATAATGCATTAGCAGCATTGTTGGTTTATATACAGCAATTCATTCATACAAGTTTTTGTAGTTTATTCATCAATATCTGAGAGATCAAAACTAAAACAAAACTGTACCATCAGAATATGCATCCCAACAACTGGGAAACAAAATCCATTCCCACAGAGTTGCACTACTGCATATGTTCATTTTGCATACAAAAAGAGTCTTACCCAGCTCTAGTTGTCTTATATTCCACCTTAAGAATAGGTTTGCAGGGTTCTGGCTTCTTTCCATCCTTCAGCTGCTTTCCTAAAGTAAATGATTTTGCTATGTTAATCTTACAATTCCGTAACATTATGGCAAGTAATGAAATTCACTGTGCAGCTTGAGAAGTACAACATTCATGCCAACATGTATTCAACAACTTTGACAGTTATACAGTATGCCTTGGAATAATATAATTAAAAATTTGTTAGAGCTCTCAACACACCATCTTAGAATGTTTAGGAAAAAAACAACTCAACCTGACTGCTGTAGAATATTTGTTTTCAAACATATAATCCTCCCCTAAGGTGTTGTTTTAAGTAGCAGTAGGAGATTTAAAATTTATGCTATGTCTCACATTTTGCAATTAAAATTGGTCAGCTTACAAGTAAAGTGAGATTTATCCTGAGTATTATCCTTCAGGGCTAAGACTTCAATTGAGCATGAAAAGCTCGCTCTCCCTTGACTGTGCAATTATCCTCGCTGATACATTCACACTTAAGAATCTAAAGTAAATAAGTTGCTAAGACATGACATAGAGACATGCACACCATGTAAACCTGGCATTTGTGTAGAACTTACTTGAAGAGCAGCAGCATAGTTCACAGGACAACATGTAATGTTAATTTCCTAGATTAACATTAATGCAAGACCTCTCAGAAGAGGGAACATCTTGCCAGATGCTAGTCTTATTCTATTACAAACCTTTCCAAGAATTTATGTGGTAATCTACATATTTATACATAAACAAGTGCTTGCTTATATGTATTTTAAACAATATATGGGACTGTAATGTCAAGCAAAAAGCAAGCCCTTCAAAATATGCATTAGTTAACTTGGACATCAGTGCCATTATGTGAAAGGCAAGCTTAAAGTTTAGAGGTTTAGAGAAAAGAATCCACATCTTTGGATGCAGCTATTTCATAAAGATTTTTCTTTTTCAAGTGAAATCTAAGAGAAACTGGTACGACAGAGGAAGTTCTTTACTGCATAGCAAGTGCGCTTTTAATACCTGTTTTTTTGCAAACCACACTTCTATTAAAAACAAATTCTCTGTGTTTTAAGAGCTGTCAAGTGCAGTGGATATCCATTTTCATCTTACCGTGTGGAGTGATTGTCTGGAACGGTTTGGTAGGAGATTTTACATTCCATATGGTCAAGGTACCATCTGAGTGACTACAAATAAATTGTTTTCCTTCATGATGCCAAGCCACAGAGTGGATAGCCTATGCAAGAAAAAGCAGAACAGCCTAAGTTGTGTATCTTATTATCATTTTATTCTTACACCTTCCTCAGTGACATTAAATAGCAAAAGCCAATTAGAGAAATTACTAATTAAATAATACCTACCTTATTATGTTCTAATTTACCCATGGCAAGTTTTCTGTTCATAAGTAATACTTTCAAACACACTTTATCCATCAAAAACACTGCCTTCACTGCAGTGACATGTTTATGGGGGAAGGGGGAGAATTCATCCTCCTCAGCATAGTATTGAAGTGTTTTTCCATGAAGGGTAGCATGAAGAGAATAACTACAAACACTTATTTAAGCTTTGTTAATCAAAATTTTTCACTATTGGGAAAAACATACTGTCCATACAAAAAACATGGGATGAGATCATTAAGCTCAAGTATTACATATCATTTTGAGGTGTCTACGTGGATGTGCGCAAGACACCAACATTGGCTCAAAACTTCCACAAAACGAGAATTGAAGTAACAAGACGTTTTTGAAATTATGATATGAAAGCAAAGTATTACCCTGGATGCTCTAATATTGCAATGGCAGCTTTGAAGTGCAGGAAAGTGCAGGAATCTACAGTAAATCTTTCCATAAACACAAAACCATCTCTATATTCCTAAAATTAGGAATGGAATGATTACACCATGGTGTATGAGATCTGCAGAAAACAGCTAAATAAATAAAATCTAGTTGCTGCCTTCAGGCAAGAGGAAAGTAAACAATGATGCAAAGAACAAAAATAAGACAAAAATATTAACGAGCAAGGAAAGATTGGTGCCATTTCTGTTTCCGGCATCTCTATTAGTACATGGAGACACTATGAAACCATCAGGTGATGTTCAAGAGAATTTTAGTTATAGCATGAAAATATCAGTATACAAACAATGAAACCTGAAAGTATTTCTCTACTACCCAGAAGGTGCAAAAGGAACTATTAACTGCAAGAAATATGGAATTTTGGTATTACTGAAAAGGCAGATTTTATGATAGAGACATTACTCTAGGTAAACTAGAAAAGCAGATGCTGAGTAAGTGAAAGCTGATGGGCTTTACAATGCCATTTTTGAGTGGATACCCTCAGCAGTGATTCTATCTGTAATCAGGGCTTACACTCACTCCAGCTCCTCAGGGACCTAGGGATTTCCTCTGTGAGGAAACCTGTGAGGAAATCTGCAGTAGCAATAAAAGCTTAAGCAGTAATTATTGGGTGAAGAGCCCGTCTCAAGACAGATCCAAGCTAGCTTTGCTCAAACTGATTACACACAGATCAGATCTTCATATTTCATGAAGTTATACAGAGACACAAGATAGTTTCCAGCAAACTGATTGGGAGAATCCGCAGCTTAAATGACAGAGGAAGATGGCTACACTACATGAGCCTGGAGTCCCCGACAACAACTTCTCCAATTTAAATTAATAGAAGACTGGATATATGTAAACTACAGATTAAGTTTAGTATTTCTGAGTGAAATTTAATATTGTTCCCTATGTACTGTAGAATCACGACAGATTTTGTTAGAAGACAGACTCTGTGTACCAATATTGCATCTACACATGTAGCTCAGAAACCTAGATGCCTCACATGATGTCTCCTAGTGCCAGTGAAATAATCTTGCTCATTTCGTCAAATAAGTTTTTATTTAGCAAAAAATGGCATTATATAAGAAATCTTGCATAAATATTGAATTTTTTTTTTTTTTATTTACCAACATTATACCAAATAAAGCAAGGGATCAACAGGTTTGAGAGTGCAGACTCAGTAAAGAGAGGGTTGCGTTTTAAGAAGCTCTTGTCACTGAGAAAATAAACATCTACAGCCTGCTTAGCAATACAATATAATCAGTACATTTTACATAATCTCCCATATGAAGTCTAACCCTGACAATAGTAGGCAGCCCATGGTGTAAACAGAACACTTTGATCCACATTTATGTAGAAATAGGTCTTAAGAGCCAGTAAGAAAGCAAGTTTTATAGAAGGAAGGAAGGATAGATCTGAGAATGATTGCTTCTTCCTTTTCATGAAAGAGAATGTCAAGACGAGGGAAATGCAACAACCTATTACGGTTGAAACAGCATTAATCCTTAAGATGATAAAAAGATCTGAGCACAAAGGAGAAGGATGGCTGCTCTCACTTTCTGCAAAAAACATGAAGGGATGAAAAAAAAAAAACTCTGCAAGAGAACAATGAGCCTTTTGGCTTTATGGCTATTTACTGTCTAGTTTTAGTCTCTTTAGCCTCTGGTTTTAGAGTCTCTTGTAGTAATGCAGCTAAATATTCTTTTAAGTGTAACTAAAATATATGCTTTATGCTTTTTAAAATAATCCAACTAACAATTCTGTGAGCTGGGTACGATAAACTTTTGTATAGAGCAATATCCTTTGCTATCACACAGTTCACAAATTCTTGTAAGCCTAAAAAGTAAAATCAACTCTGTAAGTAGCTCCAGCACTGTCTCAAGGCACACAACAATCTGGCCTAGTGACAAGACTGTTATAATGAAAAAAGTGCAATAACCTGAAGTAGTACTGGTTGGCTGATAGCACTAGTTGTTGACTAGTAACAGTCTCAATCACCAGAACAAAACTGATACCTGAAAAATCATGCCAATACACAAAAAGCAAAAAAGTTTTGATATTTTTTCCAGGGTTAATATCAGCGCTGGAATTTGAAGCAAAGCATAAAATAAAAAAATCAGGTCTGTGTACAGGCTTGAATCCACTGAGACTACAAATCTATGCAAATCTTCTAGGACACTGAAGAGCCCTAGCAGTAATACATTTTTATTCCAATATTTTACAGAAAACTTATTGATGCAGAATAAAACTCCTTAGTTTTAATCTTAATTCTCATCATGACTAAAACTTACTATTATCTTTTTGACACCATAATGCAGCAGTATGCTTATATCAGCTGGTGCACATTTAACTGTCTCTCAAATACTTTCTGGTCATATGGGACCAGAAAGTAACCTCTTATAACAAGATCATACACCAATATCACAGAAGATTGTTGCTATATTTAAGGCACAAGGCATTTGTATCCGTAAGTGGACCTGTCTGCACAGGTAAACCAAGTCCTGACCTCACCACCATTCTGAGTCCTTCCATTTACAATGTAGTGGTTTGAGTTTGTTCACTTGAGTTTTTTGGCTAAACACCAGTACCCTTACTAGATTTTATTTAATTTTGCTGTGAGATAAGGATTAGGAGTAGGTAAAGCAGGTTCAAACTTTAAAGAATATAAAGAAAGTTTATTAACAGACTTAAAAGGAAGGAAAAAAATTAAGAACCAGAACAAACTCGTCAGAACACTTTTGCTCTTCCCACCTCTCCATTTTTTCAATGACAATACAAAAAACAACACTTTGACTTTCAGTCAGTTTACCAGTTCTAAATTAGTCTTTCTTCAGTTCATTTAGGGAGAGGAGTTTTCTCCTGCTTTACCATGTTGACTTCTCCACAAGAAATACAGTTCTTATGGTTTTCAGCCTCACAACTAGCAGCCGCCCAGGAGAAAAAGATCTCTGCTTGTTGTGGAACGTCCCTCCCACACCAGTAGCTTTCCCACTGCTACTACGGTGGGTTATGACAGTTCATGGGGTGTTTTTTTAAGGATGAGTTGTTCTACTACTGCCGCAAAGAAATCCCCTTCTTCTATGACTGGCAATGTAAATTTCCTTTGACCATTCCCCGGGGCAAGGGATCTGGATTACAGCTTCTTCTCTTCTCTGCTCAAATTTCTCATCAGGCTGCAATTACTTCAATATCTACTTATCTTCACACAGGTGCCTTGATTCACTGGCTGCACTGGCTGCAGGTAGAACGTCACATCCCCCCTTAGACCATTTGTCATATATTACAGGGAATATTTTAGCTTGGTCTCAATCATGGTTTCACAGAAGAATTTTCAGCTTTTACTTTGTAGCACTCCTCATGCTCCTTCCCTCTAAGCTTCAGCTCTGCTTCTCTCACTGACTTTGAGTCTCTATGCTGTGTTTTTGTAAGCGTCCTCACTCTTCTTCTATCTGTGCAAGTGCAGATCAGTTTCTGCAAGTTTCATCTGCGTAATGAAAGGGTTAATTTCTTTCTCGGGCCTTTGCGACAGTCCCATGATTTTCCTGGGTTGTTTAAAAAGTCTGAGCCGGGCTGCAGAAGCAGTTAAGAGTCTCAATAGCCTCGCTCTGCGAAGCTGGCCCGGCCTGGGGGGAGCCAGCCCCAGGTGTATCTCTCTTAAATATGTTTTTTTCCGTGGAGGCGGAACAACTTTTAATTGGATTATACACCCATCAATACTCAAAACTAGCTGGTCACTGGCTCTGTTTCCCAGGAAGCAAGGTGCACTGCTTCCTGCACCATAGGTCACTTGTAAGACTGACTCTTCCTGGGTAAACCCACGACAACAAACATGAACCAAATACAGGGAATCTTTACAGGAACTTACACAGAGAGAACTCTAATAAAAAAGCAACCAACTTTGTCTAGATAATCTTTATATTGAATTAATTACCACTAAAGGTTTCTTATTAGAATTATTCCTGCTATCCCCTTCACTTTAATTCAAATTTACGGTACCTGTTCTGGACTCTAAGGAAGTTTGTTTCAAAACTTCTGAGACAGTTATGTATTTTCTGGGGGGCTGGGGAATCGAATCTTACTTTTTTGAATAACAGCACAATTGACCATGCTGTCCTACATATGCCAAAACTTTATTAGAAATTGTAGAAATTATCCCTGAGTTTTATGTGGAGACAGGCTGTACCCAAAATCAATTCACCATCTGTTCCAGAAATATTATCCCATGTGGAAAAACTACTGCTATGCTGCCCATCAAGAAGGTGAATATACCTGATATTAAGAAGGAAACAGTCTTGCAGCAACTGCAGCAGTTAACTGAAGGAGATTTACATAGGAGTGTAAAATACAATCACAAATAAACTGAAAAAAGTCTTAGCAACAAAATTAAAAGCAGTTATATGTAAGCCTCCTACAGAAATATCTTCAGTAGATCACTAGCTTTTCAAGAGATTAATGCATATTTAGAAACATTTTATGAAATTTATTTTTACTTCTTCAATAGCTTGTAAATAGCCCTAGAATTCACTATTAGTTCTTAGTTCTTTTAAGAGGTACAAAAATTAACAATTTAAATGCTACCTTGCAATTTAAGAGACAAGTTCATCAATAAAGATTCAAGTTTTGATGGTATTTTTCCATCAAGGGAATGTAGCTGTTTCAATTCATTAACTGCTGATACAAATAATCCTATTCTTTTAAATTCCTACAGGCTTATTTGAGCCCTACAGGTGATTACGTGCATATGATTTTTGGAACAGTTTGAGACCACTCTTCTCATCTGTCATGGTTTTAACCCCAGCCAGAAGCCAGGCACCACATAGCTGTTCACCCATCAGTGGGATGGGGAGGAGAATCAGAAAAACCATACATCTCATGGGTTGAGGTAAGAACCGTTTAATAACTGCAACAAAAAGAACTACTCAGCACAACTAAAACATCACCCTAGGACAGTGTGTTATCAAAGTTATTCATAGTGAATCTAAACACAGTGCACTGTGCCAGCTACTAGAAAGAAAATTAAACCTATCCCAGCCAAAAGCAGGACAGTACATGGAGGATTTCATTGATGTAAATACAAAAGTTATTAATTTAAGCAGTTTTCCCTGTTTTCAAGAGACTTTTTTTAATCTGGTTTTCTAACACCAAATTTAGACTACTGCAAATATGGAATGCACCAGAGACATTGATAAATCCTTTCATAATTCTTTGGATTTTGCAATGATCCTTCAGTGTCTTGTGACATTAATTGAGCTTGAAATATGCTGTGCATGACTGGCACAGTCCATGATTAGGTATTCTGCAAACCAGACTGGTTATTTACCATATCCTATCCAGATTTCACAGTCTTATTATGACAGTCCTTTAATTTCCATGGACATAGGCAGCTTTTTCGCTTAAACTTGAATGGATGATGATACTGACTCCTTTTCTACAGGTTCACCAAAATAAACAAAGAATGTATTTTAAAACTTGGAGGTACCTATGCTAACTCTCTTGCCAATAACCTAAGAAAGGGGAAAAAATGCTGCAAAAAGAAGAAAGCAAAATAAAATGTAGTTACTGAGAGTTAAATGACAATACCATGGAGATTGTTTTGATGAAATGAAATACATTGACACACTTTGGTTTCTGGCAAGTCACATACCAGGGTTGTTTCTCTTTCCCCTGTCCTCTTAATTCCACAAGATACTTTGACATGTTTTTAATGCTCTAAAATAATCTCTTACACTCAACTATGTACCAGAACACTGAGTCTAAAAATAGTCATCTATAATGCATTATAGCTAATGCTATCAAAGCTTACTTGACATCAGAAAAAACAAAATATTACTTGAAGAAGGAACTTGATTATAAAACAAGCTTTAGTATTCAGAAGTTACAGTTGAGGGATTTGGATTTTCTTTTTCAGGAAAAAACTAATAGTTAAAAAATTTGTTTTATTTCTTTCATGAACATACAGGTTGGGAAATGACTGCAATATAAACTGTATTTCACATAAAAAATGCACAGCTTACTTTCCTTAAATCCCCAATGTCTGAATATAAGAGGCATAAGAACGGTGCAAAAAGAATTCAGTCTTATTTTTTCATTGAACCTGTCCAAGACAAAAAGGATGTTTTGAGCAAAGTGTTTCAAAGAAATTCTCTAAACAGAAGTTCATTCACAGCTGTGGTTCCACTATATACAAATAATTTCCTCCAAATTCTCAGAAAAAGAATGTTACATTTGTGCATTATTCTAACTAATTTTAAATATTCAAAATATTACTGTTGTAATAAAAAATATACACTACTTTAAGTTCAGGATTTAATTCATAATATAGAAAGATCAAGAACAAAGAACAACTAAATTCTCTGAATTTTCCTGTAACTAGGATGTTATGGAGGGAAGAATATGTCCACAATCATCACTAACCCTAATCATGACCTAGAGCTGCATCCTCTAGCCATGGTTAATGTTACCCACTTGCTCCTGTCCTTGAGATGAGTGTCCTAGTGTTCTTGTGCTGCAGCTATTAGACCAGGGTGCTAGGAAGGCACACGTGTTCAGACAGGAAGAAGTGTGGACAGTGTTCCATTAACCTGGCTTTCAGGCAACAAATGAGACTGCCCTACCACAACATGTGAGTTTGCTTCAAAAAAGCCTCCTAAAGGTCAGGCCATTTGAAATGAAACCAAGCAGGAAGCTACAAAACCATATAATTGGACTCAACTTCTTCCCTCAGGAAATAACAGATAGCTTTCCACAAACCTCTGGACACACAGGGATTTTGACCCTCATTATGATCTTCCTCTGCTAAGGAACAAAGGATGACATTTGGATCCCTGCACACATCCAAAGTTTTGAGTTAAGAAAGTTGCATCAAATGATGGTGATAGACTGCACAGACCTTCAAGTTACATGCTTTAAGAATAACATCAACTATAAAGTGATGAGAGAGGAGGAAACCAATCCAATAGCAAGGTTCCTAGCAAACGTTCTTTATGGTATCAATGTCCTGTCCACCCTGCTCATGATGCCTGAGGAAGCCTAGCCACCCACTAAGACGGCAAGTGTGACAAGATTGGACTAAGTAGCTCTCTTCTTACTGGTTGTCAACTCCACACTCAGAAGAGCTCTCATCAAGAACAAGTAGAGAACCAAGGGTATAAATCCTGAGGCTTAAAATCCTGCTCCTGCTACAAGGCAGAATGTCACATGCATTACCCTCTGTGAGAGAGGAGGTGAAGCATGTTGTGACATTAGATGCTTCCTGTCCCTTAAGGGTAGGTTGACACACATGTTCATGGATGGAACACAGCCCTTACAGTCAGTGCATACAAGAAGCTCTCTGACAACACCACGAAACCAGGAAGTCAACAAGGAACTAGCTAGAAAGATTCTGTGCACAGAAATGCCCAAATTTATGCAGTTTGTTAGCAGGAAACAAAATGGCAAAGAATTTTTTTGCTCTGCACCACACTAACCAGAGACAGAGGAGATCTCCTGAGACAAGGCACTGCTCCACACAGAGTTTTCTGTGGGCACACTCTTATGAGCAAGGAAAACACTACATTACGAAACTATAATTTTTTTTCTCTTCCCTTTCTAACCATTCCCAAGTTATTATATGCACAGTTCTTTATTAAGGGTCTGACCTGAGGTATTTCATTACCTCTTCTGCAATCAAAAAAACCCCAAACTGAACACCTAGATGCATTCACTTATAAATCCTAAAGAAAATCAAAGATATAACATCTGAACTATTCACTGCTCTCTGCAGCCTCTCAAGTCAGGATTGGTTCCAAAAAGTATTGAGACAGGTATTTAATGAATTTTTAAATAAATGGACCACAAAATCCAAAAAAACAGAATAAGCACCATGGTGTCTACCTTAGGTAAGTTTCTAGAAACTGTAACAAAAGTTTAATAAAGAACAGAGTTAACTGACATATGGATGAGTATAATACACCAGACAGAAGTAGTCACGATGCTTTTTGTGAGAGGCAATTACAGTCAAACAAACCTCCAAGAAAGGTAACAGGCATGTGGCTCATGGAAACACCACTTAAGCTGTCTACAAAATTTTCAAAGTCCTTCAACAACATATCTCCAAGGAAGCTAAAACTAAAAAGACTAGATATTTTTGAACAAATAAGTAACTGATTAAGGAACTAAAGCAATCTGGAATTAAGACAGGCTGGCACTAATTGATTAGTTCATGGATGAAGCTAAATGGTAGAGACCCTCAGGGATCTATATTGCTCAATTTATTCATAAGCAACTTGGAAAATTAAAACAACAATATTAAGATGGTAGAGTCTGCTGACAGTACCAAACCACACTCAAAGTAGAAATCAGGATTTCAGTGAAAAACTGCAGAAAGACTTAAATGTTTACTGTTGAACTATGTCAATGCAAAATGATGCCTAAATGTCTGGACTTTGACCTCACAAGTAACACCTGAAGAATGAGTCTCTAGTTTTGTAGTAGGTTTTTCCAAGGAAGCATCTGCTTTATGCTTGCAGCATCAAAAGGCTAATCCGATATCAAGATCAAGAAAAAAAGAAAGGAAGTCCAAAGACAATTATTCCACATGATAAATGCAGTGTGCCCACATCTTCATATATACTATGCTGCTGTTTATAAAACAAAGGTAAAACAGAATGCTTAAAAAAATTAGAGAACCCCAGGAAGAATAATACGTATAGGAAGAAAAAGATGAAGACATGAGTAAATTTATGAAAAAAAAAAATGACAAAGGGAATTAATTAGGTTCATGCAATGAAAATGGAAGAAAGAAACATTTTTCTTTGCATAACATACTTTGGGGCTTTTACTGACATTTCTGATGATCTAAGGCTTAGACTACTTCAGAGACTCCCCCTCCAAGTAAACTCTTGTTTGGTAGAATACACACAAGCACCAGTACAGAGTTAGAACTGCCACCAAAAAACCACAACATCCCTACCCCTCTCCCCCATCCAAAAACCCCTAAAGCTGGTACTGAACAATGAAAAAGCCGTTTTACAGTCAACAAAAGGGTTGAGAGACCAATTTGATATTATTTTAAATGAAATACATCAACTTGCGTATTATGCTGAATGATTTTTTCTTAATTTCAGTCTTTCAAAACGGCTATTCCCTCAAAAATCAAGTTTTAAAAAAATGAATGCCACCTAATGCCACTGTTTTTTTAAACCTCCCTCAGTCTTATTTCAAAGAGAATTGATCTTGATCTTATTCTACAGAGAAAAGGTGTTTAGAGAAACATCACAGTGAAACTATTTAGTGCTTTCTTCCCCTGCCCTTTCCTCTTCCCAGTTTTCAGAATATGTGAGAGACTCCAAAATAGAGAAATTGCTAAAACATCTTGTTTCAATTAAGCCCTTAACACGGGTGAAAGTCATATGATTAACAGAAAAAAAGATCTAAAAGCTTAGTGAAGAAATCCAATCCATACCACCATTCATTACTTCACAAACTTAAACTCAGAGAAGTTATTTGGTCTGAAGTTTACTATCCAAGCCCTATTGCTCTTTTAGAGAAAATTGCCAGTACTTGCAATTCCAAAGAGACCTGTTTACTGATCCACTGATCAGAAGTAGAAGATTAGAAAATAATAAAAATCACTATTAGAGTAGTGAATTATATCCTCAGAGTAAGCAACCCAGATGAAAAACATTACCTCATCATGTGTATATCTGTAATCTGCCTTCTTTGACTTCAGGTCCCATAATACCACTGTTCCAGATTCGAAGCCAATCAGAAGCTGCATTAATAAGAAGATACATTAATTCTGGATAAAGAAAAGCAAAATGATATCATTTGCAATGCCTGAAATTCTTGCCCCAGAACATACGCAACATAATACTACATGTAGTAACTGCAAGTAGTTATAAAAACAAAAACTAAAGAGGTGAAGGCCTCAGTATTAGAAAGGTTTGCTTTGTACTTATTCTCCTTAAATTCCAGAAAATATAATGGACATTCATGACAAATTAGAAAAAAATAAAAGCATCCTTCTGAAGATTCCTTGGAAATCGTTTTGAGTTCCAGAAAGATCAACATTAAACCTTGCTATGTGTGTTCCATCCTGAGTGAAAATGAGAGGTGTTGACAAAGAGAACTTTATTGGGCATTATGCTCACTGGAATTCATTCTGCTTAAATTTGCTGGAAGAATACACTTCCTCCTGAAGTTGTCGGTAAGAGTTCATTGTCTATAAAGGAACTACGTACTATGAACTTTCTCCAGATGTTAACCACAATTGAGATATCTGGCTGAAGGAACACCACAAACATTATTTGCTCATAGGAGGAAAGCTAGATAAATTAAACTAGATAGTTTCCCAAATAATCTTTTTGCAAGAAGCCACATTAAACCTTTTCTGCAGGGAGTGAAGACTAAAATTGCTCGTAATAGTTGGTCTAACACATTGTTGAGTATCTAAGCGTTTTGCTCTCCTGCCTTAAGTGCTACTTCTCTTAATGGAAAAGAAAAAAACCTCAAGGCCAACATAAGGCAGTAGTAACAATCCATTGCAATACCTAGAGGTTTTGCCTGGACAGTCTTTTCAGCATGTTAAAATTTTCAAGGCGTACAGTTGTTTCCAGTACAGAAACAACAGATCTCCTACAAGCTTACAAATAAAATATTTCATTTCTTTCAGTGCTATACAGCACTAAAGTACCATAAATATTAGACATGTTTGACCTAGTAAAAGTGAATATTCCATTTTTCCCACTAACTTTATGTGTACTATTATTTTAAATTATCTTGCCTGTCATATGCCATATATTTATAACTTAAAACATTAGAAAAACCATTGTGATTAGAAAGTTAAAAGCGTGAACAAATTTTAAAAGTAAGTACACGGGGGGTTTTTGCACAGGGTTTTTTTCAGCAATGTTTTTCTTATGAGAAGTAAGTAAAGCGTAAGATCAGATTTCGAAACACTGATTGACAGCCTGAACAATAAAATCAGTAATTTTTAAACTTTAATTGACAATAATTAGATGTGGGGTGGAATACATCAAAATAAATTGATCACTTGTATTTCCTGAAATTACAATAGCTTCATTGCATTCATATTCTAGAGTCCATAAGCCTGGAATGTGATTTCAACCTAATTCTACAGAGAAACCCATTAGTTATGCACTTAATACAGTGAGCTTCACAGTAACGAAAAAAACTCTACTCATTAAATTCTCTGCTGCACTGAAACCTCAGGTGTCTAGGATACGAGCTGATAACTAGCTAAAACTTTCAAACCACTGCTACGACAATAGGATCATTCCCTCTCTCCAATGTAATCTGCTACTGACACAAAAAACACAAAGTAGACATAAAAATATTTCTGCTGCATATGTAGAATACTAGTAAGCAAAATGGTCTGTCACAGGACAAAGATTCCCGTCTTGCAAGGGCTTCAAGAACATGTACTGTAAAATCTTGTGTCAAGATGAACAGATGATTATGTTAATACTATCTCATAAGAATGAAAAGATACGTCTAATATATAGATCTTTCTCACATATTTTGGTTGAGTTTACTGTTCTGAAATATCTTGTTCTGCAGGCCAATTTCATTAGCAGACAGCACCTAGTGATTATAATAAATGGACTAAAATGTGAGTATGAGTTAGATGTCAAATTCCACAAAACCCCTGTTTCAGATTAATCTAAAGACAAAGTACATGGTATTCTACATAAATATGCTATATAAATAAGCATTTAAAATTTGTGAAATAATACCCAAAAGCAAGATGAAGTGGGATTAATTTCCATCACACTTTCAGCACTCTAGTTATGATTGGTGGGTTATTCTGTAACATCTTAATTTTTATCACCATAAGTAAAATTCTTTGGTTTTATTTCCAGAAGCTTTGCAGCTAACCATTTTCACCTGTGTTTTCAAATGTTTCCAATTACAAGATTAATTATTCCAGTAATGTATCCTACAGTCATGTCTGTACCTTACTTTGTATTATTTTTAGGGCCTAAAATCTTTGTTGTCCTCACTTACTTAATCCTTCCTTAAATAGCGGTATCTATACTTTTAAAAAGTTTTGCTTTGAAAATAAGATATTGAAGCGTCTTTAAACATATCCTACCTTTCCTTCATCCATTGGATTGTCACTAATGTGGACAACAGGTCCCGGGTGAGATTTTGATGACCTAAAAAAGAAACATTTCCATTAAAAAAAAATTGCCCCACCCTAAACAGCATCTCAAAATGATTGGAAGTAACACAGATTCTGCACATACAGACTCCATGTAGGACAGTTGTGACATTTAAAAATGGAGCTACTTCTACTTTTATCTTCAAGCCCATAAATACTGTGCCTATTTGTAGACACTTAGTTTCTGTCTTAAGGAAAGACTTCTTTACTTCCTATCAACAAAAAAATTACCATTAGCTTAAAAAAATTTATCTTAACATCTGTTGTTACAAAATTGACACTGTTGGATAAAATGTTTACTTTTACACTGGAAAACAAGTTTTGCCAGTCTTCATAAACTGCTCAATATGGCCATTGTTACAATAACACAGAATTAACACTTTATGTTGACTTATTGCTACTGAGAAAGATGGGTTATTAAAGAGGTGTGTTTGCTTCAACACCCTTTGGCAAGTTATGGACTTCAAGTATTTTTGAAAGAAGAACAAAACACCAGCACAGGAACAGCAACACAAAACCACATCTTTTCCCCCACAAACCACTATATTGATATATACAATTTTAACAGGAAAAAAAGGAAGAGTGCAGCAACAATAGCTATAAAATATATTTTGCTCTTGGAATGGACTTAATTTGCATTTCAAAAAGTAATTTTCAACTCAGAATACATCAGCCCTCTTAAAAAATTCATATCTTTACACTTTGGTCTTTAATCCCAAACTGTAGAAGTGACATGTCTGTCCGAAGAACCAGTCACACCATATTTTAATACGTATTATTTTTTCTTCTGTTTTATCCCTACATATAGTGATTTTTACATCTATTTCTAGATTATCTATTTTGTCTGTTTCCATGTCTGTCCCAGGAACTATGATAAAATACTGGTAATAGGCAGAACCGTATATTAACATTAGCACTTTACATTCATGAAAACAAGAGGTATTTACATGACTATGGAATTTGACAGCATACGTAGTGCAGTAAGATGAATATGGAGGCCACTCTAGATAACAATGGTATTCCTGCAACTGATGTTAACAACATCTGGGACACTCCTGTTCCCTCTCCTCCACAGACAACACTTGGTTACACTCACAGTTCAATGGCTTTATTCCACATGATGACATAGCCTGAGAGAGTGAATGATTCCACATTGACAATGTGAATGTTTCCTCTTTCGGTGCCCACATATAGCCACTTGCTTTGGAAAGGCAGATGACAAAATGTTATCCTGAAAGAGAAAGCCAGCAAAAAGGAATTAAAGAAATGGTTTTTTTAATATCCTACACTGCAAGGTCTATGCTGCCAAAAGGTAGAAATAAGGGAATAGGCAAACAGGAAGCTATAAGACAAGTGTGAGTTAAAGTAGAAAAGTCAGTACATGACCAAAGTAAGAGATGAACAGACAATGTAAAACCATAGGCTAAACAAAAAAATAGAAAGCAATAAATTATTCAAATAAAAAAAATCATGGTCACCTTTAAAAATTATATTGAATGTATTTGATCAAGATTTCTGTCATGTCAATCTTAAAACACAATACTATAGTCTATAAATCTCCCTTTGGAATCTACTTTCAACTTTTAAAGAACAATGGATTTTAGAAATTGTCATATGCAGATAAAGCTGGTTTCAAGTCAGGAGACAAAGACAAAAGATAAAACTTCAGAAAAGTAAGTTTACATACAATCCAAATTAATCCTTAAAGAGCAAACCTTAGAACAATCCTAAACAATTATAAAAGTAATTTTAAAAGTAGTTTAAATTTCAGGCTGTTTACTTCAGTTGTGTTTTAATTTTCTGCCTTACAGTTTTTTCTTCTGCTAGAAGGTAGTACCTGCACAAACCCAACAGCTAACAACTGTAAGTATCGGCAGAGAACTCCTCTTTGACTGTAGCTCCAGCATAAATATTAGTATTTGAAAACCTGATTATTTCTGCCCCCTTGGGTCCTGATTATTGTTGACTATTTCTTCAAGATAAGGAAATAACGTCTGTACAAACTGATAGAATGCTAACTCAAAACTGGAATCTAGAAACTTTCTGGAAACTATAAACTATTTTAATCTGACAGGGTCTGACATTGAAAGAAATTGCCAAATTACTTAGCTATCAAACTTGGGCTTTCAGAAATGCTTCAGTGATAAGGTAAAACAATTATTCAATGAGAATTTCTTCTGTCAGCTCTAATCCTCAGCTTTACTTTTTTTTTTTTTGTTCTTGTTTTCTCCCAATTGGGTTGCTTATTGCCAAATCCATGCATCACTTCACAAGCCTGTTAAGTATTTATGCAAAGAACAGCTTTAGATCCTTTCCATTAGATGCTATATATGCACAACAACTTGAGCTGAAAGGAAAGGCTAACAGCAGCAAAGAGAGAAATTGCTGTGGCTGAAGAGATGTTAATTTGCACTGTGGGTTTCAAAAGTTAAGGCTCCTGTAGTGATATTACCTGAGTTCAGAAGTGTACTGTTTTTACATCACTTATTTCTTCCTAATTAGGAAATGCACTTTGCTCAAGCAAATATTTATCTGCTTTACAACTCAATTTCTTGTCCTTGAACATTTGTGCCAAAAGGCTGCAATAACTTTTTTCATTGATGTTTGACAGAAAAAAAATGCTATATACATGACTTAAAAGCTCTTCCAACTCACTGAACTTACAGAGGTTGTAACACATTTAGCTAAGCACACTAATCTGCAAACACCACAGGTTGAAGACTTGTGTTTCCCCCAACATCCTTGAAAAAAATATTTTCATGGAAGCTAAATCACATTCTTCCTAGGCAGGCAGTTACTGAATATAAAGATAGAGTATAAACATAAACCTTCAGCACTCTGCAACACCACAGCGGCTTTTTGTGCCAGCACTCCACATGCCAGAAGCAGCTGGCAACCAGATCAGTTGGATCCAAAATCATGGCCTAGCAGCCAGAAAAAATAATCAATCAGTAGCAGGGTTGGAGGCTTGTCTTGATTAGCAAGTTAATATTGTTAATTACAATTGTCCAAGACTTTCATTATGAAAACGAATCTATTTCACATCATTTAAACTGGGCAAAAATAAAAGTTAGGACTTCGGCTTTGACTGCTATAGCACAAGGGTAACATTTAAAGAAGTGCCCAGCTCCTCAATATTCTTGATACTCTTCTTGAATATGCGGGCATATTCTATTTACTGCCTCCTTTGTGCAACTGAGATTAATTTTGTCTAGAGTTAGCAAATAATGAAGATGATTCCATGCCAATAGTAAAAGAATACAACAAGTAGCTTCACAAAATATTTACAAACTCTCAAAGGCAAGAGGTTGAAAAACCTTCAAAATTGCAAAGTATAGGCACATAACAGAGTTCTTAACCTTATTCTTCAAAGTATTTTACCATTCTTCTACAATCAGTCTTGTGTGATTTTTCTATAAACTAAAAAATACTACTGTATCTTTTATTTCACAGAACAACTACTTAAATCCAAAAGGAATGGCATGCTGATCCTGCTATAAGAACCAACATTTCTCCCTGAATGTAGGAAATGTTACTCCATTTGCAAATAAAAAATATATTTACCCTTTTTTAAATTTTCTTAATAGAAAAACTATATGTCTTCCAACTTTCAGAAACTCAACTATATTTTGACTGAATGACTCATTTCAGGTAACTACATTTATTTTAACAATTTACAGAATAATATTTCCAACATTAAAGTTCATGCACTGATCTTCTCCTCACTGATTAAGGCTTCACCTTAAACAATGTATATTTTAAACAACTTTAGAAGTGTTACAGCCCTCTTAAAAACTAAAAATCAATGAAGCTATGACTGTCCGAATAGCCAGCAGCCTTGTTCGCTCTGCTGAGAATTGGACTGATGACTGAAGGGATTCAAACTCCTTTTGGAGGATGGAAACAAAAAGTTAGGTTTCTGAAAAAAAAATCTGCATTTTTCAGAAAAAAAAAAATTGCTGTCCGTGACCAAATGTCAAATAAGCAAGTATTGCATCACTATGAAGAAGACTCTAACTTTTTGTCACAAGATTAGAACATACTTCATCCATAACGTATTTTAAGATCAACAGAAGCAGAATTTGCCATATAATGCACTAGCCATTTCTACAACTCATGCACTCCTCCCCCTCTCTCTCTTACCCACAAACGGATATATACATTAAAGTGGAAAATATAACCAATTGTAGCAAAAGCAGACTACCACACTTTTCTCCGGTAGCAAGCCATTCTGCCCAAAAATAGTAAAATAGAAGCATCTGTGATTTAAAATAGTCCAGTTTTGTGTATCTAAAGAGACAACCTGAGATGGTCTGCGCCAGCAGTCATAGAAAGCAGGCAGTTCTTTCATGGCACAACAGATTCCTCATCTTGTCTCCAAGGCAATTTCAGCTCCCTCAGTAAGTGTAGTACATTTTGTGAAACAGACCAAACTTTTAGCATAAACCGGTATTGGGCACAGCACGTCATTTCAAATATTTCATTTTCCCATATATTCACAAAGAGAAAGATCCCTTTATAGGAAAAAAATGCTTTAAGGAGATTTATTTTTTCAATGTGAAATCTACAGTAAGGTTTTATTATAAACTAACATCACCACTAAAATGAGGTACTGTTATACAACCCCAAAGCAATCAGGGCAGTTTTAAATTCTCCTGTAGATGTAATTTACTGTAAGCACAAAATCTTCCTCTTCATCACATACATATTTGCAAAGCCACTCCTTTTCCACCCCTCAAAAAACAAAAACCCAAACCCCAAATTTTTCTTTCTTGCAAAATGAATTTGTAAGAGTTAAATCAATAGTTCAAGAAAACAAAATTATATACAGAAAAGCAAGTGACACAACCTCAGGGGAAAATAATGATAAAATATTTACTGGTCTTACACTAATTAAAACATAATTTAGGATATTGCTTATGGGAGAGCCTTAGCAATGACAGGAGAATTTTCAATAAGTTGTTTGTAAACCTGCTGAAAGGATTTTGTTTCTTAACTGCAGACCACGTATCTTTTCTAATAATGTCAAAGCTATTAAAAAAACCCGCTTAACTGCTGCTGTTTCACAACATATATCAAAACAATTAATATAGCGAATGATAATACCCCCTACCGGAATTTAATTACAGAAATATTAAAGAACACAACGTATTAAATTAATACATAAGTCAAAGAATTAGTTTTTTAAGAGGAAATATCAAGGAAAATTGGCAGACTGTTAACTTGACTGTATTATTATGACAGAAGAAATCTTTCTAAATTAATCTTTACATTTTCCTAGTCTACTGAATTATGAAGATTATACATCCTTCATTATACATCCTTCAGAATTCTTCACTGCTTTAACAAAGCACAGTTACAAATACTTTGAAGTATGACAAACACGGATAACAGGTTTTATTGTTAAGTCACTAAAATATTTCGAGTGCCTCAGGCTATCATTATAGGTCTGCAGTTACTGTAAGTACACTAGCTGCTCAGATCATTATTGTATAGGCAAAACAAAAGCAAAACATTAAGCTATCAAAGCTGTGTTCTGCACACCTTTATCCTTAACCTTTCATTTATGAGATAGCACCATAACAAATTCAGAAGCTGAGAAGTTTAATTCTGATGTTAATGTAGATTCCACATCCATGGACTCTTGTCAAAATCTTCTATGGTCTTAAAAAGTCAAAAGCCAGGACATACTGATAGAAGAAAGCAGCAGCTGTGATACTGCCTGACTGCTGCCAAAGGGTCTTTTTCCACATCTGATAACTTCAGCAAGCTTAAAACATCTACATGTATATAAAAGGCCTCAAAGACCAGAAGGCAGATGCAGAGGAAGAAATCCTCTTCAACACATCCCAAAAACGTCCCACCAAAAGAACATGTGGACAAATGCAGTATATCATAGGAACTGAACCGGATACTTCAATTCCATTTATATCCTGTAACAGAACTCCAAATGGTGCTTCCCCAAATATATTGACTTGAATGGCGGCCTCTTCAGGCAGCTGAGAAGCACCTATGTTCAGTATCTGAGTTGTGGCAGACACCACTGGTGTCAAAATGGAGTAAGCACGCGTCAGAGCAAGATATTAATTTATCTTGGGATGACACAAAAAGTAACCAGACGATTGGCATGTCAGACACAAAAAGAGTCGTTCACAAATATATAGTGCAGGTTATTTCATCAGTGGTAAGAAAGTTTCAGATTTTTGGGTGTTGTATGTGAATTCTTTCAATACTGAAAAATTCTCTTAGTTTTCTAATCAGTTGCTACAAAAGGCATGTGGGGAGTCACAAACTCTAACTGGAAAAACAGGATGGCCATGTCAGAGACATAGCTCTCCCACAGAAGACAAAAATTATGCCTATCACTAATGGAGAAGTCTGTCATTTAGGCAGAACTTAAAGACTAAATGTCAAATTTTGCCCAAGAATGTGGCAGTTGGCCATTATATGCCTCATATCACTGTGAAAGTCAGTGTGAAAAAAATAGCTAACAGGGCAACTGAGGCAATTTAAAAATAATTTCTCAGAAAATTGAAATTTCTGAGTGACAGGACTCAGCATTTTCGTTCTGCCTCAGTGCTAAAGGCAGCAGAAAGCAACTGACGCAACTGCAGTTCCATCAACCACACTGACATGCGGAACTCTGTATGCTTGCATGGCCTCAAGGAAACATTTTTCAAAGGAATTTGATCCTTGTGAAAGAAACATTCACATATATGGCAAATCTCGACAGTTAACAAGTTAATTTTCTTCTGCTAGTTTCTTGAAACAAGATCAAACTACTTCTAATTACATCCACTAGTGAATCACCACCAAGTTAAAATTTTAAGCTCACTAGGTAGAAGACTTTACTTGACACCATCAAGCCAAGCAGACCCAGTGATCATTTCCTCTCACACTGGAGAAAGTCACTTTAAAAAGTGTGGGGGATAAATTTTTTTTTAAAAAGGGGCAAACACCAAACCAAAAACTTAGTTATGTATGAAAAATGAACCAAAATCTCATAAACAATGTCTATCATCACCCTCTCTCACAGGCAAGACAACCTGTATGTCCTTCTGCTATCCACAAAGTGGCAGAATTGGTCAGTTTATAAATTCAAGGTGAAAGAAAACTCCCAAGACTGCTAAGGCACAGGCTGAGTACAAACTTAAAGTATCTAACAAGGTAACATATGTGCCAATAGAAGCTTAAAGTCTTATTATTAATAAGTAAATACAAGTGGGATTTTCCACTCTGTAGACAGTGTTCCAAACACAATGCTAAAGTTGCTGTTTACAGCAGGATACAAAGCCAAAGATATTTTAAGCATAATTTTGTAACTCTGAATTATGCAGTTTCATGTTGAGGAAAACTATTTAAATCCCATAGCACAGAAGTTGACATATTAAAAATTAAACTGCTATCAATGCATTCAGAGATCGATATGCAGAGCACTCGCACGAAACATTCAGTTCTATTTTTATGCCATTCTTGCTTTGTAACTTACCATAAACACAAACCTTTTTTTGGCATTAGAACAGGGAATGTCAGCTCACAAAGGATGTAAGTCTTGGAAAACGAAACAAATTTTTCATACTTGTACACAAAGCTTTGGCTGGCAAAGGGGCCTCAAATTTGTCACCTCATGGTACTTTTTTTTTTTTTTTTTTTCCCCAATCAAGTTAGTCTGTCACTCCACCCTTTCAAACAGGATCTGTGAAAGTCCCTGGCTGGTTAGTGATGCATGTTTGACTTTTCACACCTTAGATCAG
Source organism: Orthonyx spaldingii (assembly GCA_013397795.1). Classification (NCBI taxonomy): domain Eukaryota; kingdom Metazoa; phylum Chordata; class Aves; order Passeriformes; family Orthonychidae; genus Orthonyx; species Orthonyx spaldingii. The sequence goes on from VZTJ01004901.1 coordinate 438,366, forward strand.
CACCAAGTTTAACAGTTCCTGCATTGCAGGAAACTAAAGCCAGATTAGGTATCTATCTCCCAACATGCTTTCAGTATTTACTCTAATTAAAGATGTGTTTAACTACACTTATTTCAGAGCTAGCCTAGTGCAACATTTATATTTACTACTAACTTAAAGCAAATTTGACATGAACCTTGCATTACTTATTAACACACAACAATCTTGTGTTTCATATACTTGTACACAGATATGTAGATGACAAAGGAACTAGATAGTGATCCAATGAAGACACCTTAGAGAAGTACAAAACCTGAGATAGTACGTTCACACACTGAATTATGCATTCTGAAAAGAGGTAGCATTTAGACACTTTTAACTTGCATGACAAGCCACACAAACAGCTGTCCCACATGTAAGCACCATCATGCATTTTTGGCCCTGGCCCCTACACACTGCTTCCCACAGTCAAGGAACAGTGGCCAAGCATGACATTGGTTTACTATCTCCTAACTCTTGTTTGGTAACTAGAACATAGAAGAGCTGCAAAGCCCCCATAAATGCAGCAAACAAAAGGCTAGAAAACTTGAACTAGCTTGTTTTGCACTGAGCTTTTGACATCTGTCAGTAATTTCAGCTAACTGATTTGTTATACATCTAAAACCTCATCAATCCCCACTTCAGAAGACTTGCTTCAAACTGCTAACCATCACTGTTACAAAAGGCAGTCAGGAGTTATGACTCCATTAATGGTCAATTTGTTATCTATAGATTCTCAACTAATTTAATGATTCATCAGAAAGCAGCACCTTTCAGGACTCTTGGCCACTGCTTTTAAAGAAATGTTTTGTTCAAATCTAAGATGATGTAAGTTACCCAAAGAAGACATCTTCCATGTACCAGAACAAAGCCTGTAATGGCAGAGAATTATATTAAAAAGAGTCAGTTCTTTCTCACTATTCCCTGTTCTTAAAAGTCATGAGTAGAAAAGCAAAAATTCACGTCACTTTGCTGTCATATACTAGAGACTGCATTCTGAAATAATTCACAGTTTTAAAACTCAAATTTTCAGGTAAGTTTACAAAATACTTACAAAACACAAGCATTTATAAACAAGCTAGCTCTGGGATTGGTATCTGAAGATGTTTAAAACACATGAAAGTGAGGTAGCCAAATTCAATTATCAACAGGACAAACAAATATGAAATCTAGAAATTCTGTTATTAGACATTGGGCAGTAGTTCTTCCACATGACTAAAAGAAGGGAATTAGGTAGAGCTGTTAAAAGGCTGTGCCAGAAGACTACAGAACTCATTAATAAGTCACAGCCTTACCACTTGCTCTTTGAACTAATTTTTTTAAAACACCGTTAAAAAATAGTTTCCAAGACTAAGGAAATCCTTTTATCTGGGAAGCTAACTGCTACAGTTAGTTTTCTATGCTAAAGGCAACTTTTTCATTCAAATCTAAATCTTACATAAGAAATAGTTATTTAGAAACAAAATCTGAATAAAAATTTGCCTGTGACATATCAAAGTCCAATTCCTGTTAAACAGGACACAAATACTGCTTTTCTGCAATGTCAACACACTTCCAGGTAAACACAATCAGTTATATAATTTTAAACCTTAGCCTCAACAGAGTCCAAGAGAAAAACCGATGCCACTAGAATCATTGCCTCAGTCATATAATAAGAGTTCCAAGATATTTAATCTCCCTTAACAAGCTGACAAATTACCATTAGAGAAGGCAATTACAAGGCTGTGTTGTAGTACACAAAATACTTTTAAGTCCTGTTTGACAATTTAGTTATCCTTATGAACAGATCTTAATTCTACAACATTCTACTGTAAAATTTTTATTAGCTTGGCTTATAACTACTTCATTCTTGTGACTTGAGAACGTAGAGGCTGAGAGAAGCTGACTTTAGTCATGGTGTGGATTGTGGTGCTGCATGCCTCTGCCACCCAGGACACTGATTTCTCTGATCTGAGAAATGCTCATTACACCCCGGCCTTGATGAACTGCACTTGGACTGAACTCCCCTTGAGCTTATCAGAAACACTGGCTGTTCCCAGGAACTAACAGGTGTCTAATGAACACCTGTTTCTAACAAACAGCCTTGGAAATTTATTTTTCTTGTCTGAATAACAACCCAAGTGGAATAATATTTTTGTTGTCGAACACTCAAAGAAAGTTACCAACTCAAATTGGCCAGGATGGAAAATCACTATAACTAAAGCCCACTCTCTTGCTTCCCTATGAACAGTGGTCCAAAGTGAGACCCTTTTGAGCTCCTGATTACAAGGGGCTAATGTGTATTAAAACACACTGTCTAACAACCCTATAAACAGCAGTACACAGTGAGATCCTTTTGAGCTCTCAATTCCTGGCAGATAAGGGGCTAATGTGTATGTCTCAAACACAGATAACCAGATGGCTGTGGAGCCAGCCAAGGACTGTTATTACCTACAGACAAGAATTGCTGGTAAAACCAAGGACTACTGGTATTAACACACCATGAGAAACAACAAGTTTTGGCTGGAGAAGGGGGGCCAGGAGATACAGTAACACTCTTCCTTTAGAAAGAACATAAAACAGCACAAAGCAAGTGCAGGAATGAGTGGCAGGAAGTGGACATGGATTATAGGGTGGGATTAAAACCACCAAAGATCCCCAAAGCCCTCTGACACATTTCCAGAAAGGCCTGAAAGAATGGACTGTGCATAACTAATTTACATAGAAAGCAAGAAACCTCTCTTTGGGGTGGAGAAACCTGCCCATGAAAAGGTACTCCCCCAAGCCTGGGCTGCACCCCCAGGATCCTGGACATCTCATCAGCCAGACCAAGGCAGCTGGATCAATGCTGAAACCAGGACTGACATTCCATCAGCTAGATAAAAAGATATCAGCAGCTGTCATTCCAGCATCCATCTTTTCTCCTTTCCTTCTCTTTCCCGTCTTTTTCTCTTTTCCTTTAATTCATCCCCCTCTTTAATTTCTCGCTCTCTTTTTCTTTCACTTTTTTTTTTTTTTCAGTTCATCTCTCCTCCTTTAATTCCCCTCTTTCCTTTCACCGTACCACTTTATCCAAAACCCACTGCCATGTGGTTATATAGTAGGTCAGGGACTAATATGCCCAATTCCATGCCTAGTGTGTAATTTATCAATAAAACTGTGTTTGTTTATAGACCCTCTGACTTTTGCCATTCCTTTGAACTGATGAGCACTTATGGATCTTAGGTACTTCCTTCCCTTAAAGGTGAGCTGTCACAGAGAAAACCCAATTTTATTCACAAACACTCTTCTCAATAAAAATACTTGTTAATATACAGCATAAAACTGACCAAAGAAAAGCCCATTTACTTCAGATTCATATAGCATATTGAAAGTATTAGGTATAATGAATTACTAAGTACAGTGTTATAAAGGCCCCTATTTAGAATTATTCAACAGTGAATTTTTTGCAGTTCAAGTTCAAATCAAAATATTTACCTGATAATGAAATTACATGTTATTTTATAAAGCTTTATTTTATAAACTAGTTAAAAAAATATTTGAAAACAGTTGACAGTCATCCAGCATGACCTAAGTGGCTATGACAATGTACAGATCTGGGAATCTTAAGTGTTCTGGCTACTTTTATATATTATTAAAATAGATATCTTTAAATTAAAATTACTAGAAGAACAAGCCCTTGTCACAAACTATGCTTACACCACTCATGGTAGCTATGGTGCTTTTATTACCTATCTTAGCAAGACAGGATTAGCAACTAACTCAGCCACTAAATCAACATCAGTGACTGAGACTCCTTTCTACCCCAACTCAAATCCCTGTGACAGGTTTTGCTACCGACATCATCACATTTACAGAAGAAGGATAGTTTAAAACTTTCACTTTGCTTAACCAAAGATACCCACACATCTAAAGCTCTATGCAAGTTTACAACAGATTTTCACTGTTGTCAGAAGCCCATGTTTAAGTGTGATTTCAGGATACAATCCCTAATTTTACACTGACACTTAAGTAGACACTAAAGAGAAAAGTTGCTAAAAAAAACAGGAAGGGAGAGGTAGAAAATTCTGTTTGGATACAGTAATATATCTCCTACACTTGAACAATCCTCATTACACTAGTGGTTATAAACTGCGTTTCTCTCCATTTGACTTTTATGCTGTGTAAAGGAACACTGTCACTCCTTTGGGGTAGAAAATTTGCCTCAGTTAAAGCTTTCTGTTTTCTGTATAACAGTTCAGAATCACAGAACTGCCTGGGTCTGAAGAGTTGTTTAAAGATCACCTAGTCCAACTCCTTGCTACGGGCAGGGACATTTTTCAGTGGATATTTGATCAAAGCCACATCCAAACTCTTCTTGAACACTTCCAGGGATGAGGCATCCACTACTTTTCTGGGCAAGCAGTTACAGTATCGCACCACCCTCACAGTGAAGAATTTCTCTCCATATCCAATCTAAATCTACCCTCTTTCAGTTTAAAGTCACTACCCTTTGTCCTATTCCTAAAGGCCCTGGTCAGATTTTATGCACAGTGATCACACAAATAATTTCAAAAGGGACTTAGAATCACCTAATCCTCTATACAAAAAAACCCCAGTAATCTGCATTTATGTTGTCCCTGATGAATTTGTTCATAGTTTGCTCTTTAAAACTACAAGGTTACCATTTAACCCACCCAACAGATTGTTTAGCACTTTGCATGACACTACATTAGAAGGTATTACTTCTAAAGGTATAAGTATTTAATTTTTTCTATTGTTACTCATTACTTAAAGTTTATAGCCTCCTGCCCTTGTTCAAAAGAGATACAAGTCACAGATGATTCTGTGCTCTTTCTGGTATCCTTTGAGCTCCCCAGGCAGTCCATCTCTAACGCATACTGTTCAAAAGCAAACACAGCATTCCAGCTGAGACTTTACATACACTAGAAAAGAAGGACAACTTGCTTTTAAAAAAAATGACATGTTTTTCAGAAATTTAGTCAACTGACTTTTAGAAGTTTAATCTTAAATGTCTCTCCAGCTTGCTTACAATTCTATTATTTGAGTATAAAAAATTTTAGTCAAAATGCAAATTGTTTTCAGCTACTCTGATACACACAAGAGCTCTAACACTGCAATATTCTGCTTCGCCATCAAGGGAGAAAAAATTCCAGGTAAAAAATTGAACTAGTTTTCCTGTTGTCTCGCTGGTGCACCCATTTCCTCTTGTTCCACAACTCCTCTAAAGACCTATATTCAAAGTATTATATCCCTCCACACTTTAAAGATATAAAAATTGATGTTCAGCAATGCAATACATGAAATGACAGAAAAGGTGCCTCAGTTTAGGTCACTAGTGTGTCTATTCACAACTACGTTGGGCCCTAACAGACTGAAATTCTAACCCAGTGTAAACCCAGTTGCAATTATGTACCAAGTTATGACTTGGACTGCATTAATAAAATCTGATCTTACAATAGCACGTAGTGTGATGCTAAGGGACACTGCAGTAATAACCCAGTCCCTACCGTTCCCGGTTAAATTTGAGTGAATGAAGTATAGCCGGTCTCTTCTGGCGCAAGTTCCACAGGTGTAAGGTGTCATCAGCCAAGGCACTCACAAGAGCTCCCTATGAGAAAGAAAAGGTTTTAGTCAATTTGTTTCCATAACCCTAGGAGTAGTGTATCATCACACTGGAAATACATTACATATTTATTACCAGTATGAAAAAATGTATAAGCATATGCATCAACACCATAGCACAGATAACTCCAAGTAGCAGGAGTGAGATAACTGACGTGGTCACATGTTATTCAGCTCCCTCATATTTGGTTCAGTGCTATACTGAGAGGTGATGGGGAAGGAGCTTTTTCCAGTGTGTGCTCATCAGTTTCCTCATGCCCATCTCTGTAGAGAAACCAAGCAATGAACTCAACTGCTAATACCTATGTGCTGACAAAGCTAGTGAGGTCCCTATAAAAACCTGTTCCTAGCTCAAGAACAGCACTGCTGTCAGATCTCAGCTGCTAGAAACACACACCTGAAATTGAGGCAACATTATTCAGTTCCTGTCTAAGACAGTAACTCTATGAAAACAAAATTAACTACCTACTGAAACTGGTAGTACTATTGAAAAAGTACTTCATCACTTCCAGAGATAACCTGTAATGTTCAATGACATGAAAAGATATTCCTAGTTCTTGCTTATAGCAAAAGAGTACTCTAGAGACAAAGATATTTTCAGCAGTTAGTCAAGCATTTTCCAAAACTAAAAATGCTAATTTATTTACAATTGTTATTACTGTTTGCTATTTATGCTACATCACTTACATTAGTTAATTTTAATGCTTGCTTAACAAAAAAATAAAAGAAAATATGCTCCATATCTTCTCTGAATTACACATAAATCATTTTACTAACCTCATTAATCAGGAACTGAAGTTGGATTACTGCAGCTCCACTGTCATGTTGACAGTAGCATTCAACTCCTGGCCGACCAAAGCTGGAATTGGTACCATTAAGGAATAATCCTTGCATGTAACAAACAAAACACACAGCATAACCAACATTTTCACTTTCACTAATACCACATTGACACAAGTTAACATCCTGCTTCTAGCTAGGGCACTCAACATATCTAACCACACATTGCTGAGTGATTGCCAAAACAGTAATTCATAAATGCCTCAAAGTAACACAAAGAAATTAAAAGACCTACCTTGAAATATAAAAATTATGTATGACTGCTTAACTTATAGTAATCTAAGGGATTCTTCATCACTGAGAACTTGAAGCATGATGAAGCAGTTATTTTAACAACATTAAATATCAGGACTAGAATATAAGGAAGTTAATCTAAATAAACATCACAAACAAATTATTACATTTTTCAAATGTCATAGGATCTTTCTCTCCAATTTAAACATTACTTAAGGATGAAAAGAGCTGAATAATGCAAGGCACATTAAAAAAATAAATCTGCTGTGACAGAGATAAGAAGATAAGCAGTCAAAATATGGAGGAGTCAATGGGAAATTATGTATAATGTAAATTTCCAGGATCTCTGTATCAAGACTTCCTGGATTCATATCAGCTATGAGATAGCAAAAGCTTGCTCGTTTTCACTCTCACACATAAATCAGTCCTATCCTTCCATAATGAATATTGATAGAAGCAGCAGCAAAACAGACTTTCAGATCTCCATATTTAAATCATTTATTAGTTGTAAATATTCTGTATTTTAAATGTGATTATGCACATGCTTCTGATACAAAATTAAGTTCTCCAACATCTAGGAGATCGAGGAGAAATAACAGAAAAATTAAGCAAACTGGTCAGTATTTCATCATCATTGTATGCCCAGGGTTTCTGAAGTATAATTTGTCAGGGCTGAGCACTTCTTGTTTTAGAGAAGCTTTCAAAAGAAAGGAAATTATTCCAAAGCTGTATGCAAAACAGTGAATATATGTAAAATTTTTTCTCTCAGTATATGCTAAAAATTAATAAAACAGTACAATTCTCACCCATTCTGCAAGCGTTCCATTTACTGAGAAATTGCTGAACAAAAGCAAAGTGGATAATACATGCATTCTTAAAAAACACGTGCAATCACGCTGCAGACAGTTGAAAGGCTGAAAAGACCATTGGGCTGCATGCAAATCAAAACTCAAACACATCTCCTGCTCAGCCTCTAAGCTGGTGAAATAAAATGTAAGTAGAACAACAGCGGGGAGAAGTTTGCTTCAACACACTGCAATATTTTAACTTTTAAACTTGAATCACATTCTTCTAGACTAATGAATCTGTATAACATCCAGCTAAGTGATGAGACATATACCAAACAGATGTTGAATAATCCACCAAACCTAATACCAGCTTTCTTCCACAAACAGAATTAGTAATTTAATTTTCTTCTGCCATGGAAGGACTTAAAGAGTCAGCAAGCCTCACCTAGGTTTTTGCTTTTACTTTATATTCTTATCATATTGGTTTTTACAAAGAAGTCATCTGTATTCCAGTCACAGTTTATAGCTTAAAAAAAAAGCAGAGGGGGTGTTGTCCCCATAAATGATACCTTCCTACACAAACTCAGAATACTTTTAATGCAGAAATATTGCTTTTACATTAACTATGGACTGACTATACAAATTGTCAGATTGAAAAAACCCACAAGGAATAATATAAGTTTAAGAGCTGATTGCCTTCGGCCTTGCTCATGCATCCGCATTCACTTGAATTAATAATTATTTGCAGAAGTAGACAAAAACAATTTCCAAATGTGAAATTCAGATGCTTATAGGAATTGAATTTTAAAAACTTGTTTATCTGCACTGACACAGGTAGTTTTCTAATAAAAGGTTTCCCAGCCCCTCCTCTGAACATCATTTTCCACCATAATTAAATGCAAACCTTGTTCGTAAAACCAGAGTTTATTTGGAATTGAGACTCTACAGCTAACTTGCCTCAAAATAAGAGAAATATGACCCAGAAGAACAGAAGTCCATAGACTGCTCAAGTTGTTTCTTCCTTCAAATTCTATTCCTCAGATGCTTTCTGCAAGCACTTCTGATGCTAATATTTCTGGAAGCACGGTTATAACTAGCCAGTAAAAATTTCATTATTAAGAATATTTCAGTGTTTCCTTACACAAAAAATTCCACATTTTCCAGGACACCTGAACTATTTTTCCAGAAATCAGTAAATATGCAGCACTGGGAGTAAGATTACACAAGTTTTAAATATCCAGAGCAAATCTCTCTTTGACAAATTAGTGGAAACCTCACATCCAGATGTGAAAATAAGTTTGGCCTCTTCTATAGTGCTCACTCTCACTAAAAAAAAAAAAAAAAAAAAAATCTTTGCAGATAGTCTTATTTAGTTCTTTTACTCAAGGATGTCATCTTCACTTTTTCACCTAGTAGCTAAAATTATTCTTCTCATTTCAAATTAATACCATCCTCCTAACCAGCATTAATCTTCTTTTCTAAAGTAATGCAAAGCTTCCCAGTTTTGCAGGGTATGTTGAATTGAAAAAGCACGTCACGAAGACTGACTGTAGAAGGATAATACATGATCATTTCAGTACATGTGAAGCATTTCTCAACCACACAAAACGGGCAGCAGCCCAGGAAATGCAGTTTGCCTAAATCCACTACACTTGTGTATGTGTGCTTTAGGCAAGCGAGCTCACTGTACTAAGCAGTGATCATCTACTACATAGTCATTCCCAAAACAGGCAAAAATTATAATGAATAATGACAAGATGAGCAAAGCATTTTAATTTTGTAGACAGGAAAAACTCTCTGCCAAAGACCTGGGGTAGCTCTAGAGGAGATACTCTGCTCTGAGCAGTTTTCTAATCAAAGACCCATTCCTGCCTTCAGTTCCAAGGAGTTCATTCTATTATTCCTGCTTCATCCCCTATTCCAAATATTAACAAACTGGATAAATTAATAGCTTCTCAGCTGTACCTCTGAATACTGCTTCCATGTGCCCCACTATCATTTGGAAATTAATCATGGAAAACACTAGTATTTCATTGTCTTCACTGCTTATTTTTTCAGAAAATAAGAGACAACAGCTGTGCCTGAGAGAACAAAGAGATGACATGCTCATGTCCTAGCATTAGCGCTCATTTTTATAACTGCTAGAAGTGCAGGTAATAAACAAGAAAATCACAGTATGACCTTAATTTAATATCACATAAAAACACTAATTTTACTTTAATTTATGAGAAAAGGCAACATTTCCAGAAGATATTTTTTCAAACAAGCTTCAGACCTAAGCTTACACTTTAAGCATTTCATTTACCAATATGCAAGCTGTCTCCACAAAATATTCTTTTTTTAAGTTATTACTATTATTTATAGCTTAGCTACATAGTAGCAACTCAGTGCGCATCTGCCCTTAGAAATCACATTTGCAAGAGCAAATTAATTCCAGAATATTTATGAAAGTCAGAGAAGACCAGGGGTTTTTTGGTGGGTTTTTTTTTTGGTTTTTGGGGTTTTTTTTGTTTGTTTGGGGGTTTTTTTTTATTCTTCAGTTACTCTAAGTAGACCTAGGGAGTACTGGGCCATTCTTCACCTGTGGTTGACCCATCCGACACAGCTGCAAAATCAATCCAACCCTCAGCATAAGGCAGTCATCAAAGAATCACAGTATAATTTAGATTTAAGAGGACCTCTAAGTTAATCAATTTCAACCTTTGACCAATCATCACCTTATCAACTAGACTATGGCACTATGTGCCACATCCAGTCTCTTCCTGAACGCCTCCAGGGATAGTGACTCCACCACCCCTCTGGGCAGTCCATTCCAATGTTTAACAACCTTTTCCATGATGAATTTTTTCCTGATATCCAACTTAAAGCTCCCCAGCACAGCTTGTGGCTATGTTCTCTTGCCCGGTCGCTGGCTGCCTGGGAGAAGAGGTCAACCCCCACCTGGAAACACCCTCCTTTCAGGCAGTTGTAGGGAGTGATAAGGTTTCCCCTGAGCCTCCTTTTCTCCAGGCTAAACATTCCCAGCTACCTCATCCATTCCTCACAAGACTTGTGCATCAGACCCTTCACCAGCTCTGCTGCCCTTCTCTGGACATTCTCCAGCACCTCAACATCCTTCTTGTAGTGAGGGGTCCAGAACTGGACACAGCAGTCAAGGTGTGACCTCTTCAGTGCCAGGTACAGAGGGACAGTCACTGCCCTGCTCCTGCTGGTCACACTATTGGTGATCCAGGCCAGGACACCATCGGCCTTCCCGGCCACTTGGGCACAGCTGGCTCACATTCAGTCAGCTGTCAAAAAGCACCCCCAGGTCCTTTTCCATTGGGCACCTTTCCAGACACGTTTCCCCAAGCCTTTAGTGTTGTATGGGGCTGTTGTGATTGAAGTGCCGGCCCTGGCACTCAGCCTTGTTCAACCTCACAGCACTGGCCTTGGCACATCAATCCAACCTGTTCAGATCCCTCTCAGAGCCTTCCTACCCTCCACCAGATCAACATTTCCATTCAATTTAGTGTAATCCGTGAACTTACTGAGGGTGCACGCGATCCCCTCATCCAGATCATGAGTAAAGATATTAAACAGAACTGGCCCCAACACTGAGCCCTGGGAAACAGAACTTGTGACTGAACACCAATTGGATACAACATCATTCACCACCACCCTCTGGTCTGGCCATCCAGACAGTTTTTAACCCAGCAAAGAGTACACCTGTCCAACCCACAAGCAGCCAGTTTCTCCAGAAGAATGCTGTAGGAAACAGAGTCAATGGCTTTACTGAAGTTCAGGTAGACAACATCCACAGACTTGCCCCTCGTGCATGAGGTAGGTCACCCAGTTTCCTAAACCCATGCTGGCTGGGCCTGACACCTTGGCTCTCCCCTAAGTGCCACGTGATCACACTCAGGATAACATGTTCCATAACCTTCCTGGACACCAAGGTCAGGCTGACAGGCCTGTTGTTCCCCAGATCCTTCTTCTGGCCCTTCTTATGGATGGATGCCACATCAGCCAACCTCCAGTCGACTCCCCTGGGTAGCCAGGACTGGTGGTAAACGATGGAGAGCAGCTTCGCAAGCTCTTCCACCAGCTCCCTCAGTATGCTTGGATGAATCCCACCTGGTCCCACAGACTTATGAGTGCCCAAATGGCTCAGCAGATCACTAACTACTTCCTCCTGGATTACAGGCGGTCTATTCTGCTTCCTGTTCCTGTCTTCCAGCTCAGGGGACTGGTTACCCTGAGGTACACAAAGACATTTACAATTAAAATTATTTTCCAAACCATCACCACACAGATATTGGCATCTTTTTTTTTATTGCACCATGATAAAAGATCTTGATAGTACAGGCTAGGTATCAGATTTGCCACTGTTACAATAGCTCAGGAGTTTTAAGACAAATCTGAAACTGTAATAGCTTTTAATATTCATTCCTAGATAGTTTTCAAAATTGTAGCTGTAACACCTAACAGTACTTAAACATTTGATGATTTAAAAAAAAAAAAAGATCATTGGCTAGAGAAAGACACAAAACCACTGATTTGAATTCCATACAAAACACTAAAACCAGCAGATTACTCAATGTATTCTTATGTATACCGGCCCATAGCATACAGCTCTCCAGGACTGCATAATATACCTGCATATTTTACTATAGTCATGTATGTGTAGCAGTCTTCCACTTAATCAGACCCTAAATCATTTAAAAAAAAATGTACCACTGTATCTCATCAAATCTAATGAGTACTATTACTTTCACATACATAATCTACAGCAACCATCTCAAAGAACAATCTGTCAAGACACAGCTATTTAGCAAGAGAGAGTTATTCAGAAAGTCAGAAAGTACTACAGTTAAACACTGTCTAGAAAATACACTTTGACCTTTTACATCCATGTAGTACTAAACAAGATAAAATATATTTTGTCCTTTTGGTGGCAGGGGGAGGATAAGGAGAGAGGGCAGTAACAGGTACAACATTTAAAAAGCTGATGCTAGATCTTATTACAAATATCATATTAGTTTAATAGGTTACAGCAAACTACTACTGCTGTTTGCTATTGCAGCTTTAGACCTTCCAGTGAAGTGAGGACTAAACAACTGGCTGGAAGTTAAATTTCTCAACTTGCAAATCAGCTAGAAATAATGTTCGTTCCTACATAAGTGCAGATCAGCTTCCCTAAGTATTCACTTTGTTTATAGAACAATGCTCAGCTCCTTGAAACACCAGAAGCCCAATGATTCAATGTTAACTTGCAAAAAAAAAATCATCTCAGATTGATAGAGTAAAAAGTAGCTCTGTTTCGAAAAATACCAAAGTTTATAGATGTCAGCTAAAGTTTGTTAACTGGTTTTTGCATAATGGAACCTGTAGCAATTTTAAAGCACAAACCCACCCTTTTTTGCCTCATTTTGCATGGGTTTTGTATTTTAAAATTAAACAATGCTTGAACTAGTTTGCATGTAATCTGATAGGGAACAGGTACGGAGCAGTAACCTAAATAGAATCCAATTTTTAACAACAGACAGGGGTCAAAGCACTTCTTAAATTTCAAAGTTGCTTGTATAAATATGCACAAATACAGCATTTCCCAGCACAAATACAGCTATAAGAAGTGCCAGCAAATTTTCTGTAAAGCTGTATTTGGTGGAATTTTCTCAGAGCTGCCAGTGAGAGGCAATCGTTCATTGGAACAAGATGTAATCGAGCAGTACAAACGCAAACAGGATAAAAAAATCCCCCATGATTTAAAATTAAACAAGAAACAAAATTGATTTTAATGATAAGTTTCTAAATGCACAATTCACAAATGGCAAAGCATGCTGTTAAATGAAGAGGTAAAAACATCAATTTAGACCAAACAAGAAAAAACAAAAAAGGGTACAGGCTTTCCTTGATTTTTCTCACTTTGCTTTCTGATACAGGTTGTACTCCTTAGTCTAAGACCTGTATTTCAGCACTAACAATGCAAAGAAGGTGACTAATCCAGTCCTTTTTCTGGGTGGGATGGAAGAGAAGGAGACCAGCAAAAGACAAGAGTAGGAAACTCTTACAAATACTGGTTCCTATGACTACACAAGATGCAGTGAAATGGGTGTTAACTGCTAATTAAGTTTTTCCAAAGACTGCATACACAAGAATAAATCCAGGAAATAATTTGGTATTTTTGAACAACTTCATCAAAATTCAGAGGTAAAACCTTTGTATTCTGTTGCATGCTTCCAAGTCCTGCTCGCCTATTATACATTTAATCCAGTTTAGTTTCCAAGTCAAATTTCAACGTTATTACATACTATATCACAATATTAATAATTATCCAGGCTTTTCCTCTTTACATGCATAGCTTCTTGGCCAAGAATAAAGGCAGGGGCATTCTATGCTCCTACAACTGAGGTATACTTGGAATAAGAATGATGTCTCTTCCCAGAGTCCAAATATTTTGTAGACACTGCCAAGAGCAGCATTAATAAGTGCAATGTTCTAGAACTAGATGCTAAGTGAATTTATGTACTTATTTAACTTATGAAAGCATAAATAATCACAGATATTATCTAATAAAAGGACAATTTAACATGTTCGAAGAATATGGCCAATCCTTGCCCAATCAATTATTGTCTGTCAATGCCTATTTCTGACTGCAAAGCATTTTGCTAGGTCCAGAAATCTCTCTTCCTTCGCACATCATGATCTAAAATACTTCCCTTAACTCTTGTCTGATAAGCAAATTCTCTTCAGTTATTTCCAAGTCACCAACCACTGGACAGATGTGACAGAAGACTAACTGTAATCACCAGTCACTCCATCTAAACTTTGTTCACACACAAGCCCATTGTCCAATCCCCTCCCCGCAAACTTCATAGCAGCAAGTGTAGTCTCCTGAGCCAATTTCACTTGTACCTTAACCCTTTACACCTTTATGGGGTTACACAGAATAAGACCACAGCTACTGTTATAACTTATGCAAGCTGCATTGTCTTGTGTGTCCCCCTTCTGTTATCACTCAGCAGAAATTTATGGTTATTATCACATCTTTCCTTTAGGCACCAATGCCCGATTTCTCAAAATTAATTATTAATCCCATTTAAATCTCCTACTACCTCAAGCCAGGTTTTGCCCCATCCTTTGCCATTCAACTTACCACTCTTCATACAGCCACTTTTACTCACTCGCTTTGATAAAGGCAGCAGAAAAAGGAGGTGACTTAGGCATAGGAAGAGGTCTTAAAGAAGATGTCAAAATAAAATAAAAGTTGGTCACATGTATGAATTTCTCCCCCAGACTTTGCTGTAGTTTCTCTCTCAGTACCGATATCAGCTCCTTCCTTTGGACACAGTTCTTTAACACTTGACTTGTGGATGAGGCTTAAATCTACCCTTCTACTTCCCACACCATTTTGCATGGTACTAATGCTGGAAATAACTTCCTCTTCCAAACATCCTTCTGAAGAAAGTTTAGTTAATCACTGGAAATTTTATCAATAGAGTGATGCAGGTATACCATGTTTCCGCTTACACAGCTTTTTGAAATAGTTACCAGCAAAGTCACTTGCTGAAGCACTAAGCAGGTCATGGATTAGAAGTACCAACACTTCCATGGTATAGGCAAGAAGGAGAAACTTAGATCCCAAATCCAAGTGGCAGGTACAAGTTACCTCTTCTGCCTATACCAACTTGATACAACAACCTGTCCCCAGACTCACAGCAGTCACAAGCCGAAAGATTTTCCAAATAGCCCAACTGATGTTCACAGGCACCGAATCACAAAAAACCTGCTATGGCTTTTTAAGTATTTCAGCTAGTAGTGCCTAAACCCCAGTAATTCAAACAGAAAGAAATAAATGGGTCTTGGGACAAAGTTTCCCTTGTCTGCTCAAAGCAGAAGTAGAGACTTCTTAAATGTTCTCATTCAAAATGACACTAAAAATTGTTAAAATTAACCTCAAGTGTGAGTAATTAACAGTTATCCTTTAATTGCTACTTTAAGTATTATATAACACCAAGACCGCGTTTTTCACTTTATCTTATCTTAAGCCTCCTCAGGTTCCACTACAGCATGATTTTTAGTTTTGCATATCACTAAAGGACTGAGAAACTTACTATTTCACTGTTATCAAAATAGTAGTGACCACTTTACAGGTTTGCTCAAAATTACCACCACAAATGAAAAACCAAGCTACAATTCCAACCATTCAGTAGATGGCACTATTCCACAAAAATCCAGAGAGGAAACTATGTCCTTGCATAAACAAGGGGTACCATGGAGCTAGAACTCTTACTTTAAACATGCAAAACCAATGTCCATTCATTAGAGTGCCTTGCATTTTTTTGGTGCTTTTCATAGAACATTGAAAAAATACATGCCAAAACATTAAAAGAAATTACTATTTTGTGGAAGCACCTGTAATTTTACTTAGCTATTTTGTCCAGGCATTTGTGCTATTACTTAGAGCTCTACTTCACACCACAGAAACAGCTGCATACCAGTGTTACATGAAGTAATACTTTTACGGTTTGCGTTTACCAGAAATCCACCTTGACATGGACTATTAAAAGGTTGACATTGTTCCTAGAAGTTGCTTATGCAACCTTAATTCACATCTCCTCAAATGCATGATGGTAATTTATTTGTAAAAGTTAATGCACTACCTCAACATCAATTGTAAATGCTTTGCATTATTCAGCCTACTTTTAAGTGTCAAAAAGAAAAGTGATCACTAACACAACCTAAATTGCCAGATTTTAAAAACTGGCATTAAAACACGTGTCTTCAATATTATTAAGTTGTAAAGCACAGCCTTAAAAATAACACTACCCATACCATCTTAACTATTCTTTTAAAATTTGTTGCAGGTGCCACATTACATGCTGTAGTTTGCTTCTTTCTCAGTGTACTTGTGGACTTCAGATGGGTCCTTTCCTTAGACCCAAAAAATGCACCACTGGACAGTGCTAAAGAGTTCCCACAGGAGTATAAATACAGAGCCACTGTTTTGTACAAGATGTGAGTGTCAGAAAACCAATGGGTTTTCTTAGCACCAGGGAATAATTCAGTGTTATGAGATTTCCAAGTACCCACAGCCCAGTACAAGACTACAACAAGATGGAAAACAGATCATCAACAGAAAAAGCACAGTCCAAGGTACTTCTCCTATACATCTTTCCTGCAGTTTTTCCTAGCAGGTACAGTAGCTACTAGATGGAGGGAAGGTATTACCTTGTAACTGTAGTCGCAGTGATTTTTTTTGATACTTTAGAGAATCTCCTCATCTCTTAATCTCTTTATTTCCAGTTCCTGTCAGATTCCAAGTGATGTCTGACACTTCAGGCAGTGCTCATCTGCTATTTCAAGAATGTTTGGTTTATCAGCAGAACAAACAAATAATCTGAGTCTGAAGAGTTATTTCAATCAACTTTGACTGAAGGGAAGAAGTCTTCAGACAATACTCTGCCATAAATTTTATGAAAATATGAAGGTAAAAAGAGGGGAGAAAGCTGGAAAGAGTGGAGAAAAACCCAGATTAGGCCCATATCCCATCCTAAGCATTACCTCAACATCCTAAAATACAGGCTCTGTGTAGTTACAGGAAGCATTTCAAGAGTTACAACACACATGCAATAGTAGTACAAGATTGAGTCATATGGTAGCAAGCTTCACAGTGAAAACGTCTGTCTTTCCTCTAGAAAAAAGTAGCCAAAATAACAGATATCCATGTATTACAACTCACTTCACATAACTGAAACTGTTCCAGTTCCAAGGGAACTTGAAGTGCCATATACAGCAAATTGTTGCTTCAAGCCCCTCAAAGACACAGAACTATACTGGTTTATGCTGCTCAGAACTTCAGAGTTTCCTCCACAATCCTGCACCTTAACAGAAGTATCTACCAATATTTCTGCATGAGTAAGACAGTCTTAAATAAAAATACAAGCACTGAAAGTTAATAGTTAGATCTCTGATTTATTAGGAGTAAGAAAAGGTTCAGGGGGTTGGGTTTGTAAAGAAACTTGAGCATTTACGTACACTTCCTGCATAGTAAAGGCTGCAGAAACAGTACAGGTTTTCCTTTCCATACAGTACTTCCATCTCCCTCACTACCACCCTGCTCCCCAAATGGAAAGAGAACACATTCACATTTCCACTGTTCCTCTCACTTTTTTTACCATGGTAAAGAGAAGGCAATGTAAAGAGTAAGTCTGTACAAGGATATGCTTGAAGAAAAATACAGCCAGATTCCTCAAAATTATTACCTTCAAAGTGACTGCTGCTAAAGTACAAAACTAAGGAAGTTTGAACTCTTTTTTTAAGCAGTTTGGTTCTCACTGGAATCTTCAGCAACTTATTTACACAACAACCACTTATAAGAAAGTGAAATGGTTGCTGTTTAGTTAAAAGATAAAACTTAGCAATCATGCATATTCCAAAAAAGTAACCTCGATCATCACCACTAGTCACAGCACTACCCCAAAAAGAAAATTAAAAAAAAAAAAAATCCCTTTCTCTTTGAGGCAGACTATCACCACAGTCCAGAGCATTACTGAGGTTTTTATGTTAAAGCCTGAAGTTACAGATGTCAAATAGACAGGGTTTCCTACCTTCTCTACGGAAGTTTCCAGCTGTGAAAAAAGGCACTTCAGAAATGCCATGACACAAAAATATCCAAGGGCTCAGACAAAAGAAAAGCATTGTCTGGAACAGGACTCTTCATCCAACCTCAAGGTAGTTTCTAAGCACCAAATCCAGACCATTAAAATTAATGTGGCATTGTAGTCCCATCAATTCAGACCTGCTTTGAGTCAGAACCTGCATTTATACAGTGTAATTCAGTGTTTGTTTTTTGATTAAATATTTGTTTGAATGTTTTGAGTGCCAGATAGCTTTTTCTACTCAGCAATAGAGAAAATGAAATTAATTAATTTTGAAAGTTCACTTCTGTAACACCTTCCATCAAAAATCCAAGAGGAAAACAGATGTAATTGTCAGCCAGCTATGACAACTCACTAGAACCTGTAACCTGTTCAAGTTTTATGTATGCTCTGCATGGTGAGGAATAAAAAACACAAGAGGCTCAAATATAAACTGGAATAGTAAACATCTGAGTTGATATGTGTCAGACAAGTCACCTGTGGTGCTCCTCAAACATTTACTAGGAAAAAAAGCCAAAAACCATGGGGAAAAACTATTCTATCCAAGATTTCACTAGAAAAGTTTGAAGAGAATAAATACCACCTTTACAAGGTACTGTTCCAAGTTTATTTCTTCTTTCAAATGTTAGCATAGCAGAATGGCAAACAGGAACAAATAATCCCATTGTCTATTTACAGTGGCCATTAGCTCTGTGTGAATTAAAAAAAAAAAAAAAATCAAGAAAAGTATTAGACTTCCGGATAGTAAAGAATTCCACCAGAACTAAATTCAAGTCACATATGTATTAAGAGACAAAGCTAAGGAACCTTTTCTGGCTAACTGCATGGAGATTCACTTTAGTTCTTTGAAGCATTAAAAATCTGAAAGTTTTCCCTGCAAAGCATCCCTACTTCTTTTGCAACAAAGGACTATAAAAGTTCCCGATTGATACATTAAGCACTGTAACCTCAAGTCTGATTACTCATTTTTCCCTCACACACTCTGTCTGCTCAACTCTCTAAACTTGGTGAGTCTGCAGAGAACTGGCCAAATTTACTGTCAGGTAACAAGACCTCAGAGTCAGGACAAAAGCATTTCAACAGAATCAAACCTTACCCCTCCTCACAAACCTCACACATGCACAAACTTGATCCTCTTGAAGCAGAGAAGAAAGAGGAAAGAGTAAAAACGTTCACCCCAGATCACCAGAGACCTAGGATAGTTACATTCCTGGAAACTATTCATAAACAAGAGCGACAATTAACTCGAAAAAGCACTATATATAAAAGCACGTGAAAAACTAAGATGGTATTTTTTAACAATTATTTTCTGAGAACAAGAAACCAGTCACATAGAGACGTTGAAAGCTTAAAGATGAGATTTCAAAAGAAAAGTAGAAATCATTTCTATTACCCAACAATTTTTAATAAGACAAAACAACTCTAAAAGAAACAGTATCTTCATATTATCTCCTCAAATAAATTAATTAGTGGCCTGTTACAAAAATCCAGGATGAAACCTATTTTACTAAAAACCACTGTGATAGACTGATACATGTATTCCAGTTAAACATCAAGAAAATTAGTTCATTGAATGGCATTTATCAGTAGTCATTTAAAAAAAAAAAAAAAAAAAAAGACAACCAGAGATCTAATATACCAAATAATAGCTGTGAGCAGCACTGAGCTACTGAGATACTTCAGACTACTAAATATGTTTAAAAGTTCTTGTTAGGAGCTGAAAATTATATCTTTATAGTGGTTCAATATCACTCATACAGAATGCACTTACACTGATCATCTTTAGAGATTCTCCATTAAAACACTAGGACAACACTAACAAGTAGCCACAACTGAGTTTACTTTCATCAGAAGTGAACTTCCTCCAAACTAACTACAGTTGTATAATTTGGAGTTATTGTCTGTACTATAGAAAATAAAGACAGGTAGAGAATCCTCTGTATTCTGAAACTTTAAGGGTGGTATTTTTGTAGAATGAATTACGTGGCTAAAGTTTTGAAACTATGCTTTTAAATATTTTACCTGTATTGCAATAAAAATCTGCTTGATTCAAGTTTGACAATAAATATAATTTCAGAAATATTTTGCAAGAATAGTCTCTTTGTACGAGCTTTTCTACAGTGAGATTATACTCCTAGAAATGCCAATCTGTTACTCTGTAGATTAAACCAGCAAGCATTAGTAGTATCTTCTTTGTCAAATTGGTTACAATTACTCTGGTGGCGGACTGTAACCACTGAAGAATGGCACAGAGCAGCATTTCTGCTTTAAAACTTACTCAAGGGCATTGTTTTCCAAACTCGCCCCTCACTTTGTTCACATTGCAACAGTAACTTCCGCTGTGGCCAAAAAAGTGAAGGCAGAGAACATTCTGAGATCGCAGCGTGATCATCACACTCCTGTTTACACAACAGCTTCCTTGATAAACTCACCACTACACCACTTTGGCAGTCTTGGCATTTTACTTTTTACTACACCATAAATACATTTTTATCAATTGTTCAGGCACCTCAATTTTTGCTTTAGTAGCAAAGATATTTCCTTACTAACAAACCAGAAAGCTAAGAAAATTGTAAGTTGTGTCCAAAAAATGATAACAATATGAAGTACTGAGTAGAAATGAAGAAGTGCCTCTGGTTATATGCTGTGACATAAAACTGCAGTTTCTAAATATTTTGAAACAAACTTCATGGTTAGCATTATCTGATGTGCTGCTTCTCTCACTGGGAATTACCAGCAGAAAGAACAGATTATCAAAAGTCAATAAAGTTCATTTGGAAAACGCCACTTCCTCCTCCTTTTTTTTTTTTTTTTTTTAATCCCAGAATAGCATTTATTTGGTCTGGAAATTACTGGCAGGGTATTCATATGGGAAAAAAAAAATTCTTTTGAACTGCTAGAGTTCAATAGCTTTTTGTCCTTTGCTACTGAGGTAAGAAAAGAAACAGTATTATAAAAGTTAACTCCTGCTGCCTCTCCTCTAAAATACGTATAAATCCAACTCTCTTCGTTTTTTTTTTTTTTAACTAATTGGTTGACTATTAACATAATTGGGACTATATCCACAATGCTTCCACGGACCATGTCTGTAAGAAAACAGATGTAACTGTCACATCCTAGGCAGCCAAGTATACTGGGGGTAATTGAAAAAAATTTGGACCTATACCTTTTTTTAGGTTTTTTTTAAACTAAAGAGAAGTACAAAAGTTTAAGAAAATGGTAGTGTTCTTTGTCAGTGGCTGGTACTTGAGCATTTCCTTTGGCCAACAGCCCTTACGAAAACATGGGGACATTACTAACAAGACTGTACTTCTGAGACGTAGGCTACCTGATTTCTTTCCAGGTTAGTAACACACCAGGATTTCTTTCTAAAATGTTATGTTTCCAATCCTATTATTTTAAAGAATGAGAGGATATTCACCATGCCAGCTTTTTTTTTTTTTTTTTTTTTTTTT
>VZTJ01004901.1:460000-472892 GCA_013397795.1 Orthonyx spaldingii
TTTTTTTTGGTGAGTTTCCTTTTTACCTGACATTTAGGGATAGCTGTGGAGGTAATCTTACTGCATCAGTTTACTATACAGGTTTGGAACACATATAAAAGGGAATGCCAGGCAAGCTAATGTTTTCCAGTCCATTCTCCATGTTAATAACCATCACTAAAGCTTAGTAACTGCACCTCTAACATCAACATTACAAAGTCCAGCCAAAAATGTTTTCCAACTATGAAGATGAACATCTGCTGTGTTTAACAAGGTAGTATGACTGGATGGAGCATATGCTAAAAAAGCTAAGGCATGCTAATACTATCAATTGAACATTAAGTGATCACGAAAAAAATTAGTATTCTATCTCTTTCCCTAATGAGCAAGTTGGGAAATGCAAATAGGTTTTGTCCATCTGCTGCTACTGACTACGAATCATTGTTACCAGTTGGGAGTGAGGGAGGGCCTATAGTAGAAACTGTTATCAAAAACATTGGACACCAGCTGGATTACCTCTTTAGTTGGCTACTCTTGAAGTGTTAAATTCATCATCATTATGTGAACCAAAAGTCTAAGAATGTTAACTGTACACATACAGAGTACAAGCCAGGCAGCTGCTTCAAGAGGCTACACAATACAAACCCCTGCTTGAAATAACATGAATCACACAAAATAAAATAACAGTTTGCTAAGCAGAAGTACAAATGTCTTGCTTCCTTTGGATTCCCATACTTACTTTAGTTCCCTGGCTGACAAACTTCCCAAGTTAAACTCCTGTGGAGTCTACACAAGAATATAGAAGCAGGAAATGACAATTAATTCTTGGAGAATCTGTGAGAGATGCCTCATAAAAGAGTGAGTTTCATCTATAGCCTTCTTGGTGGGAAACCCAACCTCCTCTCTACTAGCACTGCTTGTAAGAGCACTGTGTAGTTTGAGTGGGACAGGCTAAGACGTACCATGAACATGGAAGCAGTGGTGACTGCTATTATAATACGTCAATCCTAGAAGAAAATTAAGCTTCAGGTTTCCCAAACATAAATCAGGTTTTGTTGCTATCTTTTTAAGGTGTTTATGAAACAAAATCCCAGACATTTAGCAAAATGGGCAAATAAAGTAGCCTTGAATTACTTCTATCAAGCTATAAACTTCTCTCTGTGTACAACAGCAATCAAATAATTGATTCGGCAAATTACAACACTCCCAACTGCCCTTTTTTGTATTACAAGATCCGCACCATTGTTATTACAAAAACTTTTGGTTTTGTGTTTTAACAAAGCCATCTGGACACAATCCTGAGTCGTGTTGTAGGGGGGCCTGTTTGAGCAGGGGGGGTTGCACTAGATGACCTCCAGTGGCCACATCCAACTTTACCCATTCTGTGGTTCTGTGAACCTAGCATTCCTTAAATGCACTTTGTTTTCTATACTAGCCAACACGCACTTCAAGTTTCACCTACTTTCACTATTCTTGACACTCGCAATAGAATTTAAAGCAAAGAAAAACCTCTAAGTAATTGAAGGCAAATAAAAATCTCAAATCTTACTAGTAAAAATCTGTAAGATTAGAACTACTGTGGACAGAAGACTATTCAGGACCTACTCCTGATAGTCAATAAAAAATTTTTACTAATACAGTACTAGAATCAATCCTAATTAAGCAATTGATATAGCTGCCTCAATACAAGCACTGTTAATAACTAGATATTTTGTTCAAGCAAAGCTTAGGGATTCAAAATACACTGAATCATTGCACAAAGTGATTAAGTTAAAAATCATAGTACACAGACCAACGATGTCATCAAGTTGTGAAGATCTCAACGCAAAGCCAGTTTTAGAATTTCTTAAAAGGAGAGATTTTTAAGTGGAAGACACAATGGTTCTCATTTGCGTCAGTCTTAAATTGAGTATCAATGTGCCAGAACTATACAAGAGCCACAGAAAATGTAATTTCATAAATGCATTGCAAAAATCACAAGGAATCAGGATTCGGTATGAGTCCCCAAAGGCTGACAGAAGCGCTACATATTTTAGAAATGTACTGAATAAGGCACTATACCACTCTACCAGCCCTCTCTTCTGAAATATTTCTGTTTCAGCTGTTTCCAAGACCTTCATTATTTTAATGCGTCCAAATTCAGTGATACAAATATCACTGACAGATTTAAATTATATCATTAGACCTTCACCTGTATTTGCACTGTAAGTCAACAGTGGTAGTAACTTAGTGCTTCCTTTGATAAACATGTAAGCTGTACAATTATCAAGTGCCTATGATAGAAGCGTTGATATGAACAGGGTCACTAAGTTATCATGAATACTACAAGGCTACACTTGACTGGCATTCAAGTACCAATTACAATACCACAATTGAAACTTATGGTCAGCAAAACAAGGCAACTCCAAAAGCTGCTGGCAGACAGCACACTGGCAGTGGGTAAGCAATGTGTTTTTGTCTCAAAAGTAACACAAACCTACTCATCAGGCTGGCAAACAAATAAATCACTACTTGTCAAAGAATTAGATCTCTGGGAAAGCAGAGTCTCATCTACTTAATGAGATGTACTCTGCAGGATTAAGAATCATGACTTTTCAAAAAAGCTATGATCAGTTTGATGGCACACTTCGAGATCGGTACATTGAGAGCAGCAAGAGGAAAAGGGAAGACCAAACAGATTAAAGATCTACCACAGTATTAACTCTCTCAAAACTATTAAGAACTTCAATTTTTTTCAAAATGTGAAACCATTGCCACACAGCTAAGATCAAGGACAAAGTGAGCTGTTCCCAAAATCCATGTCCCGCAGGTTTTTCTATCTTCATAATAAATGTAATAATTTTGCAAGTTTTATTCTGTTTTTCACTGAGGTTCTACATAGATAAGCCAACTTCTAGCCACCTTAAAGTTGTAATATAAGAACACTTACCTTTGCCTTTTGAAACCTTTGTACAACAAAGGGACCTGGACACTTAGAAGTCTAATGCAGTTACAAAATTTCTGCCAAAGTTTTGTTAGGAAGGGTTTGCAACCTTGATTTGTGCCTTCAAGCTTTCGTTATCACGTCTCAAATCTTAAGCTGCTTCTACATTTCCAGACATGACTTTACTAAAACTGCTCATGTCATCTCCTGCAGCAATAATGCTACTTCAGTTCTAAAAGCCATTCCACAGTGAACAAGAAAGAACAGATCTAGTAAAATGCTGAATTAGATCCTAGTGAACTGAACAGTGTACCACAGGTCTGACAGTCTAAGCTGGGTCCCAGACATCCAATTTCCTGTTGCAGTTTAGCCTAACCTCATCAGACCACACAATCCATATACCACTCCAGTATTTCACAAATACATAAGTGGTACAGGGAAACAAACTATGCTAGTGCTACAGTAACCTGCAGCCTTAAAAACTTTGCATGCTTTTCAAATATTTCAGTCCCCAGGCTCACCATGACCCAGCAAGTTTGAAGCTACAAGGCTATATCCATTAAGTTTCTGCTCTGTCAGTAAAACACCTAGAGGGAAGTTTTCATTGTAAATTTCATTTTTGTAAATTACAGTATGAGTTTCAATACAGTTATACTTCAGGTGTTTTTGAACAAAAGCAATTGCTACTAAAAGTTGCATTAGTAGAATTAAAGTATATGCAATACTAGACAATGACAGACCTGCTGCTTCCCCACAGCCACTGTTGCTACAGCATGGCCTTATCCCCAGCCCCTTCAGAAATAAACCTACTCTAACATGGCTTTACCCATGGTTGCAGTCCCGCCAGGGGAATACCTGCTCTGTTGGGGGCTTATTCATGGCCACATGCTTTCAGATGCTCCAGCATGGACTTATCCACAGCCACTGACGCTTCAGTATCTCCCTGCTGGAGCACAGACCCTTCAGAGGTGTTCCTGCTGCTGCACTGACATAACCACAACTGCTTCGAGACCTCACTGCTCCCACGTGTACTCATCCACAGGTCTGGTCGCTTTGACTGAAGTTCACACCGGAGCCCCAGGCCAGCAGCACAGACACACAGCGAGTCCCTGGCCACCTGCCAGCCCAGGCACATTGCCACTGCTGTTATCACAATGTTCCCAGGCACAGCACAGTGAGGTGATAAAGCAGCACGGCAGCAGCGAGACCAAAAACCAGCCACTAATGAGCACCAGACTCTAATGTACAGTCAGGCAAGCAAGGCTCCTGACAAGCACCTGCCAATTAATAGCTAATCAGCAATTACAGCTGTAAATTCAATCTAGCACATTCCAATCAAACCTGTCATTGTCTCAAATCCTTTGAGCTGCACATTGGATGTCATAAAGGATTGTTGCAGTTTAACCCCAGCTGGCAACTAGGCTCCACACAGACACTTTCTCACTCCCTCTGGTGAGACAGGGAAGAAAAATTGGAAAAGAGAGAAAATTCATGGTTTGAGATAAAGAATGTTTAATGGATAAAGCAAAAGCCACCACGCACACAAGCAAGGCAAAACAAGAAATTCATTCACTATTTCCCGTGGGTGGGCAGGAGCCACCTCCAGGAAAGCAGTGCTCCATCACGTGTAACAGTGACTTGGAAGGACTAATGCCACCACTTCAAACATCCTCCATTTCCTCCTTTTTCTTCCAGCTTTATATCCTGAGCATGACACCATACGGTATAGAATATCCCTTGGGTCAGCTGTCCTGGGCTGTGTCCTCTCCCAGCTATTTGTTCATACCCAGCCTGGTCCTTGGTGGGGTGGGGTGAGAGGCAGAAAAGGCCTTGGCTCTGTATAAACCCTGCTCAGCAATAAGGAAAACACCCCTGTATTATCAAGACTGTTTCCAGCACAAATTCAAAACACAGCCTCATACCAGCTACTGTGAAGGAAACTAACTTTACTCCAGCCAAAACCAGCACACTAAGCTTCCCAACAAGTAAAACCACAGATTTAAAAAGAACACCATCCCATTTATTATGAAGAATTTAGCGAAAGCTTTCTCTGTGTAGGACTCAGTTGTTTTAATTCCATACCCTTTTAAGAGATGCATGCCTCACCTTGCCATTTTGGCCCTATTTCATTTCAGAATACCTAAAAGTAGCTGATTCTCTTCATCTAGAGGATGGGAACTTTTCACTGAGATAACAATAGCCATGTGAACAGAGTGCTGGATGATATGACAAGAAATGCAGCAAAGTTAAACGAAATGGAAATGTGACAAGATTAACACACGCTTTAAGCAAAGCAGTTTTTTTATTTAAACTACTCTGTGTGGCAAGGTAAACAACAAATATTTTCTTATTAATAAATAATCACAGTGTCTCTCTGACATGACACTACTGTAATACTTTCAATAGCTTTACCACAGTACTCCTCCCAAACAGGCATATTTGTTCAAAGTCCAGAACACTACTGACAAAGGTTGAGACCATTTCCTTCAGAGTAAAAATGCCAAAAGACCCTGACCATCCACAAAAGAATAGTTGGGTTCAAATTTGGTATATTCACAGAATCAACAGAATGACAGAGTAATTTAAGTCAGAAAGGATCACCCAAGTTCATCTGGTCCAGCATCCCACTTGAAGATGGGTCAATTGCAGCTGGATGCTCTGTTTGAAAAAATGAAATCTTTGCATACTCTAAACAACTCTAGCCACTGTCCTATTGCCACTGCAGAACTACTACAGAGAAGAAATGGCAGGTACAGAACTACCTTAATAAAAGAATACCCACAAAGCAAAACCCCCAACACACACTATCTCAAGCTGATGCTTCCATAAGACAAAAAACCAGTCAGACCGCCTTGCAAAGCCTGAAGGAGCTAAAGGAGAAATAATTTTAATGGATATAATCACATCAGAATTTGGGAATGGTATTTTGTTACAGCTTCAGAGAATTTACTAAATTGCTTGAATTTTGTAGTATACATCTATGGCAAAGCTATCCAGATGCTGCAACAAGCACTTCATCAGAAACTGACTGCATGGAACCACATACCCAGGTTTTTGAGCTATTTTGATTTTTAACAAAGTGAGTTCTCAAAAAGCCTAGAGATTGGAAATCATAGAAAACAAGCTTTACACACCCCAAACACATAAAAACTTCAGCCATTTGCTTGCATGAAAGTCATCTTTTAGTGCTGAAAAGACTGTGGGGAAATTAACAGATACTGACACTCAGAACAATTTCTTCAGATTTTTAATGACGGAATGATGAACAATCTAATTTTTCTCCTTCCTGTGAACTTGGTTTGCAAGAGCAGAAAAAAAGCCAAACTTTAATTAAATAACCTGTTCTGCTTGGGAATAAAGAGTTGGTGGCACAATTTGGTCTGTGTGGAAGGTGCAACATTTACTCTGCAGGTATCCCCTTTATTCTCAAGAATTTCTAGTGAAAATAGTCTTCCTTTTTAGAACTCCCTCTATCAAGAGAGAGGCTGAACTTCATGCTGCAAATGGCATGAAGCATCAGTAGATATTGGATTCATGTTGGGAGACTATTACAAAACATCTAATTTGATCTATTGTTTTAGTTTTGCTATGGAGAATTTAAAGTGCAGAAAAATCAAGAAACTTGTTTAAGATGGAGCAGTTAAACAACAGGGAGCAGGAGAATTTCTTCAGTATTTCTGCTTTAGCTTCAAAGTTTATTCTACATTATAAAAGCAAACAAAAAAAGCTCAGCTGACTACTATTATTAATTGTACAGGGCCCTAGACTTAAAACTTCTGAGGAAACACCATCCTAAGGGCAAAAAAGTCCTGAAAAAGTCCATTTCATCTTTCTCTAGCCTCTTCAGAGTTTACACAGCACCCAGTTCAGATCACATGAGGCTTCCAGAAGGCCTTCTAAGTAGAAGAGCAAAAGCAATGATGAGCACAGAAGCAGGGCTGTTACTTATGACACTGAGCACTGTCAGGACGTCACAGGGTAAAGTCTAACCAATTATACCAAGTTAAACCTTGAGTAGATAAACTAAACTCATTAGAAGGTTTTGATATCTGCTGGGAATACAAAGCACAGCCAATTATGCACAAAACTTCCTAATGACCAAGGACTACAGGTCCTACTGTAATGGTCCAGATATGCACAGAAAAGAAGCAAAGCACAGGTGAATTTTTAACTAGTTAATATCTCACACATTGTGACAGCAGATCAAGAGGTGAAAGCCACCCTGGTAACAGCAGCTAAATCCCTTCAAGTATGGAGAAAACTAAAAATACTGACCTGCAGTGACAAATGATGCCACCAGCAGCTTACACTGACCACAGCACTTTGAAATCAATAGTGAATACAATTGCTCCCTGTTGGGATCACACCCACAAAAATCCAGCACTGAGGAGGGGGAGCCTGAGGAAGAATTGCCACACAAGAGGCAGGCCACCAGCCAAGACTCACACAGCTCAAATAGCTGGAACAAGCATCCTCCCATCAGCACCACAAGCTCAGAGGAACAACTGGACCAGCACGTCCAGGTGAGTGCCACTACTTGTGAGAAATCATTTGAGGTTTTCTGTCGCTCAACACAGTGCTTCTGCCCTTGTGTCTACCTCATCCCTCAATTTCCCTTGCAACAGGGAAAACAGAGTCCCACAGCTTACCTATTTTCAACAGATCCTAGTGTCAGGAAGAGGTTCACATCAGCAGGCTCCTCAAGGTTTCTACCCTACTAAGCTACTCACTTTGTAACTTTTCCTCATATACAATAAAGTAACCAAGCTGTTGTTCATAGCTGAGTTCAAGTTCAAGTTTTACACTAAAAGTAGTCTCTTTCTAGTATTTTTATGGACTTCTCTCCCTCTTAAAACTGCAGGATCTAGAACCAACTGCTGCTTATGGGCACAGAATGGGAAAGTTGCCCCTCTGGCACACTGTGTTACCAACTACACCCATCAAACCTAGAGGCAAAAAATATTAACAGAGTAGTAATTCTACTTCTAATCCAATTAGTGCAACATGATACTTATAATTTAGGTACTTCCACTTTCACAATTACTTTGTGGATTTAGAGAACTCAGTACAGTGTTGATGTTTAGTATATTTATCTATTAAAGATAAAAAAAGACAGAGGTCAGTGAACTGGCAGTATATTTGTATCCACAAATTTTGGTTCTTCAGAAAAAGCTCTAGTTCTGTCTTTACACATCACTTTAACAGTACTACAAACATTTAGTATTTGTGTATAAGAACTCTCTCTGTTTTTCCAGTAGTGGTTACAGAGTCCTCATAAAGAAGAATGAGATAAGAGTGTGATTTAGAAAACTCATGCTCACATTAACCTGTTCTGATCAATACTGGTTCTGAGTTTAAAATACCCAATTTGAAGACTGGCCAAATACAGAGAACCTCTGTAAAGAGGTTAGCTGATAAACAGCCCACAGCAAAATCAGGACTGTAACGTTACTGTCCTCACATATTAATGAAATCTCAAACAGGTTCTCATACCTTACTTTAAGACTATTTTATACCCTTTCCAAAAGAATCCCAAAATTGTTTCCAGTTCCTCAGATTACTTACTGGCAACCGAAAGCTTAAAAAGATGTACCTATACTTGAAGACACATGGAAAACACTAATATCCAGCTCCCATTTGCTGGTAGGCAATGAAAGAAACATTATCATTCCTTTACTTCTATACTCTCACAACATGAACACAGAAGAAAATGAGGATTGACTTCTACCACACTTTTATGATTTCTCAATGAATAACACTTTACTGACACTCAGTCTTTCTAGCCCATACCTCACTTCAATTAAAAACACTTTTGCAGCTTAAAAGAGTAAGTGGCTCCCACTTTAATGAACCCTTGCACATAATTTATTATTCATAAAAACGTTAGCGGGCAAAGCATCCTGAGGGCTGGCTCTATCTTTGAGTAATAGAATGAAATAAGCACTTCTTGCAAGCCTCACTCTTGTCCAATGAGTGCTCTTCAAACCAGCAGAAAGCCAGAGGCTGCTTTTACATTGGGAACATGTCTGAGTCTGTTCCTCCTGCCTGCATTCCTCCATCACAAAGAGGAGGTAATCACAGAAGATGCAAATACTGCAGTGTTGTCTGGTTACAGGGCTACC
Organism: Orthonyx spaldingii; assembly: GCA_013397795.1. Classification (NCBI taxonomy): domain Eukaryota; kingdom Metazoa; phylum Chordata; class Aves; order Passeriformes; family Orthonychidae; genus Orthonyx; species Orthonyx spaldingii. Next base: position 469,025 of record VZTJ01004901.1, read on the forward strand.
CCATCAGCTGAGGCTGAGGGCTTTTAACCAGTTCTTCCAAGAATCAAGAGTATCAAAGTACTAAGAAGCATATTCATCTTCACCAAGTCAGAGGAGCACTAACATTTCAGCCTCTGCATGAAACTTCTTCCCTTCCTTTAGAAAATACATTCTCTGTCATTTTCTCACAGTAACACTTTCTTCCCAATCTTGTAATACCTCTCAATCATTTAGAAAGCAATTCAAACTCCAGGAATTCACAGGTGTGTGTAGCCATGGATGAGTGCCCACAAACAGGTTTTGTTGAGTCATCATTACCCAAACTGCAACATCATGTTGCCTAAAATTACAGGTGAGTAAGCTCTAAACAGGTACATTTTGATCTCTCCTTTTCCTCCAAACCAAGTTCTTACTTCTATGTCTCTTTTTGCTTTCTCATCTAGTCTACCAACATGAGAGTAATGAACATCACACACACACACAGTTCACTCTTCATTTAAGTCAGTTCTGTGACCTCTTCAAAAAGAAAATTTATGAAATTAAGGGTAGTTTCAAATATGGCATTAAGAACACTGCATTATCACCTCTATTCCTCCTGTTCTGAGTTAAGAAATCTTGAGAGTTGATAATAGAAATCTAGTTTTTCAACTTTTAAAAGCCAACCCTCTTATGGCCATTAACCTTACAGACAGGGTAGTGATACACTAGAAAGAAACAAAAAAGGTCTACTTGGAGAGTAATATAAACACCAAAGGAAATTATTAGATTTACCTACAGTTTAAAGAGCATTAAGTCAATTTTTCTATCAGGATGGCCTAAGCCTTCCCCACAGTGTTTAGAATTCCGTCAATTTCAGGACAAAAAATAATTCAATTCATTTGTTTGGAGCTGACAAGTAAAGGTTCAGGCAACAGCAGTGTGGACTAAAGAATCTACAGGATATCTTCTTTTAAAAATAAAAGTTTAAACACATATGTTGTTACATGGCTTGGATAGTACCATATGGCTCTGGTACCATATGGCTATAAACATATGGGTAGTTCACTTTTTAGTGAACAAAAAGAAGCAGGGTTACTAGTGCTTTATTTCACAAATCCATTCTGCTTCTCTCAGTCACTTGCAAGCTTTCAGCAAGACCCAATTCCTGTACTTTTTACCGTCCCCACTCAAAACCATCATTTGGCAACACAGAATTAGCAGCAGGTCACTACAGCATTGCAAAGTTTATCTTAAGAACGAGCCCAACAAAAATAAGCCCACCACCCAAAAAAAAACCCAAACAAAAACCCCAGAAACCAGGAAAAAAAACCTCACCAAGCAGCACAGAACGTTTCAATCCCAGAGGACAGAGCAGAACAACAAAACAGAGCAGCCCACGTCTCCCTTTAGATTTGCAGTCAGCTGCTGTAAATTGTCAGCACACTAGTAACCCTCTACAAAATTTATCTATTAACTTGAGATAATGGGGACTGAGCAGCCATGCCTCACATCATTAACACAACCTGAAGTGACACAAAGAACAACCAGAACAGCCAAGCCACCCACCAACAGCAAAGAGAGCTTGCTTTTTTTCTCCCCTCCTGCATACCTGGTTCCCATCAGACTTCTGAATGGTTCCAGCAGCTGAATCAAGACATCACTTGCGTGAGGTGCACTAAATCCACTTCAGAATAGAAAAGGATACAGCCTCAGTGCTCCAGTCTGAGTCCCAATGGCCAGTATTTTCTGAACTGGATCAAATGCCAAGGCTGAAGGTTGATAGGGGAAACCATGGCGTACAGTCTAACAAGTCAGAGCAGCGCAGTAACAATGGGCCAAGCAGGATACCAAAAATAAACAGAATCAAGACTGTATGTTAGAGAACAGGATTCAATGTTAATCACAATTTAAAAAGGAACTATAAAGCAATTTAATCACAGACTGAGAAAATCACCTGCCTTACATGAACCAATTATAAAAGATTTTTTTTAGTCATAATTACTCATTCATCTTTGAGCATCAAGTGACAGACTTACTGAAACTTAATTTGAATCTTACATTTCTTCTGTATAAAGGCTGTATCAACTCAGCAATTCAATTTTTCATCTACCTCAGTCCCTGAGTAATCTAAGTTCCAGCTCTAACAAAGACACTAAACTGTTAAAATCTGAGATGTTCCTAGCAAGTTTGGCAACAAAGCCAGACTTGTCATCAGAACTATTAGAAACTACTAGACTTGCTTTTCTGAGAATCACTTCAATTTTAATTCAATAGACCCAACGTGACAGTGCAACCTCTCTAAGCTCAGTAAGTAAAAAAAAAAATAGCAACTTGAGCTTGTCAGAACCAATCTCTCACCCTCTACTTCCCTCAGAAAGAACAGGCAGCCCCAGAATTGACAAAACAAAAAAATACGCCATTGTACAACAGCAAAACCCCTCAATCATGGGATTCTTTCTTAATATGGAGCTATTGGCACATTCAGCTTTTTTGGTTAGCCAAGACTAATTTGGTAATTCACTAAGCAATGACTCCATTAAACTTCTCGGGCTGCAATTAATCAGAACTGAGAATACGTAAATACAAGTGTCAAGACACACGTAAAACAAGTATCACCTACTCTTACTTTCACTATAAATGCACACATCGAAAGCCACACAAATGTCAGCTTTTCTATTTCTAAGCCTTTAGTTTAAAGCAGAGATATTTCAGGGCCTCATAAACGCACAACGAACTTCTGATATACTCCTTGTACTTCAGTGAAGTTGCAGGCATACCCCACAACTTTCTGTATTTCACAAGTGAATAAAGTCTAACTGGCAACAACTCTGGTCTTCTCCACATCCTTCACGACCAACTCGTGAAAGCAGCAGAAATGCCTGCAATGCCAGAAAAAAACTAGAAGAATCCACAAACAAGTTCATCCACGTCAAGTTAGGCCATGGGTGCACTGCAAAGATAAAAATGAGTATTGATATTCCAATCAGCTTTTTTATTCCTCTTGATACAGCTGGTGGTTAATTCGCTGCATCATTTTCTGAAGCGTGCAGACACAAACTGCAGTTATCGTATCACACACAAGCAAATAAATAAACAGGAACTTTGTCTCTAGATAGGATTTGCAATAGCAGCATCAGCAACTTGGCAACACACTGCAGTGAAACCACCACAAACATCGACAGCCTTTTTCAGGCGTAAAGGAAGAGGATGAATGATTTTCAAATAATGCAGAGGGACAGATTCCCTGTCCTTCGGGCCCATTAGCAGCGGCTTCTGCTCAAACGCCGTGACAGACAATCAGATCTGCACTACAGCTAAGTATCACTCCTTCCGCGATCCATCCAACTCTTTCTACGAAGCCTTCATGAACACCGTCAGTATTACTCGCACGAAAGAGCCTAGAAGACGACAAACCCCGAAACTCTCCAAGAAACATGACTACAGAAACCAGCAAGACCTGTACAGCTACACCCATCGCTTTCTTCCCGTCTTCGCCCCCCGAAACAATCAATCCGAACAAGTAAACAGGAGCGGCGGGCAGGCTCGGCGAGGTGGGCACGGAGGAGCAAAGCCCGCAGCGCCCATCGCGGCGGTGCGCCCCCTTCCCCGGCCGCCCGCCGGCTCGGGGCTGCAGCATTCATTCACCTTGCAGAGCTGGAAGTGCTCGGACTGGAGCGTCTCCTGGATTTCGGTCTCCCGGTTCCCCGCCTGCTGCTGCTGCGCGGCGGACGACGCCGAGGCGACGGCAGAGACCGCCGTCAGCCCGTCCAGCACCTTCCTGATGTTAAATTTCCTCATGGTCCTCGGCGGCGGCGCTCCCGCTGCCCCGGCTTGGCCGCGCTGTCACGGCCGCGCCGCCCGCCCCGCAGGCGGCAGACGAGCCCCCGCCGGGGAGGGCGGTGCAGGGGCG
>VZTJ01004901.1:473824-616678 GCA_013397795.1 Orthonyx spaldingii
CGGCGGCCGGGGACTGCCGCCGGCGCGGCGCTGGAGGCGCTCGACGGCTGCCACGGAGCCGGCTCCGAGCGCGGGTTCTCGGGGGAGATCCCCTGCGACTGCGGGGGCAGAGAGGGCCGGGGCAGCGCGAAGCGGCTGGGCTGCGGGCGAGGCCAGAGGGATCATTGATCCCCTGGTACCGCTCACCCCCGGTACCGCTCACCTCCAGCGCCGTGCTGGTGCTGCGGCTCCGGCCCGGGAGCGCTCGCTCTGCGGCTGGACCGAGGGTTGCGGCCGCCTGCCCAGCACTGCCCGGCGGAGTCACGGCCAGCCTTGGCGTCGCAAGGCGAGCGTCGGGGTTGCGGAGGTGCTTCCATTCACTCTTATGGCTGCAAAACCAATTTAAACAGGTGGCACAGAGTCAAACGTTTGGTTCTCATAGCCCCTGCTGTCCAGTATTTTTATTTGCTTTTATTTTTATTTTACTGCTAGCTTGCAGTTTGGGATTGTCTAGTCAGCGGTCAGGCAATAGATATTACTCGCCTCAGTCATGTTGCTTTATTCGTGAAGGTCATAATTTTCCGTGACTACTGAACTTTTTATCAGCTAAAATTAACTGATCAATCATCACTTTTGGAGGGAAAACTTGTAGAGATGTGAATCAAGACATTGCCTCACATCTAGCCTCAGCATGAATGCCTTAGCAGTAGAAGGCTCTGCGCACTGAAAAATGGTCCTTTCAGGTGGTGTTTCCAGCTTGATGGCTAGGCATGCTTTGTTAGCACAGTGTCGTAGTGCACTGAGGGATGAGCGTAATCGGAATGCAGTGGAATCGCTATGATGCAGCCATCGTCATAACCTCAGAAGTAAAAACTCCACAAACTCTTCTTAGACCTATAAGCTCTTGTTAATTTATAGCTGTATTGCCAGCAGGTACATGATGTGCAAGCATTTGAAGGAAACCGAGACAGTTCACATATTCTTGCAAAGTGAACTTACAGAGCTGTTCCTTTGTCTTACTAGGACTGTTGAACATTTCCTGAAATCATCTTGGTAAAATGTGAAAGAATGCTTACTGAGATGACAAAAGTCCTAGGAAAAAAAAAAAAAAAAAAGAAGAAGATTTAAATAAGGGCCAGTAAATATCTGCTATAAAAATCAACTTAATTTAAGAGATAAATATGTGCAATTTCAGTGTGTCTTTAATTATCAGTAACATATTTTAGGTAACTGTGCATACGTTACAGAAGTAATGTTTATTTTCCCATCTATTCACACATGCTTATTGTAACACACTGAATGGGGAAGAAAACCTGTAGAACTTCACCATGTTTGAATGGTAAATATAAACTGTTACAGGTAAGGACAGGTACATGCATGACTTTAAGAATGTAGGTTATAGTGCCTTTGATTTCTCTTGTTCCATATGTTTTAGGCCAGGCTCTGCAAACCCTCCTAGATACAACTTTGATAGCACAACTAACCTGATTATTTATAGGAATATTAATCACAGCAACAACCCCCTCAAAACTGAGTGATTAATTAAAGGATTTTAAAAGCTCTCTTTTGCCCAATACAGTCTCTTTTTCTTACTTTCTATGTACTTGGCCTATGAATGCATTCTTTAATTGGACTGTAATTTTTAGAGGAAAGATTGGATGTGATTGTCTGTTTACTTTAGCACCTAAGAGGAGACCCTCTTTCATTATTGCAACATTGTATCAATACATGCAAACATTGAGACAAGTGATACAATATACACTAGGTTGAGCCAACACTAGTTCATTTCCCTCATGCTTTCAGGTTGATGCCATTCAAGGAATCTGCTCTCTGCGACTTCAGCTCAAACTGTAAACACGTTTTCAATAATTTTCTCCAGCTAATTAGTGAAGAAATTCATTGGATTCACTGGGACATCAGTGGGAACAGTAATAAGCCTTTTAATATTATAGTTCAGTGAATATCCATGTTCTCTCTCAGGATTTAGCTGCTGTATTTGAGAGCTTCTTTAAGCCCTCCAGCTCTTACACAATAACCACATCCTGTTTTACAAACAAGACCATTCTGCTTAACCTCCTTCATGTTGCCCACTCAGACCTTCTGGCCTCTGATGTCAGAAATCACTTCCCGGTGTTTTACACCCCAGTCCAAAGTCCAAGTATCTTGCACAGCTGGGCAAGAAGCAGTCAGACCCAATTAGTTTGCAACATTGTTGTACTCAACTAGGACAGAGTCCAGCTGGGACGGAGCTAGTGTTAAATGTCCACAAGTACCCAGCAGTGCCGTAGAAATCCCCGCCATCAAATGAATCCACGTGGCTTTGGTTTTCTCTGCATGTCGTTTCTTAGTGATCTTGTTATCTAACACTGCTAGAAAAGGAGAAAGAGGATCACCTGCTCATTTCTTGATTGGTCTTCTACAGATACCACATAAACAGGCACTGTTCCTAACAGGTATCTGAGACAAGGGGGCATGAAGTGTTTCCTACATACCGGTGTGATCCCACAGACCAGTAATTTGTCTAGGTCAGACTTGTTGGGTCTTTCACCTCAAGATAATCACAATAACTTCACAGGTAACTGTGAAGTGCAGTTATCACTGTGCTTATGAGCCTTGGTTGGTTTTGGGGGGGTTTGTTTTTGTGGGATGATGTATCACCAGTGTTACTCTGAAGAAGAGAGAGAATGATTGTAGTCCCACATGAGCCAGAATGAGTAAAAGCTCACCCAGTTGTAATGTATTCTAAGATTTTTTGGTGTAATCAAGGGCAGTGGGTAGGTAATGAAGTGAAAGGTCCACACACGGTATTTGTCATTAGCTTGTACACAAGCCCCAAAAGTGTTACTGGGTGTATCCAGAGAAGGCTGCGGGTGATTTGCATACCATAGCAATTATTGCAATAATCAGTGTATACGAGAAATTGACCATCAGAAGTCACCTCAAGAGGCCTTCTTGGCCTCTAATGGCACTAAGGCTTTTGAAAGTCAGTCAATCCAGACTTTGAAGTCAAGGAAGCATGCTTAACCTTCCTGAGAACTTCTTAATGGTGCTTAGTCACTCACACTGCAGTCAGGATCAACTGAGCCCTAGCCAAACATTTCCTTGCCATAAATAGAAAGAAGCTTGGAAACATTTCTGGACTAATCTTATTCAGGTTGTTCTACTCAAATGTATTGGACAGGGCAGTGTAACCACAGCTCCAGGTAAGTTTTGGAATATTTCCTGCCTGCGGGAAACTGCTCAAGCTTTCTAGACTTGGAGCTGTTGCCAAACAAACATCTGTGACTTTTTTTCCCACAATAATCTGCACTGGTGACAAATCCTAAGGAGGACTTTCATCTACAGGTGAGTTTTTTGATATTTCTGCAGCTTGGTTTGAATAAGCCATAAACAAGACAAATTAAGAGCATGTGTCAATTAGCTGATCAGCTCCTGGAAAAAAAGCTGTGCTAGTGCTTGCCATAACCACAACTGGAGGTGAACTGCCTACTGTTTGTATATTCACCCACTTCAGAAACATCCTGATGGACCATGCCTACGCTGATATGATGAGTTTCTGCATCTGGAAGCCTGGTCTTTGACAAACACACAAATAATAAGACATATCATAATAAAAGACCTATGGAACAGCATGGCTAACATTCGTATATGGATGCCATCAGGCTGTATGGACATACATGACAGAGAGAGGGCATATCCTGCTGCTGTAGAGCCTGCACCAAGACTGCTGCATGCTCTGATCGGGTCAGCAAATATAATGACAGGTGCATACATCAGTTGTTGAAGTATGAATTGGCAGGGCTCTGCAGCTCTGATCTACACAACCAGTATAGCAAATAATACACAAGTACCCATGTAGCTGTTGTGTGGAGCTATAGCCTAGTAGAAGAAAGAGGCATGGCTGTCTTGGAAGAGTTCGAGGAATTGTTGCCAGTTGAGCCCTGTGGGTTTCTGAGTGCTGGCCACTACCAGTGCTATGTGACAAGAGGTGAAGAGCTGCGGTGCACGAGCAAGGGAGAGTACATAAGGCAAAGGAGATGAATGACAGCAGCACTGCACGATGGAACCATGAGACTTGAGAAAAACGTTGTGCAGCGTTCTCCTCAGTATCTCACCTGCTTCTTTGCACCTTTGTCCCACCATTGTCACCCTGGACCAGACAAAGGCAGTGTCAGCTATTAAACTGTGTGCTAGAATTTACTGCATCTAATGAAAATATGTGTATTACTTGTTAATTTTGACCAATTTAGATATTATTCTCACATAATGACATACAGATAATTCGAAAAAGGTTGTACTTAAGCATCCATCTGTCTTTTGTCATGAAATAGAAGCTGTTGAAATAAAGATAAATACAGGAAATATTTAAACTGGATGTTAACACCACTTTTTGTTTTGTTTTGTTTTCAAATTTACTTTCGTTATTTTCAGCCATGTTTTTAGTTCCTAAGACTAGGTCATTCTAGCAGCATAGACTGACTCATTTGACTCCAGCCAATCCTTTCCTTTTATCACTGTCTGAAGCAATAATTTATTTTTCTGCTTATCCAAATCTTCTTTGACCAGTGTAAGCACTTAATTAATTTCATTCTTATGTTGTACTAAAAATGCACAGTTCACTTTGGTTCATGTAGTCAGTTGATAATTTCTGCTTTCTATATCACATTTTACTTGTGTTAAGAATAAAGGTGTTTCAACCCTAACATCTATTCTGCTCTCCTCCCTCATGCTTTTACTTACAACAGCTTCCTCAGTTGTCCTGTACCCTTCAAGTTATTCTCTTTTGAAATCAAAACAGAGTTGGTGGCAGTATTTCTTCTTTTTTGTTCATGATTTCATGATTTTCTAGGGTATAGAGCATAACAGTCCTAGGAGCAGGATTCACAGGATGCTGCCCTTCCAAGCAGATGTCCTGTAAGCTGCAGAGACCTTCTCCTTCTGTCACCTACTTTCTTTGTGGAATAAAACCCCAATATGTAAAATAGAGGATAGACTCTCTTCCAGGACATTTTCCTCTAGGTTGTGTCTACTCATTGGATGGAAACTGAGGTGTCTGAATTACATTTTCATTTTCTTGTCACAAATAAGCACCACCAGATCTACGGCAGCCGCAGAATGAGCAGTTTTGAAGTGCAGTGTTGTATTTAGGCTTGTAAAATTCACATCTGTTATACTTTGGATCTGATCCTTTGTCAATTTATTCCATTCCTTACTAACTATAGGTTTTATGGATATTTTTTTTGTATGAGTTGATTTCATAATCTTTATCTCAAATTGAAGGGGTTTCAGTCTCTATGTTTTTAGGAAAACCATTACTCAGGTACTGTTAGTGGATGGTAAAGATTTACAGAAGGAGCAGGTAATACATATATTCAATATTTAAGTTGCTTAATGTGTTGCAGTTGTTCTTTAGATGCCAAAGCAGAATTGCAAATAATGATACTAAGGAATTTCTAATTTTAACATGATCTGTGCCATCACTTCAACATGTAATTAACCTGATGTTTCCTTCAATTCAATCCAGGCACCTTCTTAACAGTATGTATAAGATTAAGCTACATCACGAGAAGACACGGTTTACTCCACTGGCAGAATGACATGCTTGTTGCCAGTGCATAACTTGCATCATTACTTGCCTTTTACCTTATTGCTTCTGTAATTCCATCTATTCTAATGGATATTTGAGACATATTAATGCAGAATCATATTAGCACAGGATAACTGAGGTGAGAAGGGATCTCTGGTGCTCCTCTGGTCCAATGGTCTACTCAAGTCATAAACTGGATCCAGCTTCAAAGTCAGAGCATGTTGCTCACCGTCATGTCTAAATTTTGCATATCTCCCAAGATGGAGATTCTGTAACCTCTGGTTTTTTGCTTTATTATGAAATAAAATTACAATTTCATGTCCCATGTGCTTCATTTCTATTTTCTCAGTTTTTCATTAATAGCAGGCCTCAGCCAGTGTTAAAACCTCAGGCATACAATGCTAGTCAGAACAGGTTTTTAACAACTTAAGGCTATTATCCATCTGGAAAAATATGGGCCAGTACTTTACTGAATAATGAATATTGTTTCATATGGATTTATCATACACAATTTATAGTTTTCAGTCAAGATAATAGAAATGCTTCTTATTACAGTGCTACTTTATGTCCTCTGTGAAGTAAATATGAAATACAATCTGTCTCCGTTAAATGATAGCAAAATATTAGAAGTGAAATCAACAAAAGCTTTATCAAATAGCCAAATTAAGATGAAGTATGAGTGTCTGCCAAGTGAAGAAGATTCTTTTCGTACTAAATGAATTAAAGCTAAAATATGATTGACAAAACAATTTATCCATTCTGAAAACAGAATTATAGTGGCTCAATGTCTTTCAAATGTAGTGATCTGTTTATATGCAGTATTTTGTGTGAAGTATAGCTTTTCAGACAGGATATTTCATCAGTAAGTCATTTAAAGTGATTGTCCACTATAAGAAAAAAAATTTACTTTTTTTCACTGTCATTCTAATTACAATGCATTAGTTGGATGGTCTGTTGTACAGTAGTTTAATAATTTAGACAAGTACTCATCTAGACTACAGAACCATTAGGCCTTTGTTAAAAATGGCTACTATTTCACTGGCATTTTTTCTTCTTGCTTTAAATTAAAAGCAGTGAATTACATAAACCGCAAGGCTAAGCACACGAGCAAGCAGACAATTCCTTTAAAGACGTTGAAGCTAGAAGATCCAAAATGCATCGATGCTTCTTTTACTTTTAGGCTTTTGGTTTTTTAATGCAGTTATTTTCATCCATGTTACCATTTTTCTGTGAACGTAAAGCCTTCTTCAGCATAATAACAGCAGATATATATTTCAATTTTATTATTAGCTCTGTCCTGTGAGAAAATTTCAGATATCAAGACAATTAAAATGTTTGCCATAAAAGCATGATAATTCTAACATGCATTCTAGCATGCTCTTAACTTCATTCTAAACATGGCAAACAGTACCTCTTTCTGCATCTTCCCCCCTCCCTCCCAACTAGTGAGACAGAATGTGAAATGCAAGGACAGATGAAACTCTTCAAAGAAAATGCTGGTGTGCTCCAATTTAAGAACATCATCATCTGCAATTAACAAGGCTAATAATTGCTTCAGAGAAAGTAAATGGGTAACAACAAGGCAAATGGGTAGGAAAAGCCCAGAGCATGCAGGACAGATTCCAGTTTATTAAAGTCAATGATTCTGACAATTCTTATTTCTCCCATTCTTTGAATTTTTTTAGGGTCTGTCCCAAGACACTAGTCAGTGAGCTTCTTGAGTTGCCTTTAGGTCCAACTGGTGACTTAGTCTAAGACATTTTGAAGTCCTAATTGAGGCAATTGAACTTTGACATGTAGTGGGTGATTGAATTCAAGTCTAGAGGAAATTGTAAGTGTTAACTAGATCAGCTCAGCATGCGCTATAGTGCATGGTGTTGCGTGACCAAAATTCAGGCCTATTGCTAATATTGGGTTCAGCAACTTGATTTATTATCGTGGTTTTCAGCTCTACTTCAGGCAAGGTGTGTAAGAAGTCATTAATATCTGCTCCTTCAAATCTCCCTGTGAGTCAGCTTCCCTTCTGCTGTAGCACTCCAGTAGGACTGGTTCCAGCATCAATTAGGAATAGCCAACAAGTACTAATTATAGCTGTATTTTATAGTCCATTACCACGTAGGTGCTCAGTTTGAGAAGATGTTTCCTGAGTAACAGAGGGAGAAAGACTTGGCACAGAGGCCCCCGCCCCCTGCCTTAGGCAAGAGAGGTTAATGGGAAAAAAGAGATTGCCTTAACCTTAGCAACTGGAAATTGAGATACACTCACAAGGCCGGCTGTGCTGGTTTAGTTGTGCAAATCTGTGGTACAGTTTATACTGCTGTGTGCAGCTACACCTAAATTATTATCTGCAGTAGGAGCCATTTAATCTGCATTACATTTGCATCTCTCCCCTTACACAGAGAGCAAGTAGCTTCCCTGGAACAATGTTGAGGTGTGTCTGGAGGAATCACAGAGGCTGTTGGCACAGCCTGAGGTTACCCACAACTCTGCCTCCCAGCTAGGGAGTGGAGATCCGTTTTCCCTCTCCATGGCCAGTCCCACTCCCTCAGTCCTTCTCCTGAGCACACAGCTCCTCGTGGAGCCTGAGTGGCCCTTACTTACATTCTGAAGGTTTTAAAGCAAAAATGGCAACTAAGCTTTTGAAAAACACTCCAGCCTAACTAACATCCCTCTCCATTCCCCATTCCTTTAAATATTCAAGGCCATGTTAGTCAGGGCTTTGTGCAACCTGGTCTTAGTGGAACGTGTCCATCCATGACAGAGGTTGGAACTACATGATCTTTGAATTCCCTTCCAACTCAAGCCATTCAGTGTTTTTATGTCATAGTAAATACCAAACTGCACTAACTCTGGGCCATTAAGGTTTCACTGTAAAGATGGTTTCATACATACTCAGGGCACTGTCTGAGGGCTGGTGTCTCTGTGGATCATTGGTGGCTTCTTGTGGAAGTCCATTGGAACAGAGCCTGCAGGACAGGGTGTGAGACGCCCACCAGCCAGGAGCAAGCAGCCCTGAGGCCCCAGGGTAGCCCCAGATCTGAGCACCAGGAACCTCCATGGGGATGTGGTGAGGCTGGGCAGGGCCATGGCGAGCTTGAGAATGGCCTTGCTGCAGCATTTCCGGGGCAGGAGTTGATGACTCCAGGTGCTGACACAGGGTCCTGTGTCATGAGGAGCTCTGGGGCTGGCAGGGACAGTCAGGGCTGGGAGTATCCCCAAGGCTCTGGCTTTTTTATGCCTACATCTAGAGTAGCAATTCATATCAGAAGAGTAGTCTTAAGTTAAGTCCCATGGATATGTTTTTCTATGTCATGACTATTTTTGTCTAGAAGTACATCAAAAGCAAATTTTTTAGAAGATAAAGATGTAAGCCATAATTAACCATTATATCAATGTCAGTGAGTTATTTTCCAGCTGTATATTTCTATTTTGCTGGTATATTCTCCATCTATCAGGTGATATATTCATGTCTTCTGCCTTCCTCCTGGATATGCCATTCAGGCTTGGAGGCACTCCTGGACACACTGAGTTTCAGGAATTCCCTAGAGCCACCACATACCAGAAGCTACCACATACTTAGAAGATTCATGAGGCTGCTTTGAAATACTTTTGTCTGTCTTACTGATCCCACAGTAAACACAGATTTTTAGAATCAAGAACTTTGGCCGCTGAATAGTATTTTCAAAGAATTATTCCTGTTTAAGCATAAATTTAGTAGAGTATATATCTAACAGATGGATTCTTAATGCCTGTGACTTTGAAGATTTCAGGGGCTGACAGATGTATTGAAAAGGTGTCTCCCCAGAAAAAAAAGCATGTTAGGGTTTTATCATAATGTAACTTCAGCTCTGCTGAAATGGAACATACAAGCATTAACAAATGTTGCCTTAAACCCCCCTGTATATGAAACTGTTCACATAAGGCTGAAGAATAATGCTTTGTTTCTCACACCTTTTGAAAGCATGGTATCTTTGAGCTAAGTAAACGATTAAGTGAAGTAAGTTTAGCTCCCTATTACGTTCTGCATAAGTTCTTATTACTGCTATCCAGTTCTGCATTCAGCACTCTCATATGTCATATGCAGCTTGCTTTCTCTCAGTCTCTACAGAGAATTATGTGAGCAGCATAATTCTTCCTTTTGGTAGTTTTCTTTGAGGTGGAGAGTCAGTTGCACATATGTGCTGCTGTATTTTTGTATAATAGAAGGCATGCTCAAAGAAATATACCTTACACTTCAAGCAGAAAATGATAATATTTGTGATAATACACATTTCATGAAAACTGTCAATTTCATTTAGTGAAGAAATAGAACTTTGTATAAACAATAAAGAAAAAACTTTCATTAAGGTGAAACCAGAGAAATTTTTCTTCTGTGAACATAAATAAATATGTAAACACCAAAGTTGTTTAAACAGATTTTCCCCACAGAACTCTTGCTACCCAAAACCCATAGGACAGTTCAAACAGTGAATTTTATGTCCAGTAGAAGTAAAATATTCTAAAATTTAATAGGAACAAATTATGCTCATGTATTTTCATGCTGAAAAATATCAAAATTAAAAGATGAACATAAATAGGTGAAAGCAACATTCTGCTTTGCTTTTCATACATTTTGAAAATTATCATAATCTACCATTACCTAACCAAATATTTTTAGTTTCTAAAGTAATTATGAGCATTGTGTAGTGTCTGTGTAATAAACATACAAATTTAAACAGGATTTAGATACCCCACTCGCTCCAGTCAAAACAAGATGGATATTTCTTTGGATAATACAAAGTATGCAAGTGGGTAAAAAATAGTGTGATCTGGAGGTCAGTGACTTCCAGCTCCAGGGGATTAACAGAGAAGCACATGTCAAAACTGAAGATCCTTTGGTGGAGGTCTCTTCTTTCAGCTCCTTCCTGTTTGAATGTGGAATTGTGAGTACTTCAGCTGACCTCAGCTGCACTGTACTACGTGAGTGAGAACTATGCCGAGGACTGTGTAACCCTCCACTGCCCTATATTTTAATGCATTTTCCACTTAGACTTTTTTTATTCAACACTTATACCCCTCAACTGTTCCTTTCATTGCTCCAGCTTAGAAGTCCTATTGCTTTCATGTGACCTAAGTTAGGCTTAAAAAGGGAGAAAAAATGGGGGGAATTGTGTCTTGTATTACATATAATTATCACTTTTCTCAGTGTATGAATTTCTTTTCCTTCCCAACATAGAGTACACACTGTAGAAAAAAAAAAAACCCAAACCCAATAGAAATTAAAATAATGGATCTGAATTGATATTCTTTATACATGGAAAAGTTAAACATCATGAGAGATTGTTTTGAAAGAGAAGAAGAACACTGTTTCTTTCTGAAGTATCTTTGTACACATAAGAACTATTTTACATGTCTGAGGTTACTCTCAGAATATTTGCTTCCTTAACCTTATGCTGAGAACAGCCTCAAGATGAAGAATTTATTTTTAATAGAGAAAACCCCTCTACAAATAAAGTGAATAACCCCCACCATCCCCCCAGCTTTACTGTCTGGAATAATTTAGTGAAATGTAGATTGTCAAAGAAAAAGGAAAACCTGGTTGGTTTTATTTAGTCTCTAATGATGTCCATCTGATCATCTATTATGTAAAATAAGTAATTGAGTAGACCTGTGTAAAAGATAAAAAATAAAAGCAAAAAAACCCCTCAGATGTAGTAGTAGTAACTTCAAACCAAAAATAATGCTAATAAAATAGTCCAACATACAGTTAATATATGCATTTACATGTATTTATTAATGATCTTGAAAAGACAGTTTATGGCACCTAGGCAAGAGAACCAGTCAGAAGACTTCACAAAACTAAGGAGAGCCATATGACTAGCAAAATTAAATGCTTGTAAATTAATATATACAGTGGGAAAATTTCAAACAAAAATATGGATATTTATTTTCATGTTTTAAATTACCAGCATCATGCCTGTAGAAAGCTCGGGGAAAAGCTGTGCTTGGTAATAGCAAATAAATGGAATCTATTTCTAAATGTCTAAAAAGTGCTAGTGCATATTGGACTGAGAGTGAACTTTATCACTCTAAACATTATTGTGAAATGAAAATAGGTAAGGAGACTGACTTGGTTAGGAAAACTGTAAGATATTGGAGAGCAAATCTACATCACTAAGGAAAGAGATTAATTCGGGGGCACTAGTTAAATACAAATAATGGTGAGAAAGAGAAAGTTATGAGAGGTTATGAGAAGGGGATGTGTCTATTTCATACTTGGTCATCTCAGAAAAAAATGGAAAATACTGAATTAAGAGCTATCAAATTAAAAATTGACAACAGGCTGTATCTCTTATACGACACCAAATTAAGCGGTGTAATTTAAGGTAAAAAAATTGATCAGCCAACAGCTGTGAAAGATTTTTGAAGATATTTGGATGATTAATAAGAGCACCCACTGATGGCAACTTTGAAAAACATTGCATATAGTTACTCATGACCAAATTTATCAGAATTTTGCTGGATTAAGGAAGAAATTTATTCTACAGAGGGATCAGTTTCATGTCTTCATTTTGCAGGTTTTTTTCTAACTTCCTGTCCCCCATATTGTCCGCCGCCAGACACAAGATTATGTGGACCATTGATTTCATTATTTTGGACCCATTATATGGACCACATTTATTTATTTTTGTCCTAGCTTTTTTACTTTTGGCTGAGTTTCTTTCTATTTACAATATTTATAAGTGTCTAGATTTCTTTATTGTTAGCAATTCTCTGATTTATGAAATTTCCCTTCATATTTTGAAATAAGCATTTCCCATCCTCTAAACAATATTAATGGGGCAATTCATCACTTTCTAAGTAATACGAATTAGAAAAATTCCCTGTATTGTTTATATGTGTTTGAGAAACCATGTTAAACTTTATATATATGGCGCAACTACAATATCTGACCTTTAAAAACTTACAAATATTTGGACAAGAATCCTGGAACACACTTGAAATTCAACAGCATTTATGCCTGGACATCTTTAGGAAATTTTCAGTGTGTACAAAGAAATGGCTACTTCTGTGATATATTTGCAGTGTTTCAGGATTGAAGGGAGTTATGAAGGATGTGCATTTTTAACTTAAAAAGCTGCTAACATATAGTTCTTTAAATAGCTTTTACTGTATAGGCTTAACATGACCATTCAGATCCATAATTTTAACAACATGTGTGAGTTTTCCAGCTGTGTTGAGATTTGAGAATGAGCACTGTAGTGGCCATCTCACTTACAAGTTTTCGTATTATCACAATACTTTTTTCACCCCAAAACATTGCAAAGAAATTTACCCTTGAACTATTTGTTTCAAAGCATGCATATACTTCATATTTTATATATATACACTATGTGTTTTATATATATATTTGGTTTTGGTAAATGTTTTTATTATGGGGATTAGTAATCAAAATAAGATGGAAAAAAGTCAATCAAATGCTAATCTGAAAAATCAGAGCATCATGCCCTGGAGGTACGAGATTCAAGCCTTGAAGGGCAGCACTTCCCAATGATAGGATAACTCACATAAAAAATTCCTGCCACTTGATATGACTGAATTCAACACAGATATAAAGCAGGAGTTACTCAATCATTTTTCAGATACAAGAGGGGCACAAACTATAAAATCCCTAATCAGAGAGATAGATAATTTGGGTTTTGATAGATGTGTTGTCTGAAGTCTGCAGCTGTCACTGATCAATTGCCCTGTAGCTGTTCAGGGTTGCCCAGGGCTTCAGTCACACGCAGCATGAACATCTTAAAAGTAACTCCTCCCTTACCCTGCAAGTAAATCCAACATTTAGGTAAAAGCTAATGCACTGTCAAAGGACAGTGTTGAAAAAAATATTTATTCCCCTAAATGCCTTTCCATGACCAAACTTCTCTTCTGGACAGAACTGTCCCTTGCTGTCAGCTCTGGCAAAGGAATGAAAAAGTGAGAATTTGTGTTTAAAGAAAAAGCATTGAAGAGCTTAACCTCGCTATGAAAGCAGGACTCCCCTTGAGTTTTTGTGTAACACATCAAATGAGAAGGGTCAAAAGAGAGTACAGTCAGTTCTCCCGGGCAGGGTTCAAAGAACAAATCAATTCTCCAGCCATCTGGAATCCCCTATCAAAGTGAAATCCTTGAAATACACCTGTATAGGCCAGACATCCATTACAGTCAAAGGTGTGAAGACCCAAAAAATCAGGACAATTACTTTTGATGCTTGCTGTGAGAAGACCTTCCATCAAGCCTAACATTCTATTAGTCTGTACAGCCTGATTGAGATAAAATAAAATGAAGTCTCGATATGTGTCTGTACTTAGCCTCCTAACACGGTTTGAGATACCTCTCTGAAGGGAACAGGTACCAGGCAGGACAAAGATTTGTGAATCTGTTGGTATCCAAAGAGGGATATACCCTCTTTAGGAGGATGATATAACTATTGCATGCTTGAGCACGGTCAGTATGAAAGGAAGCGTTAACAATTCTCAGCAGTAATATCTCTCTGATTATTAGTGTGTCTTTGCTAACTTTAGTCAGCCATGAAGAACACACTTAATGATGGTGAGATGGTGCATAATGATGTAGGTCTGAAATTTTTAATAGAAATTCTCTGTGTGACAAATGATGTATTAACTTTAACTTGGATTGAGTCTTTAATATCCTGCCCAGTGAAAGAATCTCAGAAGTCTTATGGGTAGTACCAAATTTACAGCCAAATTTCTCATCAGTCTTTAGAGTTTCCTCAGTTTGATCTTGCAGCTGGTAAGGAAATTAGTAAATTTTGAGGGGTGAACAGCCTCCCAAATCTGTGTTTTACTTTCCTAAATATACCAAGAGACTGGTGTGGTAGTTGTAGTCTTTGCACTAAAAATTGTACTTCACTTATGCGCAGTTGAGAATAATAAAAAAGAAACATTTTTGCCTAAGCAAACTTCCTTTCCTTACATAAAATATTAGGAAAATGCACTTTTTAAAAAAATAATGTGGGCTTTACAAAACTGATGCCTCTTGATATTTGTGTAATAAATAACTTTTTTTTAAATATTGCATTTATGAGGCTTGTGTTCAACTTTATTGATTCTGTTCTGAAGATTAGAATTCCATGTCTATTGACCATCTGTGCTTTTTTTTTAAATTTAGTTTTCCAGATTTATATATAAAAAAGACTTTCCTAATTGGCAGCAAAGACAATACTACTTTGGAGATGTGAAAACCAAGACTGGTGTTTTACTGACTCACATATCATGATAATGGACCACCCCTTTGGCACCCTAAGCATAACAGAAATAGTTGGTTTGCATCTAATTACACTATTTTAATCACACAGTACGTAAGGAAAATGGAATAAGTGCTTTGATTATTGGCAATGTAAAATCTGGTTCATTTTCCTATTGTCTTATTGGAGCTGTGACAAAACTAAGAAATAAAATGCATGTTGTACAAAAATTGATGAGATGTAGCTGACTAAAAGCAAAGAACACAGCTGAATTGGTGCCTCACGATAAGTAATAGAATAGAGAAGAGCTACCAAAATCTGAAGCTAGCATGTAAGTGTTAATATTAGGCTGTTGAAAAACAAGAAGTTTCAATGTCTATTCCACTTAGGAGAAAGAATGCAAACAAGCTTATATTTACCTCTAAAATAGAAAAAGCCAATCTTTCACAATAATTATTTTTTAATGCTACTGCATAGCAAATATTTTTTTTAACTTGCGCAATGTAAAAGCCAAGATGATCTCAGTAAATACAGACACAGTCTTACCACAGGCCACTGCCAAGCCTAATAAAATTCCCAAAGACATCATTCAGCATTGTATGCCTTTGATAGACACATTTTAGCCACCAAAACCATTATCACTATAAAAGTAATAAGTTGTTTGTCTTGACCGAATTTTAAAAGGTCATAATTTTTTTTGTGCACATCTGTAAGGAAAATAGTCAAAATACTAGTGGATAGAGTGTTGGCATTCATCAGGGCTTTAGCTTAAAACAATAGCTGTAATATGTGTTATGCATTCCATTTCTCAAAGCTGTGTCTTATTTGCAAATACCATTATTTCAGAATACCAACATTTTTTTAGTGGCCTCTTATTCTTATCTTAAGTGGTTGGTTACCGAGGAAGTTACACACTGGTAGCCAACAGATTAAAGGTATTTGGCTGCTCAGTTTGGTGTTTTTCCTCTCTTAATTTTACTTATCAGGTGCTGCACCATTTTCATGGGACATGTTGAAGCAGGAAAGGTGAGGACAATAGGCTCAGGGTACATCTTCTATGTCCTGGACAGGCTGAGCCATTTCTTTACTTTTTCCTGCTGTTGTAATGCATTTTGAGCTCACAAATATTACACTTCTGAGGGAATGATGACTTTTGTTTGCAGCTGCCAGAAAAAGAAGTGCCCTTTGTTTGCAGCCTGTCAATAGAATGACCTTTCCCTCCTGCCAATTTATGCTCAAGAAATACATGTGACTGTTTTCCCTTTGCTACGTGTTTCAAGATCTTCCAAATTTGTTTGATCAATGGTTCAGAAGCTTTCCAACTGACATGAGAAAATACGCATTTTTGCAGACTCATTTTCAGTTGGATCTGAAGCAGCTGAAGCTAGAGATCAGCGAGAATTAATCTGCACTTAATGAAGGAAACTTGCTGAATTTCTATAAATGCTTGCCTGTGACACATATCCAGAGTTATATAACCAGTCTGCTATCTATGTAATCTGCTTTGACAATATTTATATTTGTATTCAAATCTTCTTCCTTGTGAAAATAAATCAAAACCTTGTAATTGCCTATCAGTCAATAACCTGCCTTGTGGAATGCTACCTCAAAGGTAACAACAGGCTTCAAAAGCCACTATCAGGTTTTCAGAGTTGGTGTAGCCAGCAATACTTTCTTCCTGCTACGTTCAAAGTAGGTGCTGCCTTTGTCTTTAATAAAACAATGCAGATGTACCAAAATCTCATATAACTGCAACAAAAATTTATAAAATAACTTTAGATGCATTCTTGCCTGTATGGCTACGTGGCAGGTATAGGTGTACTCGAATGACTTCTGCCTGTACTCCAAGTTCTCTGGCAATCACATGGCCATGTTAGCATGGCATTGTATCCAAGCTGCAGATCCCTGCTAAGAAGCAGCATCCTGAGCACATGTTGCATGTTAGCATTGTGATACTGCTTCTTATCTGCATCTGAGCAGTGTAAATCTCCTACCAATCTCTTTTCTTGCTCTGAAGATCAATGCAAAATTGACATTAGGCTCCATACTGACAGCACATTTCCCACCAGCAGTATCTGTTATCTACTGTTGCACTGGGTAACGGCCAAGACCATCTACAGTGGAAGCTTGTGCATGTTATGCTCTTGCCTACATGCAACCAGTTATGCCAGCTCTGTGTCTCTTAAGTGCTTTCAAAAAACACGCCTTAGAAATGACTGCCTGCACTACCACACATGTTCTTTGAGTGACAGGAAGCAGGGATCGGATTTTTAAGTGATTTTATAGAGGACTGCTTGTTTGGATTGCACAACACCTGTCCACTAAGGTGCCTGATTTTTGATAAATTTTAGCAAGTAACACACTCCATGCTGTGCACAGGATGAACTCCTTGCCTAATTTGCCAAGTCAGGAGCCATGGTTGCATGACATGTATTACATATTAAATCGATCTGCACTTCCCTGTTGATCTCAAATCTAAAAATCTACATTATGTAAATTTCCTGAAAGCTAGGACACATGCAGAACACATAAATCTCATTTCCTCACAGAGGGACGGTTATACATCAAAGACAGAGCAATGACAAACAAAAGCAAAGTCCCTTAGCCCCAAAGAAAAAAGTTGAAGAGAATTTTAACCAAACAGCACATGCATGAGGATCAAATGTGGGAACAGTTATAGCAGAGTAAGCTGTGGTACTGGGGTAAGTTTGGGTGGTGTCTCTGAGCCCTTAGTAGCCTGTGACCAGCGGTTGGATTCCTCTTGCCTTACATGTGGCATCCCAGAGAGATGTGCTGTCCTAACTGTGCCTCTCAGCTGTGTCTTAATGGGAGCCATGCTGCCCTTCTACCCTCTGGCAGCTGCATCAGGACCACTTCCAAAAGCATCTTAAAATATTATCAGCTTACCCAGTAATTTAGAGGTCACGCCAGTGTTGTTTGCAGCCAAACATGTATTTACCATAGGCTAAGTGAACCTTTGCTTTCACGCTATTACAGCTTTGATGCAGTAGTACCCTAAACTAACTCTCCATTCTTTTCACTGCGTCAATGGTCTTTTACTGCTGCTTCTGCCCGGAGTGTTCTGGTAGCCTCAGCTGCATAAATTCTTTCCTGAATTTGCTTCCTGATGGCAAGCTCTTGATCATGTGGTTCCTCAGTGTTTGCTCTAGAAGATGGCAGCAAGCACTCCCACAGGTGAGGAAAGGCTTTTCCTGGAAGTTGCAGAGACCACCCTTCAGCTTTTTATTGCAGCCTCTCAGGTGAGAGTGCTGCCTGAATTGTGAATGTTTCTCCCTCACTGCATTTCAGTGCGAAGTGCCAGTGATTTGGGGGCATAGCTCTCAAACAAACATGGCCTGTCACATTAGGACATAATTCAAAAAGTTGCTCAACTGTTAGTTACTGGGTCTTGGGTAAGAATTGACGAAATACTATGAAAGTATTTCTAGTCCCTGAAGCTGACTTTGCCTTAACCAGGCTGGATTACATGGGCAGATACATGGAGAGGAACAGTAAGCAAAGAGACAGTAAACACCATAATCCTAAACAACTCCCAGTTGCACTTACCAAGATTAAAGTCTTCCCTCCCTCCCCTGCCCTTTCAGCATCCATCTATCAAGACATGCATTCTTGGAGCAAGTGTTGGTACATCTACTTATTAATGGCAGTTTCCATATTCCTACTCAGAGCTACATGGCACTGGAGAGCTGTCATGTTTGTGCCTAGTGTAAGGCTTCAGAATGAGATTTTGTGCCAAAATACAAGGGTATGTGACTTACCACAGGTACCAGGTACACCCTGAAAAATGCTATGAGATGCTCTCTCTACTAATTTAAAATCCTTTAGCACCTTCACTACTGTGACCTGAGCTCAGGCTCTGAACAGCTGGGATGTTAGCTGGAAGCAGATGCCAGTGGATGGAGAAAAATGATATATCCATAGTGCTAAAAGGAGCATGGTCCACACTGTAGACATATCAGCACAGTGTCCTCCCAAACTTTTTGGGCTTGCTGAGATGTAAAGCTTATTAATTCATGCACATTGGCTTCCTTTCACAGGCAGGCTGCTTCCTGAGGCTAAACCAGTGTGCTGGCACATGTGCTGCACCATATTGTCATACCAGCTCATTTGGTAGAGCTCAGACACTCACACACTCCTCTCCTTGTAAGCTATACCTCCACTCCAGGTAGCTGGGAGGGTAACTAATGACTGAGCTGTGGCTCTTCACACCAGTACGTACATGCTGCTGGTAAGCATCTACAATCCTGCCCTCACTGTCTTTAAAAATCTAGTCCTAGATGAATGTAGGTTTCCAGAGCTGACAGATATCTGATAATAGCCAGATGACTGCAGAAACAGTACAAGACACATTTTTGTGGACCACTGATACAGCTTCCTTTACAAGCTGTGAATGATGCTTTCCCATCTCACAGTGATGCTCTCAGTAGAAAGGTGTGAGTGCATATATCCAGACAAAGTGGTCTTCCATCAACACCTGCCTTAATGAAAGACCCACATTACTGTTGGTCTCATGACAATGCACACTTTTAGAATAATTTCTGGGCCTTTGCTTTCCTTTTCTTTATAACCTCATTTATCTTTGTTTTTAATTATGCTTGGACTTCTTCATTATCTTCCATATCCTAGCAGCCATGTCTTTAACAGCCAACTGGTTGATTACTTTCTTCTCAGGAACTAGATAGAACACCTGCCTATTCAGCAGTAGCAGATTCTATGCCTATGATAGCAAGTAGGCTAGGAGTGCACTATCCTTCAAAGACCACTAGCCAGGTAAATAAAATATATAGAGTCCAAAATCCACAGACTGAGCCATTAGATGCTCTTCCATATTTCTCAAATTCTCTTCTTCCAGTCCCCCCTGTGCCCTTGAAGACCCTTTAACCCTGACAGATAAATTGCACTCCTACTGCCTATTTCCCTCACTCTTCTCAAAACAGCTCTAGTAGTTCCATGCCAAGATGGCATTTTGCCACCCCTGAACTGAGCATTACTATTTAAAAATTTTACTTCTTACTGCTACTGAAAATCTAGTTTTGGACCAGGAATGGGGTCAAGTATGTGTAATATTTGTGTTTGGATCCTGGCAATGATACTGGATCATGTAAATGCTTGTCATTTATTTTGTTACTTTTTGTTTTCCTCTTTTGTTCTCATTACTTGGTCTCTTTTATCTTTCCTCCTCGTGTAAAATTAAAATAGAGATTGCTTCAGAACTTTTAGAAAACTTCTCCTCACATTCCCCCCCCCGCCCAAAAAAACCCCACCAAAACAGCAAAAAAACCTAAAAATCCTTCCATACTGTTAGTTTCACATCTGTAAAAGCAGATACAAAAAACTTCTACCACCCACCTTTGGTCAATAAATATCATTACTGCAAACAAGCATGAGTTGTAGGAGCTGAAGAAATCAAGATGCGCTTTTGACAGGTTCATTTGGCAGTGTAGGAGGTATTCTACAATTCTAAAAATATGTTCTATTTTCACAGACATTTTGAGATGTCTCTGTAAGTTCTCTTGCAGAAGATGGCCCAGGGCCCATATGGTACAAGTCAATCTGACAGATGTTATATAATATTCTTTCTTGATTAAACTAGTACAAGACATTCTCTTCTCACCAACTAAATAACAAGAAAGAAAGAACCCATCCATTTTGAAATTCAATACCACCGACTAGATAGACAGGGTGGGGGGCTAGAGACCTTGCTGTAAACTTCTGGTCATGTTTGGGGAATCCTTGTCCCTTTATGTCAGGGAGGTAAAGTAACAGAGGAGGTAAAGGAACAGGACTTGTTAGTTTGAAATTACATCCATGCTATTAATTTGAAAGCCAGATTAAGAAATAGTAATATACACCAAAATAATTCATTAAAAGGAAAGCAGTAGGAATAGAGGGACATATTACAGAACTGATAATAATTTAATTACTTTGCACAGAGAAACTGAAAGCAACTCATTTACAGAGAAAATTTGTGTGATATTTTTTAGGAGTAGAATAAATCATCAAAGGTTTTGTATCAGACATTGCAGAAATAGGAATCGGGTATATTTTGAAATACATATCTCCATATTTTTGAATATGTTATGAGTACATACAAAGGGCACATTGGAATATTTTCCCAAGGGAATTTGCTAAAGAGACCTTGGGCATGCAGCATCTTCTAGGAGCTCATTACAAACATCACAAAATAATAAAAAAAAAAAACAAAACCACTTCATGCTTTTCTTCAAGTTACTCAAAACTGCATCTGAATCTCTAAAGCCGTTGATGAGAGGGAAAAGGATGTAATGAGACCATGCCTATACTGCCAACAAAAAAAGACAATTTAGCTCTGAAACATCTGTGCTGATCATCTAAATTAAACACGAAAGAAAAAAACCCCCAAAACTGTGACTGTCTTTAATGCCTATGGCAAAAAAAGCTTCAAGCTCTTGCACATAGACATTTGATTTTCTTATACCAAATATGCTCATGGAGACTGAAGTTTCTGGTTTTCACTCATTTTTTGAGTTCTTAAAATTTCTTTAAATATTTAAATGTAATTTATGTGTGCAGAGCTTCACCACATTGTGTTGTGATTTGGAGCTAATTTTGCAAGCCTGCTTTTTTTTGCTGTTTTGTTTATATTAACAGTCACGTGTGGATGACTGTAATTCATTATGTCATGAATAAAGTTTTACAAAACTGGATTTTTAGTCTAGATCCAGCAGAACTGAAATCAAAGGACATTTTATACCATAACACTTTTCTTGATCAAGAACTTTGTTACGTTTTAGGACTTCTGTTTTTGTTTCTCTCTTTCAGAACAGTTAAACATCCTGTCTTGTTTAGCTGGTAAAAAATGTATGCTTATGTGAACACAGCAACCTCAGATACTGAGGACAGGACAAAAAAATCCTATGGTCTCATGATACAGCTCTATATCTGTGTCAGGGTTGTCAGTCACTCTCAATTTCATGCTATTTATTCTGATGTAAAGGCAGTTAAACATGTGGGAAGACTCCCATTCATTTTATTGGTCTTGGCATGTCTGCCTAAGTGTCAGCTGAAGCAACAATTTCTGTTCATCTTGTATGAAATTAGACTTCATCTTATTGTACCAAAACTCCTGGGAACTAATTACAAGTCTCTTTTTATGGTAAAACAAGCATATTAAAAGTTTACAAATTGGGTGTATGTTTACTTTCCTTAGCTCACATACTGTGCTCTGGAGTACTATTCCCAAATGTAAACAACATTGCAAATATAAATTGCCTAAGTGGCTTCCCTGTTGTCAGAAACAGCTGTTCAGTGTGCTAGTTGCTCCAGCTTTTTTCAAAAACAGATACTAACCTACTGAACTTATTCACTTTCAAGTGAATAACAAAGTGGGATAGTATAGTAATTACTTGCTTCATTCATTTTTTTTGCATTTTGTAATTTTGTAAAGTAAGTGTCCATTCACAAAATGAATACACTAATGTTGATTGATCAAATCAAAAACATCATGGGCCTAAACTGAAGCACTCAAGAGTATGTGTCACTTGTGCTTAATGCTAATTGTATGCTTTAGTATTTTGATAAACAGAGTTCTAACACACCCACTTTCCCTATATACAATTATTTGGTAACACCAGGTGACTAAATTTCAGAGAAACACCAGACACTATGAGAATCATGATAAAACTATAGATTTCCAGAAGGGGGAAAGAAAGTCACTGCTATATTGCAGAAAAAGGAACAAAGCATTTGTGTGGATGCTCATATCTGTGTGCAAATAGGGTAAGTACAATACACCAAGTACACAAATGCTGAAATGTACAACTTCCCTGATACCTTTGTACCTCTCTGGCACTCTCCAAATAATAACTATTTTCACCACCTTTAGCCATTTGAGAGTATAAAGATCACAGACAGTATGCAAGAATCATCAGTGAACACCATCAGTAGAATATTAGGATTTAAGCACTCTAACACAGTATAAGTAATATCAAAAATCAACTCTGGCCTTCTCCAAATTAATTTTATGGTAACAATGATTATCCATTTTTGGTACATTCATTTTAACAGAAGTCTCAGCAGTTACAGAGGTAGCTTGTGTCTAGGTGGGAATTTCAGAGATGAGACAACTGACAATGAAACATGACACAAAGAGAAGTTTGAATTGATGTTAATGGGTGCCCATATGATGATGGAATAGTCCAGTGTATATTTCAGCTCCTAAGACACCAATACATTGTTCTGAGCAAAACAGAAAGTCTAAGTACTTTGGAGCAAAGAGCATTATCATTAAAACATTAGAAGGATTAACCCCGAAGGATTAAGAAGGTTTAAGCTGGGCTTTCCCCTTGATATGGAGGGTGTGGTATACTTGTTTAAACAGGCACTCCTTAAAATTGTCCCAGTTGTACCTGTGGTGAACAAGCAGGCTTGACTCACCATATTTGTCAAACCTTAAAAAACTATGCCAATAGCAGCATGGATGTTGCATGGAACTTTCTTGGAAGAAGATTTAATACCAGACATCAATATCAATTGTCTTAGCTATTGCTTCCATAGACTTAAAATGATCACATTAGGTCTGGTAAGAAAACCCAATTTGGAGTAGCATTCACATGGCTCCAATCATTGAAGGTAAAAAAACCCCTCCCATTTTATCAGGAGTTCAAAACTTTCCTACTACTGAAGATTACTGAAGTGGCATGGAACTGCTATGGATGCTTTCTGAATGATGCTTTCACAACTGTTATGTTTTACCAGATACATAGGTAGGGATTGGTAGGGATTGGTCCAGAATACCTGAACTCTAACAAATGGCAGCTGACGTTGAAATCAGATACATAATATGAAAACTGCTTCCCAAACTGTTAGTGGTAAAACAAGCAAGCAATTAAAAAATTTAAAAAAAAATTCCTTTAAAAGACAGTCCTAACTAGGTCTTCAGCTTTGATCTTATCAACTAAAGATGTCGCCACAATTCAGAAAAAAAGGAGTAACCAGAATTTCAAAGCTGTTGTAGTGAGGGGAGTTTACGAAAGTGTCTGAGTGATTTTTTTAAACCTGTAGTTGTCCCCGGTGCCTCTCTGTATGCAGAAGATCCTAAATAGCTTGGCTAATGAGTCTAAGGAACCAGTTTGCCTACAAACAACAGAAATATTCAGGGGACTGTGATTAAAATTCATTACTACTTACCTTTTTTCTCATTTTCATTCAAAATTAATGTGAGCTACCTACTCTAGGCAGAATATATGTGAGCAGCTGCTTTTGTAAAGTATTGTTTCATATTTAGATATTTATCTTCAATAAGAATAATTCTAAGATAAAAATAGTAATAATACAGAATAGTGTATGAAAGACACTGGAATTGGCTGCCTTATCAGATGATTCTAAATGTTTTTTCTCATTAGGCAGAAGATAATTTCGAAAGTAACTCAGCAGAAACCAAATAGTATCTTTATTCCGTTTAAAAATCGCCCATTTTCTTTATCCATCGTGTTTTAATTCATATTCTTAGCCTAATAATTCCTCAGTTACTACTATCCTCATTTAAACTTTGGACCAACTGTTCTGCTACATCACCTGTTACATGAATGCAGAACATTTACTCCAAGCTAGTAGTCTGAAATAGAGAATTAGAAATAGACCTTGCACGTTATTCTATTTAAAAAAAAAAAAAAAGTAAAAAAATTGTTGTCAGTTGGACAGCTCTGAACTACAAATTTGAAGCATAAATAAAATTTGAACACCCCCATCTTCTCTTTATTTCAAAATCTCACACATTCACATGATTTTGACCTTACTAACTTTATGAAATACTCAATGTTGAGCCAGGCTTACAGTGTGGGGGTTCTATAGTGTGAAATTAATGAGCTGGATGGGATCCCTTATATTTGGGAGGCAGAAGGAAGTTCTGTGGGGAGGTGTGAAGTCTACTCATGTCAGTGGAAATGTGTTGTGTGGGCACTGAGGTGCCTTTAAGAGGAGTTCCATAACCTGACATTTTCTTGCTTTCAAGAGTTTTCTCTACATGGATGTCATACTTACTCAGCCTTTACTGATTCAAACAAAGTTCTCCTATACATGAATCTGCACAGTCAGTGGAGAAGTATTCAAAGTAAGGCTAGTGAAGCCAGTCACAGGTTCTGACGCCACAAAAAGCTAAATTCAGTAAGCTCACAATGTACCAACCCTAAGCTTGTCTGAATTTGGAACAGAAATATTCCATTAGTCACCATTTGGACACGATACAGTCTCTGCTACCTGGTAGTGTAGTTTGAGTGGGACTAGAAATGTTCAAAATCCTTTATCATCATCTGAAAGTACAAAAGCTTTATCTGCTAGGATTGGGGGGTTTGGGTCTAGGATATTTAGTTTGTGGGTTTTCTTTTTTACCTTGGAGTCTGTTTTCTTAAAGTCTTGAACACCAACTTTACTTTGCCATAAAGTTTGCAACATTTCAGAATAAGTGTGGGTCTGCTAGGGGCATGCATGCATGTAGGTACAACCTACATGTTGAGAAGAATATTTGTGCTCTCTAGATGGAAGTTCATGCAGAATTT
The DNA here is from genome assembly GCA_013397795.1 of Orthonyx spaldingii. Taxonomy (NCBI): domain Eukaryota; kingdom Metazoa; phylum Chordata; class Aves; order Passeriformes; family Orthonychidae; genus Orthonyx; species Orthonyx spaldingii. Next base: position 499,173 of record VZTJ01004901.1, read on the forward strand.
TTAAAATTTGAATTCTTTTAAAATTGTTAGACTTTGATGTAGACTTTGTTTCAGGTGATTTATGAATTTGCCAAAGGAAAGACCAGCACAACACTTTCTAATTAGCACCACTATAGTCAGTACATTCTTCAGCAATCATCTCTCAACTTTCACCTCCTCTTTAACTCCCAAGTGAGAATTTCAGATACAAATATGTGTTTGAAAATAAAATACTTCTCGGTACTTATCAAATTAATTTTGCCTTGTTAAACTTTTCACAAGAACTAAAGGAGAATTCTTGTGGTTTTTATGAATTTCACAGTGTTTGCAGGTAAGTGTTGAATAGGCAGGTACCACAACTTTTGGAATATTTTGTGCAGATGTCTGTAGGATGGGTAACACTTTCTGACAAGAGATTCAGCAACTTTTAACACTGGGTTACAATTATATTTTGATAAAAACTTACATCTAATTATACCTCTTTTTTCAGTAAGCACACCCCTCAGGTAATCTCACTTTTTCACACTAGTCTGATGTTTGATCATACTGCCAACTAAATCTTTGATTGAGGGAACAATGATTTTCCTCTTTATTCAATTATTATCAAACTCAGAAGAAAAAAAAATTAACTTTTGGCTGGAATATTACTTGTCTGATTTTTAATTTTTTTTTTTTTTTTTTTTGATTTTTAACATGCTTGATCAGAAATTTACTTCAGAGTGTGAGCATGGAAAAATGAACAGACATATCTCATTAAAAAAAAGGCACTGATGTTATTTTGAACATCTGTACAACTGTAATGCAGAGATGTTAGAAGCTGAAATTGAGTGAAAAACAGTTTCAATTTGCTTGAGTTATAGACTTTTAGAAAAAAACCCTTCATTTGGTCAAAGCAATTTTTTCTTCACTAACATGGCATGCTGTGATGCTTTATGGTTTATATGCTAAAGAGCCAGGGGCTTGGGGAGCATTTCTGTGCATTTTCAGATAGAGCTGACAAAAAACTAAAAGCTTTGCAAAATGGAAAATGCCTCTCAACAAAAATTGTTTGCCTTTTGTTGGAGATGTTCATTGAAATAAATCAAATCCAAGTAGAATAATTCTGAATCTTAAAAAGAAAGAAAGAAAAGAAAGTGGTTTGGTTCTGGTTTTAGGTTTTTTTACAGGAGTCGAGGAAGCAGTACTGTTACCTATAATTGATTCTCTCTGTTTACCAAAGGTGTACAGAGTCGAATTGCTCACTAATGCTAGATACTGTTAGGAACATTGTGATACGGGAGCAGATCCCAGGAGTGCTGCACACAGACTTCCGTCTGGCAGCCAAGGTATAAAAGCTGCCAAAGCAGGCAGTTATGGATCACCCCAGTAAAATTACTCCAGACTCAGGTAACTACAAGTTATGACCAAGGACATGCTTTTAAAATTAGATGTAGATTGTATCACACTTATTTCTACAGAATTTTGTGATGCTTGCCTTGTAACAAAGTACACAGGAAAGACTTCGTATAACACATAGCTCCACCTAAGTAAATTCATTTTATTCAAAAGAAGGTAGAGCTCATCAGAAGAACAGAGCAAAAGGTATGAAGATTTTGATCAAGCTATATGAACTGGGTAACAGAATTGTTTTGCTACCTGAAATTTTAATGAGTCATCTGCAAAGTAAAGGTGTGCTAATGATGTGAAAACATAATGTTTCGATCAATGCTGACTTCAGTTGCTGTAACTTAAAGTCACTAATTTGTGTAACCAAGGTTTAGACATTGCTAGTAGTATGCAAAAATGGCTTAGATGTATATAGGACATAAATATGGGAAGCAGATGGAAGAACACAGAAAAAGCATGTTTAGGAGAAATATCAATTTTTGGAGGAATTAACTTTCTGCAGCATGATGTGTATTGAAGCTAGGTTTCACTTTTAAATAAAATAAATGAGCAAAGTTTTGCATGAAGAAGAATATAACCAAATGCCAACAGATTGCTATGGAGAGTTTGGCAGGGGGTAAGTGTTGGTATTCTCAATAAAAGAACATTAAACTTAGCAATATCTCTCTGAAGTAAACCTGAAAACTTATAACTGTTTGAAAAATACTCAGAGACTGATTAACAGGGGAAAAAATAGCATTCCCATGAATTTCAGTATAACATAGTGTTCAATCCTGGAATAGTCTGGGTTGGAAGGAACCTTTACAGGACTTCTAGCCCAATTCCTCTGCAATGACCAGGGAAATATTCAGCTAGATCTGGCTGCTCAGAGGCCTGTCCACCCTCACCCTGAAAAGCTTTAAAATTTTGGTTCATTACATTCATTATACATTACATTCCTTTTTTTTCCCTAGCTTCTGTCTTCTGTAAAACTGTGAAAAGTAACTCATTTTCCTGCATTTTTGGGGGAAAAAAAACCCAAAAAGGAAGTCCTGCAGCTGGAATGGATCTAATTACAGGATGTTGTTAGTATATCTTTTATATAGTTTTCCACTGAATTTTGAGTACGTTTTACCATTTGTTTTGGTTTAAATTCATGATGATTTCCATTGATTAATAATGTATTTTTGGAAATATACTGAAGAAAAAGAAGTCTTATGATTGAACTTTGGAAAAATTCTGGTTTCTTACAGTTATATTCTTTTCTTAGTTTCATGATATTTCTTTCCATAATGATGTATTCACCTGTTGTAACATAATTGCCCTCTTTGCAGACAAAAACATATCATGTACTGTCACTGCTATTTATACCATATTTACTTTTAAGTATAAATGACTGTCTAATAATAATGGAGTTATTTTTTCCTCTCTGAATCATGGTATCTCTTACTTCAGTAAAGGAATTTTTATGTGAGAAATAGTAAGATTACTTCCTTTGTTTTAACCAAAATAGACTATTAATAATTTGTCTGAAACACCTTTACTTCTTCACCAATAATTTTAGATACAACTACTTAATGTCCAGCACTGTAGCTCTCACACAAGAACACCTTCCAACTCTCATCTACAAGTGCAAGAGGAAACACAAAAGAGAAGGAAATCAAGGTCATAACTTTTAATCTAAATGTTACATGTGAGAGGATAAAACATAATGGCTCCACCTGTGTGTTGGGCCATCTCAGGACAATTTGTAAAGTATTGCATTCTCATTTCAATATTTTGGGCTGCTTATTCGAGTTTCTCAATGTTTATTAATTACACCAACTTCGAAAATTACAGTTTCATGTCTATTGTAATCAACTTAGTATTAAAATGTACATACCATTCCTCATCATGCATTCTTAAGAAAATCAAAATTCTATAGATTAACCAATTCCACAGCATGTAGAGACAATAAACAGTTATGATTTTTCAGGCATGGTGTTTCAGTTCTGTATAATCATAAAAAGCCCTTATAGCAGAGTATTGTGAGTATTGTTCTTTTAACTACCCCATACTGCATATAAACTTGTTGAAGATTAATATTCCCAATCACATACAGAACATGGCCATCATTTAAAGAACTATGGCTGGAGGGTCATTAACATCATTAGATTTATAGTTATGAGGTGAAATCAGGTCCCAAATTACAATTGGATGCAAGCATTCATTGAAATTCCAAAATTCCCCCTCTACGTTTGAAATACACAGCAGCTTTATGAATTTTTAATTTGCTCCTTTTTATATCAGCCTTTATTACTCTCTGACATTAGCCAAAATACTATACAAACAGCAACAGATTACTGCAATATATTCAGCTTATCTTAAATTTGTTCATTCTGGAAATGGGAGATTCTCTAGATAAACTTGTATCAGTACAAGATGATGCAGTTCACATTTACTGCAGTGACATAAAGGAAAGGAAACTACAGACTTCCCCACAATATTAAAAAAAAAAAAAGAAAAAAAAGAAAAAAGCTAACTCCAAAGCCTGATAGATGTTGAGACACTACCAGGTCTCAGTCCTTCATTAAAAATATGTCCTTCTGCATGCCCCTGATTCTCATGGGAACCTTTATACTTTATGTCTGCATCTCTGTGGGATTCTTATTGTCAGTAAAGGCTGGGTGCATTACTGCTGAGTAGCTACAAGTATGGAGGTAACTGAAGAATCTGTAAGCCAAGGTCACCTGCAAGTTCCTTGGCAAGATCAAGAGGGATGGGTTTGTCAGTTACCAAACGCAGAGCCCAAAAATAACGGAAATCAGAGACTTCCACAAACCTCTCTAGACTTTACCAGGATCGTCTGGGTTTAAGTAGAAACAACAGAAATTGATCTTTCCCATGAAAACAAACATAAAAACCACATTATTCTGAATTAATACACCAGCTGTCACAAGTGGAATTCCCTCTTTTGAATATACAGTGCCTAGAACTGAGATCAGGCTTGGCAAGCCAGCCGTTTCTCCATCCTTCTCATTCATCTGTCTCCACATACATTCAGTTGAAACTATAACTAAAATGGAGTTTAACATAAATCTGCTAGTTCCATCAAAATTTGGGATTAGATAATTGGCAGATTAACTGGTGACACAATTACTCCTGCTCGTGTGATCTCATGATATCTACCCACAAGGTCTGGACTATTATTCAGAATCTACGTGTAACATGACACTACTTACACTCTCAAAGATTTTTTCAAGACATCAGCAGCTTCATATAAAAATTTCTCTGATAAAAGAACACCTAAATCCAAGTTGTTTCTCTTACTACCTTACTACAGATGGCTTGTGCCACTGCTTATTCTTGTACTGTCGCTGACCGCTAGACCGCCCGGCTGGTCGAGGGGCGACAGTACCCTCGCGTGCCCGGACACAGGCTCTCACGCCGCACGCGGGTGCGCGGCGGCGATGCAACGCCTTAGCCTTCTGAGGGCAAGTTCGAGGCAGGTAACAAGTCCCACAGCCCAGGCTGGGGCTGGCAGCAGCCGATAGATCAGGAGCGACGCGGAGGCGATGAAGGAAGAAGAGAGGACTCGTTTGTGGGCTAAATCCAAGGGTTTATTCTCTGCCCTGGCGGGGGCAGAAGAACTTACTGCGTGGATGGGAACCACAGAACGAGCCCCGAACTGACCGTTACAGGGGGTTTTAAGGGAAGGGGAAAAGGGGGAGGAGAAGGGGAACGGACGAATGGGGTGCATGAAGGGGGATGACAGGAACCAATAAACGAATTACAAAGGCGGGACATATTTGAACAAACCAACGGGGAAAACAGAGTAACTGAAGCTTCTAGCAATACATGAATATGAAATCAACCATATGAATATCTAAATCAACTGTGAGGGGAGAAGGGAGGGGACAGCACCTTGATGGACAGCGTCCACGACGGGAAACCGCCTCCAGCCCGCCTACCTCTCAGGACTCACTGTCCCAAGAGGTCTCGTCTACCCAGTCGGCCTGATCTAAAGGAAGGGCAGGCTGAAAGGTAGTCTCCATAGTCATGGGCGGCCCAGCCGGCGGCTGCGCCACTGGCTGGATGACCGCCACATTGTACGATGAATCTAACATCACTGAACAGTGGCTTTGCAATAAGTTTACAAATTATAATTAATTGATTGTGCTTTCCAGTCAAAAGTGGCAAGGATTCACGTTTAGATGCATATAACACACACCACACACAGAAGAATAGCTGTGTCATTAAGCAGAGTTCTAGATCTCTTGGTGTGGATCCTCATTGTTTGTAAGCATTGTTTTCATTATGCTATTATATGTTTACTGTCTCTCGACTATTTTCTTTTCTTTTTAGAGAGGAGATATACTCCCATTTACAGTTAGGCATTTTTTAAACAAGTTAAAACAGTCATCTGTAAGGACTGACTTGTTTTTGAATATGGGATTTTGTGTTTCTTTGAGGGTTGTTTTTTTTTTTTTGATTGCCTGGAAAAGAAGCACATAAAGAATTTAATGAAAATAATTTTTCATACTGTGAGCTCACTCTAGAAAAACCAAGTGGAATTTTATCAAATTTTGTAAAACATTCACTTTTGAGCAGAGTGAAGTTAGAGAAAAAAAAATTTCCCCTAAAATAATAGAACCTAATGAGAGAGATTTTACTGAATACATCTCATCAACCACAACATCTTTTCATTAACTAATTGCTTCATGAACTCAGAAGCCACCGAACACATAAGGAGCATTAAACTGAGGAAGGGTCCCTAATGATTTTACAATCCTGCAAACCCCAGGTGAAGTTATGACTTTAGAAGGGATGACCTTGGATACTTGAAAAAAAGGCTTCTCAAAAGGCAGTTTGTATAATTCTCCTCTGGGAAGAGTGATAAAGATGCTGATTAAATAAAGATCTGGTGTCTTGAAACAGACTACAGAGGACTTTACAAAGCTTCCTTCCTCTAGGAGCATACTTGTTCTGTTCATGTGTTCCAGGTGGTCACAGCAGAAATGTGACTAATTAGAAATAAATTGTTTTCCCCCACAAAATATTAGATTAGACTGGCAAGCTAAAAATGAAAGAAATAAAATTGGGACTTGCAAGTAATCAGCTTATATTTAACTAAATATGATACCAATAATCATAACCAGTAAATCAAACCACTTGATTAATTAGTTGTATCTAGGAGTGGTAGTTATTCTTTGGCAGAATAAAAATCTCATCTCCATTTGTACATACACAATACACTAACACCAAAAAAAGGAAGTAGGAAGTATAGTTCTCTAGGAAGATGTATTTATAGATCAATGAAAGGCGAAAGGAACCCCAGGGAGATCCATTTAGAAATAGAAAAGCTAGGGATAGTAAAGAGAAAAACAAAAATAATGAGAGAAACAAGGCTGAGGAGAACACTCAAACAATATAGAAAGCTTATGACCTTTGAAAGTGATTCATTGACTGCAGATGAATGGTGAAGATATTTGTACTTCCTGAATGGCATTATTTCCAGAACAGTTTTCCCTTGTTCCTATATAAAACAAAACCTGCTCCATTGGTTTTATGAATGCTTTACTTAATGTGCCATGAAACATTGCATTAATTTAATGTTGACTAACCTAGCCCGGCAACTGGCAACTCCTTTTTGCAAGTTTTCCAGCAATCCTCTAAGCTGGGGCTTGAAACATGGTAATTAACTACTTACTCAAAATACATTACAATTAAATGTATGGCTCAGGACATTCAGATTTTGAAAACAGTTGGCTGGCTAGGATAAACTGGTACATTCTGAAAACTTGGATGTTGTACCCATTTGCAAAAGCCAAGGATTTGGCCTTTAGAAAGAAAGAAACTTGTCCCATTTATTGTGGATTGGTTTATGTCGTTTTAGAAGTGGTTTGGTGAGGCTTTTAATATTTTTTCCAAATGTAATTGTGTGTTCTATGAGAACAACATGGATTCTCCAGAGCAGTACCTTTAAAAATTCAATTACAAAGATTTACATAAATTCTCAGAGAGTAAATCACTGTAACTTGAAGGAAGGGCCCTACCCAGCTGTGCTTTGAGTTTTAAGGAAATAACTTTTTTCCGGGTTAGAAAAAACCCCAGCTCCCAAACAAAGCTGAAGAATTAACACCACAGAACAAATACTATTTCTGAGTACCCTGATAAAGCCCCTGTTCCTATTACTTAAGAGTGAAATCTTAAGAGTTGTAACTTTAGATATGTTTGATGAAAAGCAGGAGAGACTTGCATGCTGAGTGGGAAAACAGTTGAATCTGGAGAGCTTAATTCATATATCCCACTGTAGGTAATTATGGAGATGTAATACACCCCACAGTATTAAACAGGTGCATCAAGCAGTGCTGTAGAGGAAATAAGGTCAGGAAGAGCTAAACTCTATCAAGACCTCACCTCCAAATATACCACTCTGATGGTTTCATAGTTCATGATTAACACAGGCCATGACTCAGCAAACCCTGAAATACATTCTTAATTACTCAAGCACTCCTTTAAAGTAGACAGTCCTTTAAAGTCAAGTTTATACTTTGTTGGATCACTGCTCTTAGCAAGATTTCCTATTTTGCTTGTCAGCTGGTGGGACAGTAGGAAAAAAACCCCCAAAGGAACTCTCCCATATACTCTTCCTTCAGAAGAAAACTGTATACTTCTCTCATATTCTCCTATCATTTGTATTCTTCTCCATACCCACAGTATTAGAAACCACTCACCTGAACAGCCAGCCTGTCTTTCTCAGTGTCCCTTAGAGTTAATGGGGAGAGAAACTCCTTCATGAGGCATTTTGCAGCAGGAGCTATGTCTGGGTGGGACGCCTTCTGGAACAGGGCTTTCTGCCCTCTTGCTTACCCAGGTGTATGGGATTACCAGCTAATAAAAATGGCTGCACTCGAGCAGTTTAACTGTGCTCTCAATACACCTTGAAAACTCAAGGAAAATTGAAACTAATAAAAAATAAAAAAATAGAAAAAGGTCAGCAGTCAGCAATAAGGGAATTTAACTCTTTTTCTCAAGTTACATAATAGGAAGCTTTATGTAGTGCAAATTATGTGATCATTATGAGACCTTTCCACTCAGTGAGTTTGTGTAGTCACATGACTTTTATTTTTAAATCTGGTGAGTTTTTCTAGATTAAGTTTGCTTTTTTAAGTGTATATTTTTATTTTGTATGTTTGTGCCTGTACTGCCAGGTTGAATAATAAGGGTCTTTGTACATTTTTGTAATATCTGCAGGGATCCACAAAGCATTCTTGTAGTTTGCAGTGCCTGACACTATGGATATGTCATATTCCCAAAAAGGGGGACAGACTGTTTCTTGGATAAGTTACACTTTGGCTATTTGCAGTAATTTTCTGCCTTTGTAATACTAAGGGAGGGTTTGAAGGCTGCCTTTTCCCTTGCTGAGATGTTCAGCCAGGATGTGTTGCTGCATTTAGCAGTCTTCTCGACCCTTCTGCTTGCCCTTGTGCCGACACCAGCTTCTGCTTTCTCCCTTCTTTTGCTTCACCATTGTGAAGATAAAGTGCAAGATCTCAGTCTTCCCTGACCCTCCATGACAAACAGTTATGAGTCCTTTCCCTTCATTTCTGGCCATGAAGAGGAACGGTGGCCATGACCTCCCTAGACCCCAATGGAGCTAAAATAGATAGACAACTCACACCTTACTCTGACAGGGTAGAAGTACATGCTTCTATTGATACCCTTTTTCCTGGTCTTAGGAATGAAAACCAGACACGATTGGAGGTTAGAGGGTTGAGAGTTGTTTACCTCAGTATTTTAATAGGATCCCATTCGATGCATCACTTCGCCAAGGTGGAATGTGACGCGATGCCCACCATGCATGCATCCCCTCCCACCGTCGATTGGCATATATTTTATACATTAGCATATCTAGCAAAGGGGCCCCATAAGTGGGCTTGGATGATCTAACCTCTAGTTTACAGAACATGTTCTACTAAAGAAGCCATGGCTCCTCAGTATAGTAGAATGTTTGGTCTCCTAGCTCTACAGGACCTTGGAACGATGCTAAGCTATCAGACTTAAAGAATTACAAGTATGCATGCTAATACTTGTGGATACATAAAACTGTGTAAAAGGTATATAAAAGAAAAAACAAAAAATCCTCTTGGCATCACTATCTGCTTTAGTTAGCAGAAGGACTGCACCAAAGATTTAGGAGCTATTTAAAAATAGAAGAGTGTTCCCTCGCTGGCTTGTGCTTCTAACCACGGGCAATTTAAACATTGTTTCTTAATTGCTTCTTAACTGCCTGGACACTTCATTTATTTTAGCTTATGCCATAGTATTGAAAGCAGGACCTCAGCATTCCCAGCTGTTACACCCTTAAAGGCAATCTACAGTATCTTTTCCTTGGGTTCTAATATCCCTACGGTAATTTTTCTGTCCTGAGTGCAGCTGGTTTTACTGCAGAAATGAACTTCCACGGGCTTCCATCAAGTAAAAATCTTGAAAAGAGAATCAAATCAGGGAGGTGTACACTTTAAGGTTAATATAATCACAGATAGACACACCCCACCTGTTTCTCTTCCTACTCTAATTCCTTCAAGTGATTTCAGGACTTAAAGCTTAAGAAAAAGACTGAGAAAAGCTCAATATTGCTAGGGGTGTGTCACTGATACATGCTGTTCAAGAATCTTAAACTTAATTTCTTTTCCTTTATCAACTAGACCTTTATTTTTATTGGTTCCAAGGTACCAGAGATCCCAGCCTGCTTGCTCACTCTAATAACATGTACAGGGTTGGCTGAACAAATCCGTAAATCAATAAAATCACTATTGTAGGGACGAGTGAAGAAAAAAATTGTTCTGGGAAAGCAAGCAGTATTAAAGCTGGTCAGAAGCACACTGAGAACATTTTGGACATCTTACTTGCTTTGACTCTTTTTCAGCTGAGCTGAACGTGAACTATTTACTGAACTGAATAATTTTCAAAGTATGTCAGAACATATCTGCTATGTCAAACACAGGTATCTATGGTATCTATGAATACTTTAGTCTGCAGGCTGATGTACAGCCACCAGTAGACAAGGTTGTAGAATTTTTAAGTGGCAAATGACTTGGCTCTCCAAAACCAAACTTACCTTAAGTATTTGGCTATTAACCCCATTTTCCATTTATCTACTGATAATATGTGAAGGGTGTTTTAGCCACCAATAAATATGAAACTATCAGACTAGTTTTGTAAATATCATCAATGCCAAAACAAACCTCAAAGTAATTCATGCATGAGTCAGCAAATACAATTCGACCGGACCTCCTTATCCCCTGTGTGCTAACCATGGCCAAAATGGTGTGAATGACACAATGCTTGCAGCATATCCTTGTAGCTTGATTTTGCTTTCTCTTGAAAAAAAACAAGGCCAAAAGCCCCACTTGCTGAGTTGGCTTGTGTGGCCGTTCATCACCTCCACTTCACCATGTAAAGATTGCTGGAGAGACTATTTTTTCCAAAACTAAATAGGATGTAGTGCTAAAAGTGAGAAAGGTACCTATTGTCTGAAATTCTTTGAAATGCTAGAAAACCCTGTTCCATATAGAAAGTTTTCAAATAACGCAGTGAAATATGCATGGACATGAGGTTTTCTCTTAAAACTCACATTTCTTGTGTGAGAACGGGACATCTATATCTAGGCATGTTTCCACAAATTCTGTTGCCAGGCCATGGTGCCACTGAGAATCATACCAGAATGCCAAAAAGTCAGTGTTTCCACCATTCTGTAAGATTATTTATGATGAAGTTGGAACTGGAATTAAATAAGTTAATTCCGTAAGTTAGATGGAATTGAAACTGGCTAGGGATGTGAAAGGCAACACGAAGGGCTTCTATAAGCGGGTGACAAAAGGAAGACTAGAGAAAATGTGGGCCCATTACTCAATGAGAGGGTGACCTGATTATGCAGGATGTAGGAAAAGGTTGAAGCACTGAATGCTTTTTTTTGCTTTAGTCATTACTAGCAAGACTGGCCTTCAGGAATCCCAGGTCCCACAGACCAAGGAGAAAGCCTGGTGGAAGTAAGTTGTACCCTTGCTGGAAAAGGATCAGTTCAGGGAATACTTGAGCAACTTGTATATGCATAAATCCATGGGTCCTGACAGGATAAACCCACGAACACTGAGTGGTCTGCCAGAGTTCATTGCAAGGCAAAAATTTATAATCAATTATGGTGACCAGGAGAAGTTTCTGAAGACTGGAGGAAAGAAAATATTATCTCCATCTTCAAAAAGGGACAGAAGGAGAAACTAAGGAACTACAGGCCAGCCAGCCTCACCTCAGTCCCTTGGCAGAGAATGGAGCAGCTAATTTTGGAAAGCATTTCCAGGCATATTAAGGACAGAAAAATCAGCAGCAGTAGTCAGCATGGCTTCACCAAGGCTAAGTAATGCTTGACTAAATTAATAAGCTTATATGAAAAAGTGGCTGGCCTTTTGGATGAGGGAAAAGCAATGGATATTATATATATCCTGGATGTCAGTAAGGCATTTAACACTGTTTCCTATAAGATCCTCATAGACAAACTGCTGATGCATGGGCTGAATGAACAACAGTGAGCTGAAAACTAACTGAATGATCAGGCTTAGAGGGAAGTACAAATTCTAACCGGGGACCAGTAACTATTGATGTACCCCAGGGGTCAATACCAAATTCAATTGTGTTTAACATCTTCATCAGTGATCTAGATGATGGGACAGCTTACTCTCGTTGACACAAAACTGGGCAGAGTGGCTGATATGCCAGCAGATTTTCCTGTCATCTAGAGGAACCTTGAAAGGCCGGAGAAGTGAGCCAACAGAAATCTCATGAAATTCAACAGGGAAGAATGCAAAGTCCTGCACCTGGGGAAGAAACACTCCATGCTGGAGAACAACCAGCTGGAAAGCAACTTAGAAAAAAATGATCTAGGAATTCTGGTGAACACCAGGTTGAACCTGAGCAAGCAATGCACCCTTGTAGGAAAGAAGCCTAAAAGTATCCTTCATTTAAGAAATCATTGCCAGCAAGTGGCAATAATAAATTTCCCATCTACTCAGCACCGGTGAGGCCACACCTGGAGCACTCTTTCCAGTTCTGGGCTCTTCAGTACAAGACAGACATGGACATACTGGAGAAAGTCCAATGTACAGCCTATGTAGATGATGAAGAGATGCAAGCATCTCACACATGAGGAAAAGGTGAGAGATCTGGGACTGTTTAGCCCAAAGAGAATGATTGGGAAGTTCTTTCCAGAGTACATAAATACCTGAAGAGCCTGGTGCTTTTCAGCAGTGACAGTACTAGGGACAATGGATAAGAACTGAAAAACAAGAGGTTTCCTCTGAGCATCAGGAAATGCTTTTTCACTGTGAGGGTGCCTGAGCCCTGCCACAGTCACCAGTGAGGTTGTGCAAGTCTCCATTGATAAAGACACCATATAGACTTGGTCCTGGGCAGCTGGTTCTGGGTGACATTGCTTGAGCAGGAGTGGATTGAACCAGGTGACCTCCAAAGATTCATTCCAGTCTCAACCATTCTGTGACTCTGTGAAGCTAAGAGATTAGAAAATTGTATTTGAAGCAAAGTATCAGTATATTGCTCTCAGACATCCTAACAGAAGCAGCCCTGGGCAGTTTTAAACTGGGAATTTGCTGCAGGTTCCTGTGTGCCTTGGGCTCCTGCCAGCTTAGAGGGGTGGAAAGCTCTTACCAGCTTCTGAAAACATGACTAATCCCAGAGGGCACAGATCTGAGTTCCACATCTGATCTTTGGCTCTGGAAAAGCTTGCTGTACTTCTATTTTGTAAAGGAGAAGGAAGAGATATTTTTATATGAAGCTGTTTTAGAAAGAAAACACAGCTTGCCTTGGAAGACATTCACGGGTTTCAATTATGAAAATAATTGTAGAGTATTCCTCTCCCTTTGGTTTGTGCAGAAAGAAGATTAAAAATTTAAGTGAAAAAATAAAGATATTTTAAAGAGTGCTTGACTCTTCTGTTACAAATAAACTTTCCAAATTCAGTGGAGTTTTTTTCCCTCCAGGGAACAGTAAATTTACAAACTCAGCATTACCGCTAATGTCATATGTGAAACTTTAACAGAGTCCTCACAGTTAAAGTCATTCTAAATTCAAGATGCCTTTCATCCAGTCACCTATAAACTTAGATTTAATGTTCATTTGATCTCCCTTCCTATGCACCTGGGTCAGGTCACGTTGTTTATCTTCGCAGTGGCTGGATATGAAAGCAGAGACAGCTGCTTTTAGTTCCTCGTATTCCCATGGATCCTGTATTCCCATGGCTCAGGTCAGAGCCATGCATGACAGACAAAGAGCAAGTGCAGACACATCCATTTGCCTGAGAATCTCAAGCTGGATTATTCTCAGTGTGACAGAATGGTGGGGGTGTTTAGCTGGAATCCTCATTGTGCGTCAAGCATGCACATTTTGAAAGGGTTTTAATTGCTATTTAGGCAGAGTTTACCCAAGGGACAGCTCCTTTCCTCCTGAGTTGGTTCCCTCATCAAAGAACCACAGGGTTGTCTGAGTAGCTTAAGTAAATGGTTGAACATGTACTTTAAAAATGGTAAAACACAATATTTTTCTTTAGTCAAAGGTCAGAAATAGCTGATCTTTGTTTTTCCCTCCCACTAAAAATTCATTCAAAATCAGACACCCACACTATAATATTACAGTTTAAAAGAAAAAAAAAAAAAGTGGCACAACCATAAATGCTTCAAGGCACAGTCCTATTCTGGAAAACATTGGGCAGACTTCACTTGAGATTCCTGGTAGCCTTATGTAGCCTTATTTGTTGCATATATATACATATATATATATATATATATATACATATATTTCTTTTTATTCATGCCAATAGCTTACTATGTAAACACATGCTTATCTCTAAAGCCTGGAAACATTTTTAAAAAGAAATCATAACCATGACGTACATATTTTAAGCTTAGTTCTCTTCATTCAGTCAAAAACCAGCCAAAGTACTCCTGTTAAATTATTTACATGTTTTTCTATCTAGTTTCTGCTAGCTATCGTAGCTGTAATTTAATTTTTGATGATTTTTGATGTTGACCAAAATACTACTGCAAAACAGCATTTCAGGGCCCTCCAGTTTTGCTGTTGCATGAACAGGCTCAGTGATTCACCTGGGCTGCTCACGAGTGTGAGGCTGCAGAAGGGCTGTATGCAAAACTTGATCTGCAGCTTATCTGCCTTCTCTCTACAGCTTCATACTCTGGTTCCAGGAGGTGGAACGACTGATGGATAGATTCTCTCATATGCAATGCCAGCTTCCTCTAGTACTTCTATAGAACTCCAAATCAAATGTCAGTAAATAATTAATACAAATAAAATAGCAATTGTGTTTTGATCACAGCAAGGATTTTGTGTGCCAAAGAGAAGCAAGAAGTCTGTGGGAAGAGAAGAATGCATCATTGCTTCACAACTGATGGGTCTGACAGATATCAGCAGAGTTTTCTTCCTTTGATTTTGGCATGGTGGGGGGCAAGGGAGTGGCAGGGGGGACACAGGCCCTCCATGGAAAGGCGGCTGTGTCTGAGGAGGTGGCGGTGTTGTGTAACCACACTGACAGAGTGCGTCACAACGTGTGACATGTGGCAGCAGAAGAGCCTTAAATAGCTCTCACCATCTTTTCTCCTCCGGAGGTTTTGAGGAAAATTTGGTTTTCTGAGTAATGTTTTATCCTTCCTTAAATCACCTGATAATATGGCTCAAGCTCCACTAGAGAACATCTTCGTGAGTTGCCAGGGAGTTTTAGGTAGAATCAGTGAGGATCTTGGTCTTTTAAGCCCAGATGTTAAAATTGTACACCCCAGGGACCATGGGATGAATACATGTTCATTAATCCTGGTGTTAAAATTGATCAACGTCCCTTCATGACCTCAGCGGTAACAGAAGCTGGGGCTGAATTAATTCCTGCTTGCGCTGAAGTCATTATTAGAAAAGTGTCTGACAATGACTAAACTCTTTCCAATGATAGCGCATCCGTTGCAAAATACATTTTTTTTTTTAACTGTTCATTATCTTTTGTACTTAAATTTCAACTTTGTTTTTGAAGGTTCGTGAACTTATCTGGATTCATCACCCATTCAGGACTTTGTTATTAATCTGTCTGTTAGACTTCAGAGACCTTATTACTACATTTCTGTTCTTTATTCTTGTACTTACAGACTGTAACCAAGTCACTGTTTATCTGTGTAAGCTAAATACATTGAGTTCTTTCACTCTTTGTCTCCAGGAGCTGCTTCTGCATGTTCCTCATTGCTCTAATCGCTCCAATTTATCTGTGTAATGTTTGATCTGCAACACCAAATTTGGATTAAGCATTCTAGCAGTGCCTGTGCAAATGAGCAGAACAGTGGAAGCATAATGTCAGCTATGCTACTTAATACTCCCCTTTTACTCCTCACAGAACTATGGTGACCATATAAGAAGGCTGAGCCCACATGTCCAGTTCATCAGTGCCCTGAGTTCTTTTCAGAGTCACTGCATCCTGGGACTTCCTTCCTGTAATTGTGGCTTTTACTTTTCATTTCTGGTTAAATCAGTTTGTGTGGGACAGTACTAAAATGCAGACTGTTACCCATACCCAGGAGCACTGTATCCTGCTGACCTATGCCCTTTGAGTTTTATGACACCTCAGACTGTGACATGAACTCAATTTCTGTAAATTGCCTTGACTCTTGACATGTGAATTAGCAAACAGCCTCCCAAAACTCTGGTGGGATGCCCCAAGACCTTGGGACTCCTCCTAAAGTCCCTTTTCTGCCCCCAGAGTTTCCCCTCTCCCTTTGCCAGAAGAAAAAAAACATTTCTCAGTGCACTGCTCCTCCACATCTCAGCCTGGGCCAAATTAACTTAACAGATCAGTATTTATTACTGATCCTCAGCAGGAAATCCTCTTTTTATCTCAAAGTGAGTTTTGCAGCTGGTTGGCCAGGCCTTCTGAGACACAGCTCAGCAAAAGATATTTTGCTGGTGAGACCCAGTCAGAGTTCATGTTTCACAAGCACAGGTCTCCTTAAAATGGAATTTATTGAGACTTAGTCTTTCTCAGGTCTTTCAACATTCAGTGTCAGATCACATAACGCAACTTGGATTTTTCATCCATATTCAGCACTCATCTGTCACCAGGCCAATGATGGGGCATCAGCTGGAGCTGTCGATAGTCTCTGGGATGGGGACTAGGGTATACCAATGGTGTTTGGGTTTTAGGGTGAAAGTAGGAAGGCAGGAGCCACCCTGGAGGAGTTTGCTGGTTTGCAAGATATGCAGACAACAGGTTCATGCGGAATGCTGCTACTGAGGCCATGGGTGGCAGTCAGGAATAGAAAGACAGCTGCTGGAGGGGTGACAACCAAAATGAACAAAACTCTTTTAAGGGGCAGAAAATCAGGAACCAGTGACTATGAGCTGAGAGCAGAGACTGAGGCAGCTACAGAGTGCAGATGAGCCTAGGTTCCCTTCACTTCCTCCTCTTCTCTTATTTCCCTTCTCTTCCAACCTGGCATAAGCAACTTTTTCTCCAGGCACTCCTTGCAGACAGCATCAAAGCTGTGCATCCAGAAGGAAAAGGACTGCTGGAAACAGCCTGTAGCTAAGCTGTCCTGGGCAAATAAATATACTCTCCTATGTATGCTCTGGCCATTCAGATACTTAGGGATGGTATTTGTCTATTTCTGACTCTTTCTTTCCTTTTCTCTAAGATTGTCTTCAAAGCTGTCTTTTATAGCAAATGAGATATATAAAATGTAATAAAGGAATAAAGAGGGCAGTGTCCCCCAGTTTGCTTCCAACCTTTCCCACCACTGCCCGCCAGCTTCATTTGCCATGCAGCAGCAGTCTTTGGTAAAACTTCTCAGAATATACTGCTCAGTGAATAAGCATTAATTAAAAGAATGAGAAGATGGAGATCAATGTTGATTTATAGACAGAGAGCAAATTCTGAATAGATAAATAGCTCTGAAATTATATCTAGAAAATGGATGGAAAGAGAAGAACAAAATATCTGTCAGGTTCTTGTAGTGGAAAAGTAAGACCCAAATTCTGCTCTGCCCCAGGATTTGCATGTCTGATAGAAAAGGGCAGGACTAGACAGCTTTCAGGATACCAGTGCCAGTGAGGAGTAGGATAGGGGTATACCAAAACAGCTGGTTTCTTTCATGGACTGTTTTTTATGTCAGGTTTAGAAAATGTGTTCATCCCCCTTATGCTGTCATGCAAAATGCTCCCAGTGATTCCTGAGATGTGTTCCCTTGCAAGGGCTTTCTCCCCACCTTTGTTGCTGCACATTCTCCCTTTCAGTCACTGAGAGAACTATTATTTCCAAGATCCTCTTCTTATCACAAAAACATAATCTAATTCCTTCCAGCTTCTCCACCCATTTCTTTCTCTCTCTAATCCCTCAAAGAAAATTGGTTTCAGCATATAACACATTTTCACTGTGGTATATGAAAGTCATACAGAGGGCAGTGCTGCCTCTTCACAGGCTCTCCTGCTTCCAAATGTTACACCGCTCCTTGTGATATTTTTTTTAGCAGAATTTGTTACTTTTTAAGCCAAAGAGGAATCCACTGCAGGAATGAATTTACACTGGCCTTGTGCCACCTCATCTTGAGAACTGAGACACTGAGTTTAACATTTCTGAGACAAACTGTAATGTGTTATAGGTTCTATGTAGCTTAACCTCTAAGGGGAGAGAGGAGGTGTTTGAATGGGGATGGTTTAATAGAAGCAGTATTTGAACAAAAAAGACCCAAACCAGCTGAAGGAAAAGGACCCCCTCTTAGAAAGCAGTAGCAAGGATTTGCTTGCTGCCTTCCAGAAAAGGGTTTTTTAAATGACAAACTGTGCCAAATTCTGCTTCTCTGTCACAAAGCCCATGATTTGAAGCATGATTTGATGCTTGGTGCATGAACATCTGTGAAGTAATGACTGAGGAAGCATAGCAGTGAGTTCCCATAACTCTCTTAATGTTATATAGTGTGATTTCTCCAAGGGAAATAAGAATTTACACTGTAAGGGGCCCCCCAACCACTTAAAGTACATGTCCCTAGAGGTCCCATTAAACTGCCATTACAGTGATCCTGAGGCTGTGCTGTTGTCTCCCCCAGCTCTCGTGTGCTTTGTGGCTCCTCAGCAGGTTCCCTCATTATTTTGGAGGGAAATGCAGTCAACAGATTGAAGATCAAAAAGAGTCGAAAGCGAGATGTGAAATATCAGCCCAGTCAGAACTGAACAAATGCCATTTGATTTTCTCTGCAGAGGAGGCAGTCTAGCGATACACATACAGCTGTGCCTACTGTTTGGCACATACTGGGAGGTGTTTGATCACTTCTGTTGCCTACTTAACCATCAACTGTTAGATTTGTTTTCCCCTATGTAATAGGGCAGGGGGAGGGGAGGTCAGTGTCACCCCAAGCTACAAGAGATCGACAGAGACGCTTCCCAGTCTGCTGACTGTAATTCGTTTCCTCTATTCAGAGTCACTACCCTCCTACCCTCCTCCTTCTTCCTTATATTTCCAGCTGCTATCCCATTAAGTTCCTGTGTGCTGCTCTTTTCGGTGGTATAAAATAGATGTAATGGCCTGAAATTGGACAAGCAGTAGAGACACAGCCTGCCCCACAGTTTCAGACATAGCAGAATGTAGTGAGCTCTGAACTAGTCTTCAAGGGCTGTGCAGCGATGGTACCTAATCCCTGTCTCCAAGCTTTTGGTCCAAGTGATAACACTGCTTGGGCTGGACAGGAGACCCTTATCTGCATTAGACATGATCCCACTACAGAGCTGCAGTGACAGGACTAGATGAGCTCCAGCCGTGTCTTCCAGCCTCTGCTGTTCTGTGAGTCTGTATCCCAAAAGAGAAGCCAAATTTGGTGGTGTTTTCTCAATACCCTTGAACAGAGACACAGCTTTGATAAGAGATTCTAGTAACCGTTTTTATAGAACCAATTAAATAAAAACTAACTGCAGAATTCAACAGCCCAGGAGCCTTAATAGGCTTTCTTATTTAATAAGTATTTAATTTTTCTGCTTGGCAGCTTTGTACAAACAGGTGGAGAGGAAAGATCTAGTCTGGCTTAATTTGTGTTTTTTGACACAGACAAATGTCAATACTCAGAAGTGTGTCATGCAAATCAAAGCCTCAGATCTGAATGGCTCTAGTCTTAAGGAAGTTTGCACAGAGATATAGATTTTACAGATGGCTTCTATCTTTTCAATGATCTGGCAAGGGCCTCAGGGCTGAACTACAGAGTAGTCTGGAGCTGCATGGTGCAGACTGAATTAATCTGAAAATTTATGGACAAGGAAGAAAATGGTGTTACTCTCCATATAAAAATAGCCTTTCATTACACTGAAGGCTGATGCTGTTTTAGTAGCCAATTGCTCTTACAATAAAGTATGCATTAAGATGTCTGGCAAAGAAGAAGAAAGCCATTCAGGTGTGCCCAGGACAACACACAATGAATAAAAAGGAAGTTGTCATTCCAAGTTCTAGCCAGTAAAGGTTCATTGAACACTACAGGTGGATTTTGAAGAATTTGAATAAAGTCATGAGCAGTTCAAATGAAAAGCAATTATAACAATAATAAAGTAATTCTCCCTGAACAGTCTCATGAGCAACACTGAAAACAAAAAGAAGAATATAACTACATTAGAGGTAACTCAAAAGGTGAAACAAAACTGTCATAGCCAAAATCTACTACAATTTTCTGTGAAGTGTTCCCAGTCATCTGTATGAACCTTTTTCCACAGCAGTCAACCGTGAATATACCTTTGTGGAGTTCCTTGTATAACAACGACAAGCAGATTAACAGCAGGCTTTGCATATGTCAAAAAAACCCAAAGGTTTCTCTGTGTTACTGAGCTACACTTTTGCACTAAAGATTCATTCAAACACAAAGTTAGTTTCATTCCAGTTCATAGGTTTTGAAATGAAGAGAGGTAAAGTAGCACAAGCACATGCTAGGACACATATGCCCTGAAAAGTAAAAGAGTAAAAAAAGAACACCTTCACTAAAAAAGAAGCAGTTACTTACCTAGGTTAATAATAACTTTGTATAAATTCTCTCAGCTTAGGTGGCGTACTGACTTTACAGTAAGTAAATAACTTCATTTCCACTTCTGACACTAAATACAAATTTCCGTACAAGGACATTAAATACTGAGATACTGGAAATAACCAGCTAGAATAGATCTGTAAATACGGCATGCAATAGGGTTCAGTTCTCCTGATTCCTTTAGCCCTTGTGGTACCCCTAGATAAACTGTTTCAACAAAACCTTTCGGTCTATAAAGATGTCTGTATCCTACTAATTGGTTTTTGTTTTGTTGTTTGTTTTTTTTTTTTTAATGGAGCTGATTTGAAATAAGTATCCAAATATGCAGATCTTAGCTTTCCAATACATCACTTTCTGCACTAATAACAAGAGTAGCAGCATTATATGTCCTTACAGCACCACTAGAAAATAATTGCATTAAAGCCTATGAAGGTCTGAGGCAGAGGTGATGGACACTGTTCAGATATCACACACTGAAAATATAACAATATATGTTGCACTCACTTCCTACCACACCCTGAGGGGACTTTTCATAGACACACCATTGAGATTGTGTCAAATCAATTGCTAAAGTCTGCACAGGCAAATCAATACATTTCCTCCTGGTGTCCACGAAGATAGGCACAGGAATTGTTATTCTTTTATTTTGCACGTGATTTTCTGTGTTCTGTGATTTGCTGTGATTTTCACCACAGCACTGAAGAGAAGGTAGCTTGGCAAAACCTGGGCCCTGATGCACATTGGGATTATTCTTGCTATTTGGACAGGGAGGTGGGGAAAGAGGCAATCTTCCCCTGTTTCTCTAGCTTTGAAAGTCTATGTGGCTACAGTCATGTCAAGAATTCTCTTTCCTTTCTGCTAGTCAGAAGTGTGTCTCCACTGGCTTAGAGTTGGCCAATCTTTTTATTTGCAATTTTTTTCAGGAGCTCAGAAGGACCTATAGTGGCCAGCTTGGCTGTGTCCATTCCTGCTGGGCAATGCCCATTTAATTATTGCATTGCCCTGCCTCCAGACCATCCTGAATAAGCCAGAAAGTAAACACTCCCTTGGCCTCTTGGCAGAGTTTCTGGTGTTTCATCATTTAGGATCCTGTGTCATTAATCTATTTATGCATCTAGATTTTGAACAAATGAGGCCTAAGATATATTTGTAACCCAAATAATACTTTTAGAACAACATACATTAGCTCTTAGTCATCCTGGCTACACTGTGTACAAACAATGCCACAGGGAAAAAATCTAGTGGTTATAAAATTGTGAGGTGTGACGAACCCTTGTATGTGTCAACAACTAAAACAATTGTTTCTGTAATCAGCAAATACAGAAAGTTAAAGAAACAGGGAGATTGTACTTCTGTGCAGTTTCTAACAGGCATTTAATTTTAGTCAGCATATCTGACCTCTCTTTTTTCAATCTATCTCATTCATTCATTTGATTATTTCCTGAATATTAGATTTATGAAAATAAAATCTTCATTATAGTTAGAAGTGGCAGAGTGCTTTGGAAGCGAGGGCAATGGTATAGAAAACATAAGAAATCTTTGTTCCTAACCTGTATACATCTGTGTGTCTTCCCTCATTCCCTATTGCTACATTTTATTTACAAATAAACCACCAGGCAGACTGATTCTTGCTATGAGGAATAGATCCATTTTCTTTGTAACTAACCTACTTCCTCATTCTGTACTTTAAAGGGATCAGTGTAAGTATGTCCGTGGCCTTATCTGAGGAGACATTTCAAAAGAAGATAGCTGAGTGTGATGTACAGTTCAGAGCTTCCTGTTTCCAAGCACGCACAGATTTCTATTTTTGTAAAGAAAAACTAATGATCTTTAGACATAAAACATTTGGTATCATCCTGCAGCTGCTGTTTGCCAGAAATGCTGACAAACCTGTTTGTAAGTCTGCAAGAACCACATGACAGAGTATGATTCATGTTCATGTTGACCTTTGCCTTGTTTGTGATTGAAAACAATTAAAATTACAAGAGTCAACAGAGTGAAAACTATGTGGAGTAATTGAGTTTGGTTATCTGTGCCTCTATTTCTGTGTTTCATCGTTCTGGCTTTCATGTGCACAGAAGCTACTGAACCATTCATGCGTGCTCATGTGAAGATCTAGATTCAGTGTGTTTGACAGCTCAGGGAAGTCATAAGGCAATGTTGTCAAACAATTGCAGAGAAGATGCAAGAGGCATTAGCTAAACTGTCAATAAGCTACAACATTAACACAAATTATCAAATCAAATTTGTCAAGTATAAACACGCATTTTTCTTAATGGAACAGCATCTGGATATTGGATCATTAAGTTCTCTTCCAAGACAGCAGAGTAGAACAACAAATTGTATTAATGTTTCTCTTAATAACAGATTGTGTTTAAATATTTAGTCAGGAGTTATTTGACTAGGACACTTTATTTTTAAGGAACACCTTGATTACACAATGATTTCTTCCTTGCTCACCACAGTGTCCTTCTGTCAGGTGTTCAACACCTCCTAGTGCTGGTGGAAGGTGATGACAGCCCCTCAATGATTCAAAGGGTGAAATTTTTGCCACCGAGTAATGAGGATGTCTAGATGTACTTCATTGTTCATGAATTAGAATGAGTGGCTGGCATTCAGGTGGCCCCAGTCATCCTTGGTACATCCTTTCCTACTGTATTTGCAAGGTATCCTCAGAAGATCCAGGGACCTATTCCTAGTAGGGTACAGAAATGAGCCTGGTACAACATATCAATAAGAAAAGCATATACCTTCAAGATAAGGGAATTTATCTTCTTTCTATCAAAATTATATGATCTGTGATCTTGGAGAGCGGATAATCTCTGTTTGGGTAGTGTTTCTTTAAATTAAACTCTAAGACCTTTTTTTTAGCTGTTGGTGTTACAAAAAAATGCAAGAAACAGCATGTCTGAAGTCCCACATTTCCCTGAGCAGGGACACAGCATTTTCCTGAGGGGAGGTCAGTGCCAGAGCTTGACGTGGTAAGTAAGCCTGGAGTCTTTAGATGCTGGACCTCTGAATGCCGCCTTACAGTGCCAGGAATCTCAAAAGCAAAATAGGCTGCTGTTACAAGTACCTAAAGGACAAATAGCACTGGCCACATTAATTTACTGCAGTATGAAGGAGTTTCATCACCACTTATTCACAGAATGTTATCAGATTTTATGACATAGTCAAAGATAAGACCTTTAGCTCAGGGAAGTTCCTTAGCAGGCCTTATCGTAGTGGTGTAACCCTTCCAATGACATCATGTGTGGCTAGGTTACACAAGTGTTGGTCAAACAAGAGAAGAAACTTCATGTATGGAACACCAAAAACAAAACCAAAGAAAGGAAGATTATTGGCATGAAAAAGTTCTAGAGCTCTCAGTACTTATGAAAGTATTGTTCAGGAAAGTACATTAGAGATTTCTTTCTTTTTTAATTATTTGTTTTTGTTCAAATAAAATCTTTATTCTATACAAAAACATTTGTTTCTTCATGCTTGAGTGTTTTTTAAAAGGAAGTAAGTTTACTCTTTATATTTTATATCTCCATAGCTTCTATTAACTGATACTACAGTGAGTGGATTAGGACATATACTCTAGTTATTATGGATAACATACTCTTCTTGTGAACGTGTCTTTAAATATAGGTTTTTAACTTTGTTTTAGAATATTTTTTCATAGCAAACTCATGTCTTTTATTTGTCATTTTTCATGACCTTTTCTTTCAAGAATATCTGCACATATGCTGACATTTTGTATTTGTCATCCCTTAGACTTAGTAATCGCTGTATTTGCCTCCTAGTGCCACAGAGTTCATTCGTAGAGCCATTTCTTTTTATTGCTACACACTCTAGGGCTTTCCCATCATGCTCCTCCCTGTAGCATTTCATTCACTTACAGAAAAGAAAGGTAAAATCTTCATTTTTGCAAGAGTGACTAGGGCATCATTGCCTTGGGTACTTTTCTCCTTTGCTGCAGAAACTAGCAACAACTATTCATGTCATGAATACATTTTATCTTTGACTTACTGGGCTTTTCCAGCTTAATACCACTGGTTTTTGCCGTTATACCTGCTTCTTATTTCCTAATCTCTGTTCCAAAGTTAGTGACTATTCCCGTTCTTTGCTTTTTCCTAGTGAGAGGAAATGGAACAAAACAAAGAAATATATAAAAAAGATATGTTTCTGGGGGTTTTTTTTCTGTTTTACTTATCCCTCCTTCTAAAATCCCCAGAATTATAGTCATGCATACAATAATTGTTTTTCCTTTGAGAAAATTAGTATTTTTGAACGTTTGTACTTCAGCATGTAAGCCAGTGATCAACTGATAGGACGAAACAAACTTTCTATAATATTTTTTATGTAACTTTCCTCCACATAGTTTTTCTAATCTTAGCCTGAAGCACCCAGCAGCTTTACAGAACAAGACAAACTGAAGCCTGATGTCAAAGGTTTCCTTGGGCATATAAAATAGAAACGTACAATGGGAAATCCCAGCACAAAAGCCAATCATGCTGCTTCCTTGGGGCTTTAACATGAAAATGACCTAGAACACATTGTTTCCTAATTCAAGCTTCTAGAATCCTGTTTATATGTTTGTTTCATGGGTAGTGACCTCCTCATCGGGAATAAAAGTTACTATTCAGAATATTATATCATTTAGATGCCTAAGTCATGGAGAAAATCCATTGTCCTTGGCACAATAGGGACCACAAGATATCCTCTCCCTCTGTAAAAGCTTAGGCTAAGTGAAAAGGCTAATAAAAGAGAAAAGAAATAGTGTTTATTGACCAAAATATGCTTTGAGCATAATGTTGTCCAAAGTTTACAGGCATCAGAGGAAAGGAAAATTATAAGGAAGATAGGGGGAAAAAATATGAGGCAGACTTGTGACTAATCATGGACCTTTCTTTTAGAATATGAAGCGTGCCAGAAACACAAAGCCTCTGTGTTTGAAGGTTAACAAGAGAAATATAGGCTGGCCAGAGGCTGGTGTTTTCACAAGAAATGAGAGTAAGTGCATATGACCAGGATGGGTATCTGCAATCTTAGGAGGAAATCAAACAGCATGGTTCAATCAGATAGGGAATGGAAGCCCTAATCTTGGTGGTCAGTGTGGGTTGGATGGGAGCAAGGCTGAGACTGCATTTCACAAAGAAATAGAGAAGGAAGTTGCAGTAACTGACATATAAAATAAATAAAATAAATTAAGGAGAATGAGAAATGCATTTACTTAGAAATGTAATGCAGTTTTAAATTTTTTTTTTAGCTCAAATCTGTGTGAATATTTTGAGAACAGGTGAAGATAAAGATGATGTACTCTTCACAGATCTAGAACACAGGAACAGGGTTTTAGCCATACTAAAAAATTTAATAAAAAGTGGCAATTTTATATCATGATCTATTGGATTAACATGGGTCTCTGTTGCTTGCTATGGCTTATTTTATTTCCTATAATGCAAATTATGTCAATGTAATGAAGGCTGAAGGCGAAGAATTGATAATCTATTCTTCAAGGAGCATACTTCCTAGGAAGTAGTGTTACAGGGATTATTAGCTATGCACAAATTTAGCTGCTCTGATGCCTTATAGCTGACATTAGACAGATCTTCACATCAGTGCTGTCTCATTAATTATATTACCATCAAGTATCTTTTCATTGTTAGAGTTTTATATTAAATAGCTGCCCTCTTAGGAATAAGCATTAATCTGTACCTCTGCCCAAACTAGGAATATGTCATACCAGCATGCACCTTAACTGCATTCTGGCAATGCTATGAACAGATATGAAAATATAAATACATCTATTATCCATTTAAAAAAATATATTAATATTGTTAAGAGTATCCAGGCTAAAGTACATGATCACATAATTGTTAGGGATTACAGCTATTTAGACTTCATCTATACTATCATATATTTTGCAGTTCCTGCATTAGGTCTCTAGAGTTATCAGGTTATATTCATTTTTGAGTCCAGATTTATAACAAAAGAGTACCTTGAATTTGTCAGTTTGTGCAAATGTAAAGGTCAATGAATTACAAATTCTGGTGACTGTGCAGATACAGGAAAAAGATCAGGAAAGGTTTTGATTTAAAAAAAAAAAAAAGCAGATGTCTTTTGGAAATGGTCCCATTTTCATTCTTGTGAAATTAAACAACTCTGATGAGATGATAGATTTCGTGATTCTCTCTGTTTTACTTAGTACTTTTTAAGGAAGAAAAATAAAGCGAGGTTCAGTTGCATTATCAATTAAAAAAAAAGGGGGTTTTTTTTGCAAATCTTGGAAGGTCCATCTTTTCAAAGATCAAATAACAAATCAAAATACTTAATATATAATGTTCTCCATTTTTTATGTGAAATAGGTAGTATTTCCTCTTAAGCATCAATAGAAGACATTAAAAAAACCCAAACAAAAACCACAAACCTAAACAAAACACCAACCCAAAACAATCAGGGTGCTGGGCAGGGAGACTCCTTGGGCAGCATTTACCAGCATGACACGATTTTTGTATGTAGAAAGGTGTAAAACACAATAAAAAAGTACAAGTTTTCAGAAGCAATGATTTACTAAGTGTATCAGAAGTATATCTCAATCTAGTTTTTGACCAGACAGGTTTTGTTCTTTCAAATACTCCCTAAGTGAAGCAACAGAAAACATGATCTTTTAACTAAAAGTTGTCAAGAAATATTGAGGTCTAGAAGTCCACAGAGGCAAATTTAGAGGAGAAAGATAATTTTCAGCTTTAATTATGCTTTATTCTAAATAAAAAAAAGGGCTCTGAAATGCTTAAGAAAATATAGCCCCAAAACTGCAAATCATTCTCTTTTTTTCTAGTCTTGCTAAATTGAAAGATCTTGCAAGGAATTGGAAGAACGCTACTTAAGGTAAAAGGCAGAAAATTTTTAGCTGTAGTTTAGGACTGGAAGAGTAAAGTACACTCCAGACCCTGCAATCTCTCATCTCCCCTTTTAGCTCTAAAATCATGATCAGTTTTAGAGAATTTGATGAGGCTGTTCAGAGGAATAAAGTTAAATACATAAACAGCGGCAGCAGAGGAGTGAAAGAGATCACAGCATTCCCTAGAACAAAATACCACAAATGTAAAAAAACTGGAATTTGACATTTTCAGTAGTGTTTTCCATCAGCTTTGTTTTTTGCCATGTTTTCAGAGCATGCCAGGGAAATGCAGACTTAAGAAATTTTGATATAGTCACTTTGCTTTACAGTGCTTGGTATGGTTGTAAAGACATATGTTTAGATATACCTTTTATCAAATTTAGATCTTACTTTTCGAAGGATTATTTTTTGTCTCTCATTTAAAAAATCAAATGTATTTAGGTTGAACCTCTGCTCCTGATATCACATCCAGCTGCTTACTAAAAGACCAACGTGCTTTTATTGATACCTATGTTTTACATCTGTTTATTGTAGAATAGTAGGCAGTTAATTCTTCCCTTTCAAAATGCATAACATACTCAAAGTTTTTACTATAAAGTACCAATAAAATAAAGATAACAAAACACAATGAATAATGGTAATGCAATAAAATACAAACTACTTTTATACTTGCTTGCATTAGGAAGCAAGAACTTTAGCTGATCTCTAAATATGCACATATGCAGAAAAAAGTTTTCTGACATACTGAGCTATGTGACAAATAATTAATAGTGTCTTAAAAAAAATTATCAGCCATTTTAATTTCTCAGAGTAAACATATATACAAATTCATATTTCCTACATCAATTCCACAATTTTGTTCTGAAATCTTTAAGAGGCAAAAGATTGTCTGCTTTTGTCTTTCCTATGCTGTTTCTCTGATGGCACTTACAATGTTCTCAGAAAAGAGGAACTCATCAAATGTTATCTTAAGTGTCCATAAAATCTTGAGAAATCCTCACTATTTCTACATTTCCTGGAAATATAAGCCATCAGGCTCAACGTGATGGAGGTGTGTGTACCAGCATGCCCTTGCTGACTTCAGCAGGGACAGTGAGCCTTGCACTGGGTAATGAACTTGCCATCTCTAACCCTGTTGAGCCAGGGGAAAAAAAAAAAAAAAAAAAAAAAAAAAAAAAAAAGAAAGAAAGAAAGAAAGAAAGAAAGAAAGAATGGAGAAGAAATAAGTTTTTAAAATGACCCTGTGGATGGAAAGAGGAGTACTGTTATTAGGAAGAGACATTGAGTCAAACCTTAATGGTATATGTTCCGTTTTCTTCTATATCAGTCTGGCAAATCAGTGTTTCCTCAGTTCCACATCCTCATTATGCTGCCACTTTTCCTCCAGACATCCTTCTTGTCTATTTTAACTGCATGCCCTTCAGTGCAGAGTCTCTTGGGTGCTTGAACAGCTTCCAGCTCAATGGAGGCTGGTGCTCTGCCAGAGACTCCAGGGACTGGTCTAATAAGCCATTTGCGTACTGCTTGCCATTCAAAATGAGCTTTGTCCAGCCCTGCCCTGAAATAGGCAGTGAATTGGACATGATGGTTTTAGAAAACTGTAACTGAGAATTACAGTTGACAAAACAAAGACGGCTGGCCAGGTCTCTTCTCTGTCACTGGAGGATGTCAGGGGTAACTCAATTAAACATAACTGAATTCCACCAAACCAGAGGAATGGAAAATCTGAACTGATGAATGCAGAGATGAATGTGTGGCAGAGGAGCAAGGGCCCAGACTGTGTCTGAACCAAAGATTTCTGGCAAGGTGGCTGTAAAGTTGGTTGAGAAGGAATGTTAAGTGTGAGATGAAGGTCAAGCTGAATCAACACATTTGTAGGGAGAACATTAAATAACAATGAAGTGGCATGATGAGAACAATGCACATTAGCCTGTGGAGACAGAATTGGTTGTGTTGTTTTATATGACTTGCAAGGCATGTGTGTGAGATTATAACACTGGATCAGAAGAACATAAATAAGGTGTTTTTTCACACTACTAGAAAAATCCAATGTATCCAGGCCAAATAATATACAAATGCTGGTAGTATATTGAGTTTATAAACCCACATTATAAACCTCATTTCTCATCGTGTCACCTCTTTACTCTATGGGCCTTTCTTTAGTGGTGAACACTTCTTATATAGCTATGCATATGCTTGGTTCTTTCAAAATGGCTTTTGAATGGCAAGTTTTCACCCGGCTTTGAGTTCACACATTATCATAAAAAAGTTTATTTATAAAATATATTTCTAAAGCTATCAATACTTCATGGGGATGTGACAAGCAACCAATTCAGAAGCACTGAGTGTCTTGTACCAGTCTACCTCTGTTCAAAGGGATGCACCAGCATCCCTCAGCAGAGGCACCCAGGGCAAGCTCTGCCCAAATCACAAAGCATCTCAGACACCAAATGCAGCTTCTCACATGGACCTGTTGCTTCTTAAACAAGAGCCCAGGGAAAGAAAAATGGGGCTTCCAGAGGGACCTCAGCCTTGGTTTGTTTGTGTGCTCAGGGGCAAGCAATGCTGCTGACATGAAACCTCCAAGGACAATTCCTCCACCCCAGAAAGTACTGGGCCAGGTCGGGGCACCCTGTTGGGGAGGGACTGATGATTTTCCATCTGGTCTCACAGCACTAGGCTATGGGGAAAAGACTGCCTTTTCATTTACGAAGGAGGGCTTTTTTTGAAAGGCAACCATCTCCCATGTAAAGTTTGTTAATTTGCTTCTTTCTTCGCCTTTCTAACTAGAAAAACTCCTTACTCCAGAGCTGCTGTCTCAAGAGTATCTGTACAGCTCCCAAACTCCTAGATTCCTCACACCATGTAGTGCTGAACATGCTGAATACCATGAAACATTGCTTCACCAATACCTTTCCTATTACTGTCTCCAACAGGACTGAGCCCTCATATCTGTGTTTGCTAGATGTTTTAATGTAAAACGGGACTTTGGTCTGTATCAGCTATTTTAATGTAAATTATGGTGGCCATTGAAGGTGCCAATTATACTGACAAACTTGTAAGAGCAGGTCTTACTTTCCACAACTTAAGTAGTAACATGTTATTTCTGTTATTGCATTGAGGCAGCTGTCAGAAACTAATCCAGCTTGTGGGCCTCATCCTACAAGGCAGAGTACCTGCCTACCTCATGCAGCACTTTAAAACCTAAGTGTAATGTTAGAAATGAAAAATGTGCTGAATGAGGAGGGGGAACAGGGAGATAAGGACGACTCAATACTACTTAGCCTGAAACAAAGCAACCCCAGCTTGTCTGCTACCTGAATTTTAACAAGCACATGTTTTTTCTCTTCTTTAAGACAAGGGATTGTTTGGAAGGAGGGGGACTTTTGAAGGCTCCCTCTTACACAAGATGAGAGCACAAGGAAACTGGTGAGGAAGGGGTCAACAACAGAAACAAGGGGGTAGTCTAGGCGTGTATTTCACAGCAAAGAAGGAGAAAGGGTTTGTAGTGGATTATAGCGGAAGTGACAAGTAGTGCTGCTAAAATTTCTTTTCAGATGGATAGTTCATTCTACTGGTGAATGCAACCCCTCTGCCTTCCTCAAGACAATACTGACAAGCCAGGAAAAGGATTGTTGCAGTAGCCTTCTGGTCATAGCACAGGAATAAGAAATTTATATGTGATGGTGGAGAGAAGAGGTAGCAAATTTTCAAAAGCTTTAACAGGAAATAAGGGCAAAACTTCATCTCTGATGTAGCTTTAGGATCAAGGAGAGAACTATTGTAAAGTGGAAACTGGCAAAGAAGATGGAGTGGTTTCTGCAAAAGAAAAAATACTCTTGTCATGCAAAGGTTTGGAGATCTGTTTTGTGCCTGTGGTGACAAGACATCCATAAAGAGATTTGTAGATTGAGGCCAACATTAAGACATGATGAAATAGGGAGTAATTTAAGTTAGCCAAGGTAAGCAGAGGAAATTACACTAACTAGCTATTTGCCCAGTTTCAGGGCTGCAAGTGAGTCAAAGTGATAGGAACAAGAATATTGCTGCAGTTAGCCTCTTCCATGCCTAATTTGTCAACTGCAGTCATTGCTCTCCATGGCACCATCATAACCTCCACGGCAAACCACTGCAGTGTTACAGACTGAGGTGTATATGGGAAATAAGCAGGAGAGAAAGATTAGCCCCTCATTGATAATTTTGTTTCTCAGAGAGAAGGGTTCTACCCAGAATTTGTTTTTACATGCCATAGGTTTTGTATTTTCAGGAAAGTTAATGTTTTTACAGATATTAGTGAAGGTTTTGTCTTTGCCTCTCAGAGACTTCTGTTTAACTATGTTCTCTCAGTCCAGCAAGCCTATGCTCAAACTGAAAGTAATTTATGTCCTCTGCAGTAATAATGACCATCAGCTGAAGTGTAACTCTTATCTATGAATCATGGTATAGCTCAGATAGCGTTCCCATTATCACATTGGTTTTACAAATGAGAATCCTAAAAAAACAGCTTTTCAGGCAGAAAAAATATACCAATGAAGAAGATTCATCCAGGAAGAATTACATATAAATAGTAGCAATTTCTTTTAGGACCATAAACAAACAAACTCTCTGCTGTACATGAGATCAGTGTAAACACAAAGCAAGAGAAACTGGAAACCTTACATGGAGACTGTACCATAAAGGCCTTCAAATGCCACACTAATACCTCTATCTGAGAAGGTACTGAAGGAAGTATGATATTTTTCAGGAGAAATTTCAGAAGTGTGAAAAGTATCTCATGGGTTTTATTGGAAGTTTATTTATTTGGAATTATGTTTGTGAATTTTCTATACGCTCTGGTTTTTGTACAACTATCATGTTACGAAAAAAATTATAAAAAATGTCTTACAATTAGTGAATAAATTACTCTAAAAGACATACAAAGCATTTTTTTCTTCAGTATATTCTCTAGTTAGTGAAAAAGAACCCTTTCAAACAGGTGAACATTTTTGCAGAGGAGCTACTGATTAAATTGTGTGCAGCTCTCTTACTGGAAGTCAATGATTTCAATGTCCTTGAAACAAATAGTCTGGCAGCTGCTTGCAATCTAGCAAGTGTGTCAGCAGGAGTGTCTGACCCATACGCCAACCTTTCACTTTTCTACTCTCTGCTGATTGTGAAAGAAGCACGAAAAAATTCCAAGAAGTTCCAGTTCCCCCACTTTACATACTACAACATATGGATGTTTTGGATCTACAAGTTCGTGAGCTATTAAAAAAAAAAAGCTGAAATTTCATGAGGACAAATGTTTGCATGGCTTTATGTAATTTTCCTTTGAGGAGACTGAGTGCTTCACTTTAGTAATCTTACCTAAGGTGTAGTGGGCATCTTTTAAAGTGTATCCCCTATTTTCTTCATTCCTTAGAATGTTTTATGACCTCTTGCAGTAAAACTGATTTTCAAATGGTCTCCTTGTACTTCAGTGCTCAGCTTCAGCTGAAACAGGTCCTGAATGTCTAACATCTTTTTGACAGTTGTACTGACATTTCTAATTCTAGTCCCAACAATGACCAAAGGATATGCAGGAGCTAAGAGAGGAAAGACAAAAACCTACATTTTACTTCTTAAAATCAAAACTAATTTACCTAGATACTTTTAGATAATTCTTCAAAAGGAGATGGCAACGTTTTTAAACTTTCTGCCCATTGACACTAAACTATCTTGTGATGATAAGCAGGTTAACATGGTTAGTGTCACACTCAACTCTGTTTCCCAGAAAGACAGCAATGACAAAAGTTAACAGAGATCACGTAAGAGCTGCTATTCTATTGAGTAAGATAGTTTTGTAGCACTAGTTTCCTTGGGTAATTACTATATTATCTTTCATTTTGAAGGCTGAAGTTCTGAAAATTTTGAAATCTCTCAGCCAATTCATGCTCTGAATCCTTAAAAACAGTGAAATCAGCAAGAACCTCTTCATTTCTGTGTTTCTTTGTTGGTCTATGTAAGTTTTTCTTTGCAGTAGGCATTGTAGATGCTACACAATCTCTTCACAGAAAGTACATTCAGGGCACTGCTTCCCATCAGCAAAGTTTTCTTGGCTCATCAGGTTAGATGCTGACAGGCTGGTGAATTTGGTTTGTGTGAAAAGGTTTTGGAAATGGGGGCATTACAGGAGTGGCTTCTGTGGGAAGCTGCCAGAAGCTTCCTGCATGTCCGGTGAAGTCAATGCCAGCCAATTCCAAGACAGACACTGGGGCAAGGCTGAGCCCATGGTGGCAGCACTGCTGGGATAACATATTTAAAGAGAAAGAAGTCACTGTGCAGAGCAAGTGCAGCTGGAGAAGAGAGGTGTGAGGGTCTGTGAGAGGAACAGCTCTGCAGGCACCAAAGAAGGAAGGGCAGGAGGTGCTCCAGACTCTGAAGGTGAGATTCCCCTACAGCCTGTGGTGCAGACTATGGTGATGCAGGCTGTCACCCTGCAGCCCATGGAGGTCTACAGTGAAGCAGAAATCCACCTGAAGTCCTTGGAGGACCCCATGCTGGAGCAGGTGAATGCCCAAAGGAAGCTGTGGCCCGTTGGGAAGCCTGGATTGGAGCAGGTTCCTGGCAGGACCTGTGGCACCACAGACAGAGGAGCTCACACTGGAGCAGGTTTTCTGACAGGACTTGTCATACTGCAGGGCACCCACTCTGGAGCAGTGCATAAAGAACTGCAGCCTATGATAAGGACCTATGTTGGAGAAGTTCATGGAAGACTGTATCACTGTATCCCATGGGAGTGACTTCATACTGGAGTGAGGAAAAGTGTGAGGAGTCCTCCCCATAAGGAGAAAAGAGTGGCAGAAACAATGTGTGATGAAGTGACTGTAAACCCCATTCCCCATTCCCCTGTGCTGCAGTGGAGGGAGGAGGTAGAGAGAATTGGGAGTGAATTTGAGTCTGGGAAGAAGGGAAAGGTGAGAGAAAACTGGTTTTAAGATTGATTTTATTCCTCATTATCCTACTCTGATTTAATTGGTAATAAACTAATTTTTCCCCAAGCCAAATCTGTTTGCCTGTGATTATGATTGGTGAGTTATCTCAACCCACGAATGTTTTGTTCTATTTTTTCTCTCCTCTGTCCAGCTGAGGAGGGAGAGCAATAGAATGGCTTTGGCTGGCACCTGGCATCCAGCCAGGGTCAGCCCAGCACAGCTGAATTTCACACAAGCCCCTACTGGATCAGCAGTGCACTCAGGGCAGCTCACGATAGAAAACAGACCTCTGACCCGAGTTAGAAGGGTTCACTGAAATGGTGCGTCAACCTTGGTACCTGACTCCACCTGATATATATATACCCAATCCAATGAGATAATGTTCTTCTTTGATATGACACCAGTGAACTGACACACAAAGGAGTCACAATAACAGGGTGAAGTATAATTATTGTTTCTGCAGTTTTGTCAAATATAATACTGGGACAGTGTGTGTGTCATGTTGCCTCATTCTCCATGCATGGCACTCCCAGGACTGCATATTATTTCTCATGGCATGAAAAGAGGTGATATTTACAAGTAAATGATGATTTTCTGCCAGCTTACTGGCAAGCATAACTTCTCCTCCATGAACTCTGGATTCTTTCTGTGAAGCTGTGTTCTTACTAAGCATGATGTGACCACAAAGCTGCTCCCATAATATATGCAGAGCTGAAAATTTACTTAGTCCCTTTGGGGTCTTTTCTACAGCAGATAGGAGAAGCTTGAATTTTTCCAGGAAATTTTATCCTCCTTTTTTTTACCTGGAGCTCTTTTTCCCAGAGCATTTATTTCCTGTGGCTGCATGAGAGTACTCATTCTGCATGGATACATCTGTGACCCTATGAAAAGGTAAGACAGACAACCATAAATTCTATTTAAGGATCAGTGGTAAGGAATAAAATGGGAGTAATGAAACTGGCCAAAGGCACTGACATTAGATGGGAGTCTTCATATTCCTCCTTCCCCATCTCACTGATGTTTTAAAGTCTTGGAAATTGTCCTTCAGGGTAAGTTTAATGTGCAGAAAGTAAAGACTTATCTATATGACCCTCATTAGCATTTATGGGGAGTTGTTTTGGATTATGGTTCGGGAACCTTGCTGCTGGAGCTTGCAAAGTATAGCAGTGGAGCACAATTTATGCATTGCAAGTCCAAGGATGGCAGAAGCTTCTTGTTGTCTTTCACAGAAAAGAATGTTGAAGGACAGGTATGCAGGAAAAAGCTTTCCTGGAGTTACTGCTGAAGGAGCCATTGTAGCTCTGACTTTATTTTTTTTCTGGAGAGCAGATTGCAAAGCACCTGACATTCAGAAGGCAACGGACATTTCCTAACTACTCCTGTTGAAGATGCATCTGCAGTTCATATAAACCCTCTTTGAGCTAACTACAATAAACACTAACAGTAATAATGACCATAATGCAGGACACAGAGATCTACTGGGTAAGGCCTCAGCAGTGAGGCTTGCTCTGAGCTCCACTCCATCTTGTCAGCACTGCTGCCTTCAAGGCAGTCAGTTCAGTTTGGCCTCAGGGACAAAAGCAGGCAGAGAAAACTGCAAGGTCAGCTCAGGGCAAATCCTGGATAGAAAAAGCAGAAAGATCTACCAGAAACAGCATCTTCAAGGCAGAGTTGTTTGACCTTTGAGATGTGTAAAGAAAAAGCTGCCTGAATGCAACCCCAGCTCCCCTTCTCCCTGGCAGGATCTGTGCAGGCACTGACTGCACTGCCACCACCACAAAGGTCTGGAAGGGAGAGACCACAGTCCTGACACTGCTCCAGGAGGGTGATAACCGTGTGCGTGGTAACACTGCAGGGCTCTCACTCAGCACCATTGCTCTTCACACCTTTTAACTAACTTCCTTTATTCTCAAGGATTATTTTTTATGAGTTGACTACAGGATTAGAAGTATGTGTGGATTTGAGGTTTATAAGGTTTGGTACAGAGAAATAGACTGCCTTCTTGATTTGCATTCTGCTGTAGCAACAGCCTCTCACTTTGCAATGGATGAGAACAGAAGATCAAAAGTCTATTTTGAGACCGTCTGGAATTCATTCTACAGATGTTGCTCTTAACATGATGCTTTTAAATTAAATCAATTTATTTTTAATTTCACACACATACTATGTTGTTTCTAGAGCTTGCAAGTCACAACTCCAGCTGAACATAAAACCCCATATTGAGGAACAGAAACCCTATTTAGTTCTTAATTTTAAAAGGTAGATCCTGTACAAGAGACATCTCGCAGAACAGTTTTTCTGACTAAACCTACCTGACACACATGCTTACCTAATGAGAACTTAATAGGTGTAGAAGATATAGTACTGTGCCTTGATTCACAATCAGTAACCAGGATAAAACATTCCAGACTGGTTCCCTGAACTAGATAGTTCTAGACATTTTGGGAGTCCCCATGGACATCCAAAAGGTATCCATGAAAGCAAGTCACATTTTGAGATATTAATTTGAGATTATTTGCTGTGCTTGCATATGTAACACTCAGTGGATGAAATTTAGTTAAAATATCATGGCATTATTGGGATTTTTGTTTTTAAGAGTATCCCTTAAAAGCCAACAAATAGCCATTTGCTTTGCAAACTCTTAATTTTTAGTGTCACATGTGCTTGTGACTCCTCAAACTTGAGCAATTTCCCCCCAGGCATTTAAATATTAATTTATTTAATGTTGACTCATTCTACTTCATACACTGAGTTAAGAGAAGATTGCAAAGTCACCTTCACATAAAATGCAAATAAAAAAATTCCAAGGGATGGGAATGTGCCTCCCTAGCTGCCTCTTTAGATTTGAGCAGTTGGGTAGGATGTGAATCCTTGAGAAGTCATGGTTTGCCATTCTGACTGAAAGAGGAGTATTTGCAATTTGGTTTGAGACACTGCAAGAAATGATACTTAGCTGCGAGGTGGCAAAGGAGGGAAAGTGAGGACTCTGCAAGCAGCTGTGCAGTGGGAGCAAGTTCCACCACCGTGACTGGCAGGGGGACCTGCCCACACCCTCACATGGAAGCAGCAGCAGCAGCTCCTCACAGAAGGTATAGGAGGTTGCTGCCTGGCTCACTGGCCAGACTGCCCTGGGCTACTGGGCCAGTCTTCAAAGCCAGTGCTGCCATTTTTACCAGTTGCTGCCGGGTATATGACTGGTTGGAAAATTTCTGACAGAATAATGTTTCCACTAAAGAGACAGTTCTATTAAAATTGACACATTTCAAAGTAAGAATGACAGACTTGATTCATTTGGACTTCTCCCATTTGAAAAATGAGGATTTTCATTTCAATCGTCTTCCATGAAGACAGTTCATCTCAACTTTTACCACTTTGATTTACTGTGCATTTAAATACTAAATGAACTGTTATATACACATAATATAGATAGATATTATTCTTACATTACAGTGACCTAGTGGTTTAACTTTATGAAAAAGGTTTCACAATGCAACCCTTTTGCTAGCGGATTCACACTGCAGTTTCTACAGTCTACTCATAGGAAGTTTGAAAGATGAGGCTTTAAAAAACAAATCAAGAAATCATATTTGCCTATACAATGCAGCTAATGAGGTTCCTGAGCACCTCTGCATGGGAATCACTGACCCAAGCTGTCATGTTCTGCAGGACAGATGCTTGAAGGAGGCTCCTGATTTCTATGGGCTTGATCACTATCCCCAACTAATCTGAGAAGCCAACATGACTATTGCTTTCTTTCCTCTCCACTTGAAACTGTCAGTATGCTCCACTCTGATGGAAAGCCAGGGCATGCAGGACTGACCACAGCTGCTCACCAACCACCCCTACGCCCTTCTCCCTCCACTGGCTTTGGAACTGGGATGCAGACTTTTAGTTAGTGGCTGGCCAGGCACAGCTGTTTAAATGTGATGTCACAGCAAGGCTGCAGGACTCAGCAATGTGGGTGTAATTGAACAATTATGCGTGAGGTGTAGGACATCTCCCAGGGAACTGATAACCAGCTGGGAGGAGTTAATGGCCCACATTGTGCTTTGGGTCATTAAATGCCAGCAGATATTAATCCCCAGAGAACATTCCTGATGGGAACTGGTGTTGCTGTTTGAAATGAGATGAAGCTGCATTTTGTTTTCTGTATGCCTACCTGTTTGTTCCCATATGCGTTATGAGTTTGATGGTGATCTCTTTCTCTCTGCCAGAATGAGCCAAAGCGGGTTCTAAATCTCCTCCATAAGCCCTGGTAAAAGTTGTGAAGTCACCAGGTGGGAGTAGGCTGTTCCTGCACAGCAGTATCCAGTTGTGCTAATTCCTGGCTCATGGACCACACCCAGATTCCCTCACTGAGTCTCAGTTCCACACAAGCATGGGAGTTTTCTCCTTTTCCATACACAATGCAATAAACTAAGAGAAAGGGAAACAGAGAGAGATCAACTTATGATGCCTTCTAAACCTATTCAGGGAAACTTCAAGGAGTTCTGTAAAGTATAAACTAAAATTAATTATTCCTTAAAGGGAGCTGTTCCATAAACTGTTTCTGAGGGGGAAAAAAAAAAGATATAAGGCAAACAAGAAGCTATTTTTAGAGGATATAAAAATATAATGACAGAAGTTATTGATGGGTATACCTTTGTCAGAAAAACTCAATAACATTATCAACTCAATCACATCCCCAGTCTTTTACAGCTTCTCAACAGCAATGGGAGCTCAATAAAAAGAGATTGCATACAGTTTATGTCACTTTTTGTACCTTTTAAAGTTATTTTATTTTCTACTCAGAAGGGAAATACTTGCTGGGAACATCATGCTGGAAAATCAAAACTCCTTTTTCCAGCTTTCCTCCTAAAAAGTAACAGAGACAGCTTTGGGAATCAGCATCAATGTAAGCAGCTCCTGCTAAGGTGTCCACTGTGAATTACCTGAAAGTCATTTCTTATGGAACTCCATTTACCGTGATAAAATTACACCAAAGGTCAATTTGGTCCTGCCTACAAGGAGGAAGGACACAATCACAGTAGGAACTGTGGTACTTGCATCGAAACATACTTGTGGGTTTGGAATTGTTCTCTTTGTATCTGTGTCGGGAACATGAGGGAAATCATTAAGGACAGAAGGAATTAACAAGGCAGAGGCGAAGGGCAGCTATCCGGTGAGATGCAGTCGTTATCTATGTGCCCAGAGCACTTGCCACGAACTCATTAAAAAACCTCACTGTTTCATAGCTGGTGAGAAATACTCATTTGAATTACTTTACAGCAACAGTGCTTTTTAAACTAAAAGTCGGATGAACTTAGGTTCCCATTGTAGAAAAATTGCACTTAATAACTGGGCTGTCTCTGGAAGACAAGAGGTTTTAGGAAGGTTTTGTTCAATTTCCTTTTACTGGTAGTCTTGGCAAGAATAGAGAAATTAAGCAGGGCTGGCCATATTCAACAAGACCAAAGTGGTTGTAGAAAGTTGAGCAGACTCTGGGCACCGGGGTTGTGTTGGACTGGAGGGGGTGTAAGCACTCGGGTATAAGCAGAACAACCAGCCAGCCTGCCCGAACACAGCAGATTGTACGAGGAAAGCTGCAGATGAAAAAGGAATATTTTATTGAGGTAGAGTTTTGACCCTCAATAAGCCAAGCAGGTATTAAGACTGGGACTGTGGACCACTCTGCTGATGCAATGGGGTTAGTACACTTTTGTGTATATGACTTTATTTTCAAATAAAGTTGTTTGCAATTTCATCTTCTAAAAGACTCTTGTGTGGTTTTAAAAGGTTGAAGAATACCTGAAAAGCCATTAAGAAGGTCACACATTCAGTCTCTGAACCATGATAATAGATACATTTTTGGACAAGGAAGATTTAAAGCAAGACTGTTGAGAAAACTGAGTCTGGCTCTGGCAGTAACTGCTGATATCTGGTACAAAGTCACAAAATAAAAAGAGAGAGAGACTGAAACATATGACCTCAATGAAATAACAGTTCCTGTGGCATGGTGGAATAGTATCAGATAAATATATTTACAGCAAGAAAAGGGAATAGATTGCCCACTCCTCTCAGGATGCTGTGAAATGCAATATAGTAGTATTCCTCTGTCTTAAACTTTGT
Organism: Orthonyx spaldingii; assembly: GCA_013397795.1. Lineage (NCBI taxonomy): Eukaryota > Metazoa > Chordata > Aves > Passeriformes > Orthonychidae > Orthonyx > Orthonyx spaldingii. Next base: position 539,555 of record VZTJ01004901.1, read on the forward strand.
AAGTAAATCACAAGTAGAATGAGGAAGGAACCTGAACAGAATATTGGTTTAAGGGACAAATAGTAAGAAATTGGTTACTTTATTCTTTTTGTTATGTTGTCTCATGCCACTTTTATTGTTCCTCTTCCACAGTGCAAGAAGTCCTCAATATGTGTGTGATGCCAAAACCCACTTTCGATTTAGAAACAATATTCTACCCTTATACAACAGTCATTCAACACTGTAATAAATTATATACCTAATACAATAAAACAGTTCTGAGAGTGGGTAAAGTGAGGGCTTGAGGCTTCTTTATTTTTTATTTCTTGAGTGCTTATGGGGCTCCCACTGCTGCAGAACCTAAAACTCACCACTTTAAGAATTTATTCTCCTAATACTTAGATGGTATTAGAGAGCTAAAGGAGCAAACCCATGAGAAGTGACAGCTAGTCACTTCTAGACTCCTAGAGTCCCGATGGTGCTCCTCAAATTTCCATCTTAGATCTTTGAGAAATTAAAAATATTTTTTTTTTGCATTTTCACAAATAAGTTCCCTGGAGTTCTGCTGCTTTTTAGCTCCAGACAAAGTTCATTATCTTACAGGCTCAGCAAATTTATTTAAATCCCCAAATTGGACAGTCTCCTCAATTTAAATGTTTCTTGGCCATAGTGAACCAGACCTAGAGCCATCCTCAGCACACTCTGCAGAAAACATATACACAACTAGGTTTGACCCCAAGCAAAAAACAAAAAAACAAACAAACAGACAAAAAAACAAACAGACAAAAAAAAACCAACAAAAAAACCAGGCTGGAAGCTGTAGTTGTTTAAAGTTACAGAGAAAGAAAGGGAAGAAAGGGGAGAATGATATTGAGTATTCCTTTCTCATCATATGAACACATGCATATTTACTCCATCCAGTAGCAAGGAGTGTCCTAATTATGAGTTAATTCAGCTATTCAGATTGGAGTTGCCGTCTCTAGCCTCAGGAAACACAAAACCTCCCAACCACTGGACCTCAGCTAATATAATACTCTCAATCCTGACTTTCAAACATGGCCCTGCAGCATATAGATGTGAATTCACTGGGCAGTAAGAACACATCTAAACTTTCAAAAACTCAAAGCAATAGCATGAATTAAGTCCCCTAAAACCTGTTAATACTTTCCAATCATTCATTACTTTTCATCAAATAATGAATGAATAACACATGCCCAACTGAGATTAGTTCATACTGGCAGGACTCTCTCAGGGATGGATGTTTTAAATGAAAAAGAATTATGCCTCCTGAGTCTTTTAGGCTCCCAGCTCTGGAAAGTGATTTGGTACTCCAGATTACCCGGCCAAGCGGTCCAAGTCACGCCAGTGCTATATCAAATGAAGCCGTATGTGATTCAGAACATGGCGAAGATTTAACTTTTGTCTGAAGCTTTTCCTATTTACAGCTTTAATGCTGAAGCTATTGGACACACCACACCAAAGTGCCAGCTTCCTCTTGGAAAAGAGGCAATCCAAGTTTTTTTGCAGTTAAAGCACCAGATTCAAGACTTTGAGTTCAAAGGGTCATGGAAAACCAAAGGTGAGTCCTTTTGCAGCTTTAGCCCTATGTGACTTTTCAACTATCCCAGCTGGGTAGGGAACTGGGTAGGGAATGAAAGGCTACATGCCAGCTACAGAAACTGCTACTTTAAGAATGAACTAAGATGTTCACTCTAAGGAAGAACCACCTCATTTATGGTTAGCCACATTAAAATTAGATATTTGATCTTGTCATGTACATATCTCCTTAGCTGGTGGGAAGAGAAAAAGGCTGAACAAATTATTTTTAAGCGATGCCTGAATGTTTTATGGTAAGAGCCTAGGCGAATGACCTGGAATAACTTATGGATACATCTGGAAGGGACAGATCCCATTTTTTTGTTTAACATTATCAAGAGGAGATGCCAAGGCAACACTGTCAAACACCTGGTTTTCATCAAGAAGAAAAGTACCCCTGACATATCAGTCATACGTCTGCTTATTTAGGCCAAAAGCCAAATGATGCAGCCATCCAGCCAGGGATGTCTCTCTAGCAAGAAACAAGCCTTAGTTTAGAAGTGGCAATAGGTTAGGTAATAGCACCTGGTCTCACTGCCTTTTTTTTTTTTTTTTTTTTACTATTAAAGGACATCAAATGCTTAGGGAGCTAAGAAATAAAGCTTGAAATATGTGCAATGTACCTCTGTAAGCCTTCACCAGACAAAACGGGAGGGTAGGGGTGGCTTGTGCTGAGTTTTCACACATGGTTTGCTTATAATGTGAGAGTAACTGTCAGTGACAGCATTTAGCTGGTTGAAAGAATGTGTTTTTCCAGTGTCTTCTCACAAAATTCTGTTTTCCAGCAAACTCCTTAGATACCGAGTCTCTCAGAATAGAGCAAATGGATTGCCAAAAAACCATGAAAACAAAATGACTGTCACCACTGATTAATGAAAATAACATGCATGCTAGTAGGCGCACACTCACTAATCATATTTTCCATATACAAGCCCTAATCTTGTATGTACATTCAAAAATACTTATTTTGCATAAAAAGGAACAACAAAAGAAGCTGAAAGTAAATACTCTGTGGGAGAATACAGTCTGCATCTCGTCTGCAACAGCCTGTGTCTGAGCTGAAGATGCAATGGTAGCAGTCTCCAGCTGATACTAGATTCCTAGTGACTGAATGGGGTTACACAGAGAGAAGGTTCTGATGTTTCCTTCACATCATCACAGTCCTGAATTCCCCAGACTAGGAAAATATTACTTTGATAAAAGTGACAGATAACAAATTGATGAAAGTTAAGCATGAGGAAGTAACTCTTTCTTCAATATTTTCACAACATTAAACCCTCCAACTCTCTAAAAGAAACAGAAGGACAGGACTGCTGTAATTCATTGCATCATGCATATTTAGACACCAAACATTGTACTCCAGACAATTGTACTCCAGACTCCTGCTTGCAGTACCAGGTTCTCCATCTTTCTGCTTTCCTAGCAGTTTCAGCAATTTCCAAATGCTGGTCATGTCTCCTCTGTAGCTAGGAAAACAGCAAAAGCCAAGCACATAGAACAGTGGTCATCCTCTTCTCTCCTCCGTCTTTAGCCCTGGGCCCAACTGGCAGTTGCCACCTCTCTGTGCAGATGGTGGCCTTCTCACTCCTCCTGCAGTCCTTTCTCTTTCCTGGTTCTGACTGCCAACTTTCTGGTGAGAATCTAAATTAATTTATCTAGCAGAGTGATGTAACCTCGTTAGTTCTATTGTGAAGCCCTGCTGAACGGAAAATAAAAGGAAAGGAGTCAAGCCTGGAGAAACATGGTGGGATTTTTCCTTCATTCTCTAATTTCTACCACATGACTATAGGTGTAAGAACACAGGTAAATGGTTTACATTTAATGAGCATCAAATCTGCAGCCAAGCCTATACTTGTATGGCACATAGCAAGAACCTATTTTTTTTTTTCAGTAGTTGGCTGAAACTCAGAGCATATGGCAAGGACAAGTACTACTAGCTGAACAGTCAGTGCTTCCATAGTTGGCGGGACCACTCTTAACATTCAAAATCAGACTTCCTTTTCACAGTGCATCCAACCCAAAATGTCAGATCTAAACTTCCTCTTGAACTTTGCAAAGCTGAAGCCTGGTGCTGAGCTCAGCAGTGGCAGACCAACATGGGCAAACACGTTGGAAACTCTTGGCCTGTCCTGAATGGCTAAAACCCAAGCCTTATGCTGTTTATGTAACTGCATCCAGGGAATAGCTCTAGGTCAAGGGCCTGGCTTTCCTGGCCATTATAAAGTAACTTTATCTCTGAATTACATCTAGGTAACTGGCTCTGTGAGGCAGAAAGGAATGCAAACAGCCCTCACACAGAGTCATAATATCTTCTCGCCTGTGTGCCGAGGTTTCTGCCCCCACTGCACAAGCCAGTGAGACACAGCCATAAGATCAGCTGTCTGCAGCACCACTGAGATACTGCACCATAACTTCAGATTAAGATGGGAATTTTTTTGCAGCATGATAGAGCGAACCATGAAATGTTAGATAGCAGCCTTTTCTCCATCCTTTCAGTAAACCTATGCCCACATTTATTGAGACTTTTTTGCTTTTTGAGATTTTTTTTTCTAAAAATTTTGACTCCCAGACCAGTACTGTGAAGACTTCAGTTTCTACCAAATCATGAACTTGACCTAAAAGAAACTCTGAGAGGACATGATTGAGAGCAAGACTGTTGTACTCATCCTCTGCTAGTGGCCAAAGCAAACCCAAGGTTGTCATGAAGAAAGTAGCTGGTTGGGAGTGGAGACAATGTGGGTGTTGTGTCATAAGTTCAGATGTCTTTTGACTACAGAGATGAGGAATGTACACTCACCTTACGTAAATATGTAGTCACTGACTTCTTCCCAGCATCCAGGTTGTCTGAAATCAAACTAGTCAGGAAGACTTGCATTCTTGCTATTGTTGAAATCCTGTCTGTCATTTATAGCCACTTACTACAAGGAGAAAACCAGAATCTGCTTTTTTGTAAATAACTCCCTGAGGTGTGAAGCATCAGAGGTATAAGCTTGGTTACACTGCCAGCTATTCAGCCATGCAAAGAATCAGCTTTGTGACAAATTATATAATTAAGTCTGTTTTAAAATTGGCATTTAGAGAAGAACTTCAAATTCCTCTGTTTTCTCTTAAAAAAAAAAAAAAAAAAAAGATGTTTTACACAGTGGTACTTTTTTAGTAAAAAAAAAGAGTTATTTTTCTTCCTTTCTGAAAAAAGAGGTTTTCTCAATTTCTTTGAGCTCTTCCAACTTACAAGATTAATGTTCACGAATTTACATCTCAAGTGGCAATTTTTCTCTGCTATGTTTTTGACTCAGACAAAAAGAGCAGAAATATTAAAGGTCTAAAATTATTGCTAGAATTTTTCATAGGTGAATATCTCAAGGAAAGCCAATATCAAGTAAAGATTCTGTATTTCTAACACACATTGATTTTAAAACTGGATTCCCAATAGCAATTGTACTGAAGAAATAGTAGGGATGTTGGAAAACAGAGGCCATAAGCAAGGGAAACAATTCAATTTTGAATAGGAAGGAGCTGGAAGAACTAAGGTCATCCAGGGACATAAGGGTAGAAAACCTGGGAAAGATAGTGAAATGCCCCATAATCTGTAATTTTCTCTTTTGAATAGATAACAGTTAAGAAGACAACATTGATTTGGTTTGACCTTAGAAAGAACACTAGCTCTTCTTTTGTGAAAGATCACCATTATCAATTCATTAAAAATCTCATCAACTCAAGTACCAGCCAGCACTCTGAGGGTGGTACTGTTCTGGCTTCACAACAAATTAAAACCAATACTGCAGGTCCATTTTCCTCTACCTTTTGGTAGAATTATTATTTTCTCAGTACTTAAGGTTAATGCATTTAAGTGAGAATTAGGGATGCCATATGTGCACACACCATGAGATATAGCAGGTGGGAAAGGAGTGAAAATTGGATATGGAAGACAATTGATGGCCTGGACTACATGTGGTCATTACTGTTTTGAGGAAGAGTAACCAGAAGCAATGTTTACCCAGGATGGGAAGCTGGGAATGCTTTTTGGGTTTGTTTTTTTTTGGTGTGTGGTGCATGCTTGGGAGTCAACAGGCATTACCATATGGCAAATATAGAAATCAAACTGTCAATTTTATTTGGTCACTACTTAAAAGACTCTCCTATTCCTGTACAAGAAGCAATGGTTTTTTCTTTCTCCTCTTTTTTTAATCAATAATTATTTTTTTAGTTTTAGATTACATAATCCTTTAAGGCTTTGCTGCTCTTTTAATTAGTCTGTTATCAGTATCTTTTAAATAGCATTTCTGAGCAATCCTGAATGTCCTTTAATCCTGTCTGTTCAGTGTTGCTTCTGTGACTTGTTTTCTATACATGTATTTTCCAAATGAAAACCTTTCACCATTTTTTGAGTCTTAAATCATCCCTTCTCCAGCAGAAAGAAAGTACAAGCCAGTAAGTATGTCAATTCTAGCCTTCTCAGGTTTTGCACTCTGTGAAATATTGCAAAACATCAAAAGCACTTGAGCAGATACTTTAAAAGCATGCAGAGAAAGTAAGCTAATTTAAAAAATTTGCAGTTATTGGTACATCTAACAAGCAATACCCTACCATGGCCTTTTAAAAGCATCAAACACCTAGTGAAAAAATACCAAACAATTTTCTTCTTGTCTTGTGTGTGGTTTCTCTTTGTGAAGGAAGGGAAAAAGAGAAGCTCTTACCTTAAAAACACTCCCTTAAGAGGCACTCAGAAGCTGCAGTTGTGCCCTAATGTCTCCATCTAAATTAAACTGCAAATTTCTGCAATTACCTAAAGTGGTAAATACTGAGTTTTAAAGCTTAGCTAGGTCTTCTGTAAACTACTTTTGTTTTTCTGCTTTGAGTGAGTTCTGTTTTCTCTTTAATGTAAAGGTGAATTCATTCTCTTCGGCTCTAACAACGAAGCCATACTAGAGCTACAGATTTTAGAGAAAAACAGATACAAGACTAAGGGTAGGTTTAAAACTGGATTTTCCCCAGGAACCTGTTTTTCTAGTGGTTTTATTTGAGACTGAGCATATGTTGGTTGAGTTACTTTTATAGAATGATAGAATCATTAAGCTTGGATAAGACTCCTAAGATCAAGTCCAAGAAGTTACCCAGCACTGCCACGTGCACCACTTAACCACATCCGTAAGTGCCACATCCACAGACCTTTTGAACACTTCCAGGGACTGTGATGGCATCACTTCCCTCACCATTCTTTAAGTGAAGAAATTTTTTCTAATATCAAATCTAAACCCATGGCGCTTCTTGAGGTCATTTCATCTGGTCCTCTCTCTTGTTACCTGGGAGGAGACTGATTCCTACCTCACTACAACTTCAGGTAGCTGTAGAGAGCTACTTTGGGCTCAGTTACAACTGTTAGAAAGATCCAGAATTTCAAAAACCGTTTGCACAGGGCACAGAAATTCTGAAGAAGAAGATCCCTGTAGGAAGCACAAGTGAAGTAAATATTGGCTGTAACACAGCATTTGGAGCAGCTCAGGGTGACAACTCTCTGGAGCAGTTAGCATATACATATATAACTGTATCACAACTTGATCTAACTAACCTTGGGATTTACTTGGGAAAAAGTCTCTGCCCCACTGTACCCATGCACACTGAGTCCCACAGACCACACTTGTTGCAGGGGTTCCATAGGGTATGCAGGCTATAGGGGCTGCTCTGTAGCTGTGGCTGCCACCATAAGCTGAACTCTTCTGAGAAAAGACCAAATCCAGAAGAGGGCATGTAAGTAGACTGTAAGACACAGACCTTGCTCCTACGCAGGCTGGCACCCACCCTCACCAGTAAGGATGATTTCTTCTTCCCAGTTGCACTCCGATGCAGAAGCAGCAAAATGGTTCCTCTGCAGCTGCAGAAGAGAAAGCTCTATTCTAAAAACAGTCACGGAGCTAAACTGATCTTTAAATGGGTTGCACTTTGTGCACATACTTCTTTTGCTTTCACATATATTTTAAGCTTTAACGCTTGAAGATTTTTCGTTTAAAACTGTTTTATTGAAGTATCTTCCTGCTCCTCTGCTTCCCCATCAGCCATGCAGTCACCAGCCCTTTTACCATGCAAGCTACATAGACAGCAGGCTCTGAATTTGTGTCTGGGAGCTAACCTGCTTCTGATATTCTATGGGAAGATTCTAGTAAGACTTTGACAGCTCAAACTGGTGCAAAGCACTGTGGTCTGATTTGCTCCAGGTTAGTGCATTCTACCCATTGTGAAGCCTGTAGCCTACTTGGCCTGTATTATACATGACGTGAGCACCACTGGCCTCCCCTCCAGGCAGGGCATCAGCTCAGCAGGCTGCTGGCTCGGCTTACATCCTACATCACATGTTGGATTTGCTGCTTCGGGTCTGATCTGAGTTTAAAGTTCAGGTCCTGTGGGTTTAAGTTTAAGGCATTTTGTTGTTGTTGTTGTTTGTCAAGTCTGAAATATTTTCCTCCCTCATGTTCATGAACTGACTTCTTGTTATCTCTAGTTAAATCCCTTGCTAAAACCAGTGAGAACCATTTTAAAATATTGCTTATATGTTTTGAAGAATGTGGTGTGTTTTAATCCACATCTTTGTACATAAGTGAAAATCTGTGAAATAAACCAATTATCTGTGATGCCAACATTTCTGCGTTCATGACTTGTCACATTAAGGAATCTTGATTTTCCCTACTGTAAACACTCACCCCTTCTCAAGAAGTCAGGCGTCCAGAAAACCTCTAAATATATTTTCAATATTTAAAACTTGTTTTCATTAAGATCTCACTCCTACAGTTCTGTATCAGAGCTCTCTTTCATTTCAGCAAACGCCTGATACAAAGTCTGTTTTTACCTCTTCTCCTTTCACTTCCTGCATCTATAACAATTTTAGGCTCTTCAGCACAGAAGATACCATACTGCCATGCTATCCACAGCACAGGCTGAATGCTATGACAGCACACAGGACCAGAAGCACTGATCTTAGTTGTGCCTATATCCAATCTTCCTTGGAGCACTCCCAATAAGAGCACCCTGCTGCAAGGTTCAGCACTGAGGACACAGCTCTGACATTGCAGGTGTATTACAATGTTGGCAGGAGAGCTACCAGCTGAAGCGAACCAAAACTTCAAGGAGGTGAATTATTCTTTCTCCAGATTGGTTTCCTGACCCTACCCTGCACGGACATGGCTGTATAGTATTGTTCCTTATGTGAAACCCTAGTAAAGCTTTTGTGTGATTGCAAGTGGCTGACAACAACATCAGTGAGGAGCCAGCTGGCTTTTCCGTGCTGCCACTCCTTTCTCTCCTGCTGTCCCCGTGAAAGTGCTATAGTTTCACCAGACATGTTGGCACTGAGTATCTGGAATATTACAGCTCTACAGTCCCCCAAACACGGAGACACCACCCCAGCTACAGAGACAAAGCTTGCTCTGTAAGAGGTGTCAAAGGGAAGAAGACACATCATGTTCTTGTTTAACAGGGCTACACAAATAGACTTTTTGACATTTTCTTTGTGGGACTAGCAGCTTATTTAAACTTTATTCTTTTCACAGTCACTTTGACAACACTGACACCAAGGCTTGTTACTTTGGCATCCTGTGCTGCCTGTGCACTGAGACATGAAGAAAGTTTCCTCTTCAGCTATGCTACCTGTACATGTGGAGGAGCAGCAGGATCTGGAAGGCACAACATTCCCTACCAAATGACAGAAACCAGCTCTGAGCACCACTGCTCCTGGGGCACTGTGCTGTCAGTCACTGCCTGAAGAAGCAATTTTTTCTGCAGTCAACTCAACAGAGCAGAGGGCAGGAAGCCAGTAGTCCAGAAATATTGGAAACAATTGCTGCAAGAGAATTTTAAAAGCCACTGGAAACTTTTGAAGCTGGATCATGCCAAAAATAAGACAGAACAGCCTAGTACCTAGAGAAGATGACTTAAAGGAAGCTTGCACCTCTCCAGAGATTTATCACTGATTCACATCTCATTAATTCTCTCCTCTTTCCTCAACATTTTCACAATTTCTCCTCTTGGCAGTTTTCTGGAGATAGGGCATGACCAATGTGCATGAGACAGCAGAAAGCCTTTCCCCTTGCTAATATTATGAGACAAATATTGGTAAGCCTTTGCTGGATATTTGCCACTGGCGAACTCTTCTGCAAGTCCCAGTTGCAGGGCAGCAGGAGATCCACAATGGCAGGGCATTAAATACACCAGAGCTTATGACACCACTCCTGTCTGGCAGGTAGTAGAGCACAGCAGTTCTTCCTTTCAGGCACGTAACTGTAGGAAAGCAGCTCTTGAGGAGGTGTAGTGCCATCTGACTCCTTGCCATGGTATGTGCTTGGCTGCACCTCCCCATGGGCACAGCCCAGGCAGGGCAGCCCTGGCCATGCTGCAGGAAAGGGCTCTGCTTATCCTCTGGCTCAGCAGGGCCAGAGCTGTGCTGGCATGACATCCTTCTCTGGACAGTCAAAGGCTGTTGACATCACTTGCCAGGGAAGGATTACATCCTGCTGACTCAAGAGGTTTGGAGGGGACCTGCCATGTTACTGCTGGCTCCTGATCTTGGATGTGCTATAAATGGCCTTATGAGGGTTTAGGGACCAGAAGAGAAATCTGTACAATCCTTACCCTTACAAACTTTTTTTCCTGCTATACCTTACAATTCAGAGAAACCAGTATCCTTTACTCTCATCAAGAGCCTGCTTGCACACAGCACCATTGCAGTGACCACCAAACCACCAGGATGCTGAAGGAATAAGAGGCCACCTGCACTTGCTGAGACACACACAAATTTCCAGGTACCAGTAAGAAGGAAAGAAGCAACACGTGTTTGAAGAGAAATTTGTATCTGAGTAAGTCATGCTTTTTTTTGCAGTGTGCACTTGTAGACTTAAGCCAACCCAAAACTCAGTGGAATTTTCCCACTGAAGCTAGGGCAAGAAGTAAAACTCATTTCCTATGAGTTAATCTCATGAAAAGCACAACTCAGTATGGGATTGGAAAGGATTATTTCAGTTGAAGTGCTCTTCAGAAACATTCTGTCATTTATATTTGTATTAGATGCAGAGTGGAGAGGTAGAAGCTCAGAGATGTGGTTGGTGGGCCGCCTTAGAAACACAGTCTTCTGTTATGAATGACCTGGTGAAAAACCAGTCACCCAGAATGGCTTTGTACAACTTATTTTCCCAGTTTTATTCTGATGTTGTTGTTATCTGGGAAGTGTGTCCTTCTAAGAGATCAAAGACTTTCAAGCATTCAAGATTCAAGCATTCAAGACTTTCAAGCATCAAGATTCTTTCAAGCATTAAAGCAGAACTGAATGTGAGTCAGAGCTGGGATCTTGCTGGACTGAGAAAAACAACTGAAAAACAACACTAGAGATTTTTCTGGGAAAAGGTCTTATGTTTTTCTTATGGAATATGCTTTTTCCAAGGGTGAGAAAATCCTTGTCAGCAAATCCAGTCTTTTCAGCAGACATTGTGATCTGCTACCTGTTGTCCTGCTTTGACGTATTTATCTTGATAATGTCTGGAATATGGCACTGGAGTTGGAAGAACATCCACTTTCCTCCACCTCATCTGAATGATGAAGTGCTGATATGAGGCAGGAGAAGCCCTTACCAGGAAGCAGAAGCAACAATGCTCCCAGTGCCCAGATATCTGTCACCCCTTGAGCTCTGAATGCAAAACAGATTGCATCTATGACTAAAGGGTTCTCTGCGTCACAGTTTAATGATATCTTAAGTAATTTTGGATCCATCTCAATCATACTTTCAGTAACCATTAACTAACTGTTTACCTGTTCACACCAAAATATGAGTCTTTTCCAACTGTTCAATATACATACATGCATCTTTGAATTAGATCTACTTTAAGTTTCCAACTTCCCTTCTTTTTTTTCTATAATGTCAACACACTGAATGTCTGCAGATGTCCTCAGAAAATATGCTAGAGAACAGTCAGTTACAGTCAATTCTGAATATGTAATATTTTCCCTTTTGTTTGAAATGAAAAATAACCTGAAAGCCTTTCCCTGGTAATAAACCAAGCTTTGTAACATGCATTTTTAATGGAAAAAAGAAATTCTGATTTGGAGCATTCACAACTCATCATGGTATCAAAATGAATGTGTACTCCTAAGCAAGAATATAGCTATTCTCTTTGATGAATAGGAATTGCTCAAATTTTAAGCAGGAAGTGCCTAATGAGGAAAACAGGCTGGCAAACTCTCAGTGTATTTGCATCTCAGCCTGAACTTGCCAGCAGGTTTTACCCACACGTTTTACTTCAATATTCAGTTGTGACTGATAATTAAATCAAATTTCTCTCTTTGACCATAATTTTATTCTTGTTCTTCCTTATTTGTTGCCTTAATTAGCAGATCTTTGTTTTACTCTTAGTGGAATACTTAGTAGAGGGAGGAGAATTTTGTTTTTCATTTAACACATCAAAACAACAAATCTTGTGATAAAGTATGGCACCTTAAGAACATCTGTCTGCAGCCTTCTGCGCTTTCATGCATCCTATGCTCTCTTCCAGATTGGGAACATTTCACTTAAATTTAATAAGAAAACTCCAGAAACAAACAAGGAAACAAACGAACACCACACCCCCACCAACCTTAAAACAGAAAATAAATTCCGTTGAAAAAAACACTGAAGAAAATAACATGTCCATTTAGAAGCGATTTCACTTGTGTATGAGGAATTCAGGACTCCACACAACTGGAAGAGGCCAGAGGTCTCTGACAACGTGCAGATTGCTCATTTCAGCATTACCTTTTCTTTTTGGAAAACTGGCTGTTCCTTTCATGTAGCATCATCAAGTTGGCTCTCCTTTCATTACTTGTTCTATGGAATGTTTGTCTCCCTTAGGTGACCAGTAGTAATATATGAACACAGCATCCATGTGGGTTGTGGTGAGGAAGGAAAGAAAGTTTTAGAAGACAAACCTAGACTAATTAAAAAGCTGAAATAAAGAAATTCTTTGCTACTTAAACGTGTCTAATTTTTACTTAGTTACTAAAACTGGCTGAAAAATCTCAGTGCAAACAAATCTGATTTTATTGGATGGCAGGGTTTTAATGAAATTGGAGGGGAAAAAGTTTTCAAATCACAAGATTTATTTTCTGTAAAACCTTCATTTGAAGACAGAGATATTAAATATAAATGCAACATTTTCTCTAACAACAACAGACCCCAAGGTATTTCTCCTCTCACAGCACAAGCTCAAATTCATGACATAGTGCAATTACACCAGATAGAAAAAACCAAAATGCGGAATGTGATTCAATCAAGCACGTTGTTTCTATGATTCCTCATTTTTGACATTTCTCCAGTTCCCACCTGTAACTGCTTTTAAGGCCCTAGAAGTCCTGATTCAATTTATGTGTCTTTAGAGATTTCACTGCCATACCTTATTTACACATTCAGTCAGCTCAGACCCCAAGGACAGACTGTGCCACCTTGAGAGAGGGACCTCACCAGCAAAACACTGGAGGTCTGATTCATTCTGTAAAACAAGACTTTTACTCCCAAGTAGCTGTAACAGCAGCGTGTTTCCTAACATAGGATGTTGTTTACTGGACATGATTCTGCAGCTGAGTTTTTTTCCCCAGGCTGTCAGGGAGCACCGACCTAAGGGGAGAGCCCATCCTCACATATGTTCAGTTCCGCAGCTAGACACACCATCAGGAGAACATGGATTTTGTTTGGGATGCAGGTGATCTTCCTTACTCTATTACGTTTTAACTACATATGCAGTTCACCAATCTCAAGATGACCACTTGAAACCAATGGCATTTTCAAGAAAATAAGATGTTTGTAAAGGATAGAGACTATTACTATTCTGAAAAATCTGAGTTAGATTGAATCAGAGGTACAAAAGAGCAAGGAAAGAATGAACAACTTGAGCTCAAACTTGTTTATATTTGAGATAAGCTTGCAAGTATTTGGATATAGATCCAAGATTTTTAAAGTAAAGTTAATGTTTTAACTCTCATTATAAATAAGTGAAGTTAATGTTTTAACTCTCACTATAAACAAAGAAAGAGGCAGTTGTCTGATATTTCATGGACTGGAATTATTAAAGCATTTGTGCAGCCTAAGGTAAGGTTAAAATATGAGCCCTACAGGCCGTAGAAGTAAGGTAGATTAATTTCTGGACTACTGTTACTTTTTTTTTTTTTTTAAGATTTCAACTTATTTTGATTCACTGTGCACTTCTGATTTTCTCTCTCTTCTATTACTACCAATGAAGATTCAGAAATCTTACCGTTTCCCTGTTATTTTAGGTAGATCATGTCTTGTCTAAGGAAAAGTGAAGGCTTTTGTTTGTTTGTTTACTGGTAGACATTAACCAGGACAGCATTCCACAACCTGTCAGTAATAAAGAACAGGATTTGTTCCTGCTCTTTAAAACTGCAGCTCATTACACTAACTCTTTCAATGTGCATTTTTATCAGTGTTATTTGATCTTCAAAACCTCTGCAAAGAGGACTGCCACAGAAAGTTTAAACCCAATTCCTGTACAAGCTCTTATCAGCTTCAAGAGCACATTGCCTTTGCCAACTTTTGGAAATGAAGGTATGTGAGATATAGGTCAGTTATTATCTGGGTTTAACAACAAAGCTATACTTCTGTTTTCCACTGAATGAAAAAGAGACTTTCTAAACTCTTTTGAAATCCTGATATTGTCAAGGGGAATACTTTATTTTATGAAACCTAATATTTATGAAAATGTTTTATAATGCAGCCCCAGTACCAGGCTTTGGGAAACAACATCACATTAGGGTAAATGTATTTTTTGCAGAATCAAACAGTTCAGATAAAAGAAATGTCATTTTAATGCCAGGGTTATAGATATCCTAATGACACTGAGCAACTCACAGACTCTAGAGAAAAATGACATGCCTTTTTAAAAATACAAAGTCACATAACTAATATGTTCAAATGTGAATAACAAATAGTACCTTCCCCCTCAAGCACTCATCAACACCCTGATTTGTAAACTCAGAAAACAAATCTCCTACACTTATACAAAGTGTTGTATTGCCCCTGTGTACACTCACCCACCTTGCACATGTGATCTGGGTTACCGAAAGTCAAGAAAACAAATCCAGTCATAATTTTCCTGTGAAGCTAAATATGTCTCCACAGCTGTGAAAGTCTGGCTTTATAAGGCAGATATAAGAAGCACCTGCATGTACATGTTTTCCCAATTAATCCTGAAACAGAGTCTCAAATCAATAAAGCAGCAGTTGGCCATGAATGACACTGTCTTGCCATCTGCACTTGCTCAGGGCTTGCAAACCCCTTTTCACATCTACCTCCAAATGGGGCTGCTTGGGACAAATCTTATTAGAAATCTCTCCTGATCTTATTCATAGTAGTTGTTGACATATCTCCCTTTAGTCTATTTGGAAATAACATTTTTCAGTTAATTTTTAGAGTCAATTGCAGCACATGCTCAGTACCAGATAAAACACTGCATCTCCAAAGCTCTCTTGTCTGTGCCTGGCATTCCCAGCACAGCTCCACAGTTCAACTATGATTCACCAGGAGCCACAGCTTGATGATAAGACTGGACTAAATTTCAGTGAAGCTTGATGAAGTTTGCTGCAATATGTTTCTGGAAAGAGCTGTGGTTTATAACTGAGAAGAATAGCTGAGTTTTGATGCAAAGTTTTTGAATTTTCATACTGGAATCTAAAAACACATTATAGAGTAAAAATGCTCAGTGCTTCTTGAAAGCTGAGATAACAATATTTCTGTTTGGAAATATTGGAGCTGCTGTTTGTTGTAGCACATGAAAGAGACCTAATTTTGGCAGGTTGCCTTTTGAGGTGCTATGGACCAGAATGAGCCAAGAGCCCCTTCCATCACACAACGGAAAAAAACATTTTCCATATCTCTCCAATAAAATGTTTCTACCTTACTTTATGGTCATTCAGCAGAAACACTCATGACAACTTAAAACAGAATGAGCCACACAGAACATTAAAAGAAGAAATATTAACTAAATGTATCAGACAGAGGAAAGTCAAGATGTTTGAGATTTTGCAATATTATGACCTGAAACTAACAGTGAAGTAGCTCTGTCTTATCAAGGAAAGCTTTCCTCTGGACAAGTTGGACTGTCAGTATGGATCCTGCTCACCTCTTGTGCTCTGTACTTACATGTGCGTAATTGTTGTGACACAAATCTTGTATTTACACCCGAAGTATTACTTCTTGTGGGTTATTTTACTTTCACAGTCAAAAAGAGAAGACCTTACAGGTCAAAGTGTAGGTGAGGTTTCTTAGCTTGTTAAGCACTGATGTATTAAACCTTTGCAGAAGAGTAGCAAAGAAATGTTTCTCTATCACCTGAGAGTTGAGCTTGGCCTAGAAATTTCATGTCTACTGAATATTTTTCCTGCAAATTCAGAAAACCCCTAGCAATCTTATACCACTGGTCACTCCTTTGCAAATCTGTTCTTGTGCACGTACTCTATGCAGAAATGCAGTCTTTTGTCACTTCCATTAAATTTTTCATTCCAGTTTTCTCCAGTGAAAGAGTGTTCTGATTGTCCATTCTGCTCAGTCAAGCAGCGTAAGCTCTCATAACCATTGACAAACAGGCCACTTTGCTAGCACTTTTTTATTTAGCATCGACTCTGAATCTTGATTTTTTAACTCAACACTAAAATAAGTCATTTTGTGTTCTGCAGGCCCCAAAGGTGGCCAAACTGCTTTGAGAGCAATTGGAATAATTTATTTTGAAGGTGAGGGCTGAGAGTCTTTGTGTGCACTGAAAACACCAGATTGCTGCCATTCAGATGTCTGCCCATGGAAGAAGGTATATGCTTTCCTTTTCCTCTCATATTCTAGATCCAGGTTAAAATAAAAACAAAATACAAGGGGCAACTTCTATTAAGTAAAATCAAAGCTCTCCATGGGGAACCAGAGTTTATTCAGAACTGTAGTCTTATAAATCAATCTCACAGTATTAGAGAAGTAAAGTGCTACCATTCACCACCTTGGTCAACTTCCTGGACTCTCTGCTACTGTTTGGGGTTTTTTCCATTCTATTTTTAATTCACTTTTTATAATAAAGTCAGTCTTCACTGCCCACCCTGAATTACATTTTAGTGCTGCAATTAGGCTCTTAAACAATTGCAGCACGATCCCCTCAGGCAAGGGACACAGCAGATCAACAGAGCAATCTGTGCTTATTGTCTTGTATATCATGCTACTATGACACTGAATCTTTTTGCTTCTGCAAAAAAGAGGTTTGCAGGAGGAGCCTACAGGTCATTTAGTTGTGCTTGCAGTATCATGAAAATAGAAAATCACACTGCTGGTGCTCATTTTGATGAGAAAGGAGCCCAGTCTTGCCCTTCCAGAAGGATGTCAGACTGTTTGCTCCTCACGTCCTTCTCCCTCAAGACATTGGTCAAAAAAATCCCTACCTTCTATTTATAGAAAGAAATTTACATTTATCATTTTAAGTAGACCACAGGTAGCCTAAAAGCTCAATTTATGTCAGATTATTCCAACTGAGGTAGGTTTTACAGCTTCTCACGGTACTGTGCCATATTCATATAGGGCTTTTCACTCTAAAATGCTGCAGACCTTTGCCCAGATCTGTGCCTGTATTAGTGGGACTTCAGAGCACCAGAAAAGATGCAGTCTCTACTGGTTATATGCTGGAACAGATTTCAGCTTTTGTTTATGCAATTGTGGAAAGAAAGTGAACTGCAGACTTATTTTTACTGGCCCAGATGCATCTACTGTCTCTCATTGAGACTGGCACAAAGACACATCCCCAAACAGACACAATCTATCCTCAAATGCTTTTCTTCTTCAAAACAAATGGACTTCTTTCTTCTTTATTGCCTTCCTATTTTGAAGGCTGGGAAAGGTCAGCACATGGGCTCTTGCTGCCTACCAATGTTTGCCACAGACACTCTTTTAAAACTGGGTAAGAGCAGCAGTTGATGCTAGGTTTCGGGTTCAATGCCTTCATTCAGCTTGAAACTGAGAAAGAGAACCTCCTCCACCTGTAAGGGCTTTTACTGAATTCAATTTCCTCTGAACTTCTTCCCCAAGACCTCCTATTGAAATCCACCAGCTGGGAGTCCTCCCTTCAGCTGACTCAGTGCCTACAGGGGGGAGTTGCTTTCCTGAGCCCTTTCCTGAGCCCTTTCCTGAGCCCTTACAGAGCCCATCTACCCTGCCACAGAAGGATATTTAGGGTGAAGTCATTTCAACTATGGTCCCAAAACACTAAGATTTTACTTCAAATTTGCATTAAGAAAAAACAAGAACAGGACACTTAGGGTGTACACATGAAATATCCTCAAGTCAGGTACAAGTAAAATACTTGAAAAAGTGATGCACTTGAGATTAAGCCACAGGAGAATTTATATCCCAGAGTTTTGGGGAAAGCAATGGGCAACACGCCACATTTACATGGGAAGTGAGGGTCAGCAGTGTTATCTGACTGGAAAAGAGCAAATACAATGCCTTTACTCTAATAAAGGTACCATAAAATATGTTGCCAGCAAAGGAGTAACTTATTTTAATGTGCTTTTACAAAAACTGAAGTGGACTTTAAAGAAAAGAATTGTTACAAACAAGAAGGAATTAGGCAATAGCAAACAGGACAGGATACAATGTGAATTTGCCAGTGTTAGATCAGATTAGACTCATTTTCTTCTCTGCTGACATAATTAATATTCACACAGGGAAAGATATGGTTGATCTAACATCAGAAAATATTTAAATTACTACCACATAGGTAGTTATTAAACTGGAGAAGATGGGTAATACCTGTGAGAATCATAAGCTGCAGGAAATGGGCTAAAGAGGGTGGCTTGGAAAAGGGAATGAAGCTGGAAGGGAAAAAGGTATGTAGGTTCTCAGCAGTTGGTCTTTTGGTCTGATCTTACATAATGTTCTTGTTAGTACTTGGAGCATGCTGGTGAAGTTAGCTATCATATGAAGTTGGGAGGCATTACAGAGATGTAACAGGGTTAGACAATTGTATTGGAAGAAATGGATGACCTTGCAGTCTGGAGTAACAGAAATTGCACAAGTGAATGTCATTCCACAGAGAAAGCTTGTTCATTTCAGGATGGATAGCAAAATCTTCTGCTTTAAGGCAAGGATATCAACTAGAAATGATGGGAGAGGAGAAAGAGCTGATTGTTTCCAAGTGTGGAATAGTCACTTCTCACTGTGATGATCAGGAAAAGCATTTCTGTAATGCTGCCACAGTCAGCCGTCTTTGCAGCAGGGCAGAATTTTCCCTACCAGGCCTTTTCCATACACTCAGAGAAGGAGCACTTTAGGAGGCTGGCATTTTTAACACTGACAGGGCACTGTGGTGAACAGAGCACTCATCCTTTGCAAAGCCATTTTCTCAGGTTCCCAAAAATGGCAGTGGACATAGCACCCCAGTGCCACTACTATACAAGCAACATTCAGCTTTTAGAGCTTTCTCACTGGCCATATCAGAGACTATTTAAAATGAAAGGAATCAGATTGTCAGGAATAAGATGTGAGTGAGAAAGAAGTGCCAGTGTGTCATTCTGTGTTAGGTCAGTTGAATGTGAGCCTTCAGTGAAATGATATCCAAACATTTTATGCATCTGGACAGTATACTTACCTTGGAACTAATTCTTCTTGGGCTCCTAAGTTTTCATTTGTCCTGCTTAAATACAGCTTAAATAAAAGCACAGAATGTCAAAGAAAGCCAAACTGCAGGACAAGTCTTCATAAATTATTAAAGATTAGGGATGTCACAGCAGAAATTCTTTGTATCTTATTAGGCTGTCACATTAAACTTTATGAAAGGCCAGTCTGGAATTGGGGAACATATTTATTCTGAAATGAACTTACAAAAAAATTTAAAAATAACATCCTATTTCCAAGCCAAATAGAAGGTACATCTCAAACTTGGTCTTCTAGAGCACAATCACATGGTAATTCAAATATTAATTCAAGTATATCTAAAATACACCCTTAAAATTTAAAAGAACTTTTTCTTTCACTTCAGAGCAGAACAGGACCCTTCCTTCTGAAATAAGAAGCTTTCGAAACACATTTGTGTCTCAAGAGAGGATGTGGGGGAAAAAACCCAGACATTCAATAGAGATGATCACATTGCATAATACATTATTAAAGGGGTCTCCAAAGTGAAATCTAGAGAATAAAAAACCTTCAGACCCCAACCAGAGACAGTATTTCCACCTAGTAGGATATGAAAAAATAGATAAAATTGACTAAAATATCTTTTAAAGATTAGTGAGGAAAGCTCTTGATTTCCTAATAGAAGGAAAAACCTGAATTATTAATGAAGCTAAGTATTGATTGCTGTCAAAATTGAAAGTAGGCCTGCAGACTCAGACATTTGGCACTGAGCATGGCTCCACTCCAAGTCTGTGAGAAGACAAGAAGAGTGAAGCTTTGGCAAAAAGACAAATACACCGTTCATTGGAAATACTTCCACCACAGCAGAGGATCAAAAGTTCTCCAGTTCTGTCTACCCCAGGGACACCCTATGACATGTCCCATGAATTACTTCATGTTTCAAAACACTCCACATCTGCTAAGGGACAGAATCTGGTGAACTGATCAATCAACAAAAAAATCAATCTGGTTTGTAAGAAACACTCAAAAAAAAAAAAAAAAAAAAAAAAGAAACAGCTAAAGAATGCTAAAGAATGACCACAGTGTTTAATTACAAACCTGTTTATCTGCTAGACACACTTTTCTAGATGTATTTTCAAATTTTGCAACTTTAGCAGATCTGAGCAGATCTCAGGTTGTTGAGGCACGGCTGGAGCACAGCTCTGCTTCATCTGCTGCACAGGCTCTTTCCACAGTGGGACATCACACCTCTGGGTATCAGATGAGCACAGCTCTCCAGAGAACAGGCTGTTGGAGTGGCAAATCAGCCTACCATGCACTGCCTGCTTTGTCATTGCAACGGGTGAAAGGGCTGGCATCCGCTCTATTGCCAAGGAAAGGCCCAGGGCTTGTGCAACAGGCTTTTGCTGGGGTCTGTAGCAACAGTAAACTCCCCTTCCCACATCCCTTCCTCATTCAGCCTTGGAAGAAGTAGGGTTAGATTTCCCAGGACCTCTCACAGCCACCTGCCATCCCAGACCTGCTCCTCTTTAAGCCCCTGCCTCCCCATTCTCTTCCTACAGCAGCAGCAGCCTGGTCCCTGTCCCATATCCTTTTGAAAACAAAATTCAGTTTTGCCTTCTCTGTCTAAAAGTCCAAACTAGTACTGAACTCTGCAGAGCCTACACAGCTTGGTATTGAGGGCTAGTGTTGGTACAGTTTAATGACCTTCTGTATTTCAAAGGGGAGGACATTACTTTCTGAACATACTCAGCAACAGAGAGAGATTGAGTCTCAGTGAAAGGCTGCAGGATATGTCATGGTCAGTTGTGAGTATTCCAGGCATTCCTGGGAGTGCACTTTGGGTCAGAAAATGTTTCCGAGCTCTAACTATTGCTGCACTCTGTGGGGCTACAGGGCAGGAAGGGCAAGTTTCCCTAGGTGCCCTACAGGGTGGAAAGGCCCCTTGTATTTCTAGCTATTAAAAATAGGACAAGAACCAGACTTACAGCAAGATAGCAAGAACATAAAGCATTCTTTAAAGGACTGGAAAAGTTCAGGGCAATTGGCAAGACTTCAGTTTCCTGTGAGGAAGTTTCTCCTCTTTGAGCTTGGTGGCAGTGCTTAGTGCCAGAAGCAGGAAGACACTTCTGGAGCCCAAGTCACTGTTGCTGAGGCTTCCCAGGGTAGAGAAGCAGCATGGGAATGGGTTCAAAGCTGCAGTTATATAGGAATTAAGTTATTTAGCAGTGGTCTTGCGACAGATTATGTGTGTCTAGGCTCTGAACCACTTCTGATTTGAGCACAGCTGTATTACTATTTTAAATGCATTGGGTCAATTTAAATAGAGAAAGAAAATACAGTCAATCTGTGAGGTCACTCTAAGGCCACATCCCCAGGTTGTGGTACTCCTGCTTCTTGGTTATTCACTTTCATGGTACATACCATAACTTCCAAGCTTAGGGAAAAATGACATCTGGAAGACTTGAAATTTATACATTTTTTTTAAAATGCAAGTTATTTTCAATAGTCCTGCAATTATGAGAGAGTTGCTGATCATTACACATGGTCATCAGGAGAAAAAGTCAGTGAAAAACTGCAGTAGGGGTAAAATATATGAGTTGACCACCAACGAAAATAAGGGATAATATACAGTTTCTGCCTCTAACCCTCTTCAAGGCAAACATGCTGAATAGATACATTTGTCAGGCACACTTTACTAAGTTGTCATTAAACCAAGCAACTGATGTCAAGGTTGGGTCCTGAAGCCAACAGTTTGAGCTTCATGGCCTGGCATATGGCTGTGCAAGAGAGTAGAAGTTGTACAAACTACCAGTTGTAAAGGGTAGTGCAGAATAAAATGGAAATGGGCCAGCTGAAACTTCTAATCAGAAAGATGTTAAAAACCATAATTAAAGACAAGTTAAATCAGTGCTTAAATCTCAGGGAGCATATTGAAAACTAAAATATAGTGTAACGCCCCAGTCCTCGCTTGGTGAATTTATTTAAAAGGGGCTTAAGGGACTACTTTTCCCTAAGGTGATGCAAAAGAGAATTGACAAAAGTTCCTAAGAGGTAAAATCCCAAACTTTACTGGCAAACTAGAAGATCAGGAATTTGACAAAATTTAAAGCAAACATTCGATCAAAATAAAGCATTTCATAAGCATTCACTTGGCAAACTCTAACCCATCCAACTTTAAATTACTCAGATTTCAAGAAGATGAAATTAGGAGAAGAAAAGGAGAGAAAGAGATAAAAAAAGAGAGAGAGAATAAAGTTACAGCTATCGCCTTGGATCCAGCATCCTGTCAGCTGCCTTTAGAGCCAAAGAAAACAGGGATGTGACCATGTGTGTCTCAGGGCAATGAGTTTTGTCTGCTCTGGCCTCCTGTGGCCACCTCCCCCCACAGGTGGGGTTTCCAGTCATCTGGCCACTCTGGAGCTAGGCTGGGGCTCCAGGGTGGGCTGTGGGACATTGCTGTCGCTGTGCCAGTGACTGACAGCCATTCTGGGCTGGACTAGAGGCTCCGGTGAGGTGGGGAGTGAGCAGTGCATCATTCCACCTTTGCAGAACTTGCCCTGGCCCCCTCCCCCTCACACACACTTCAGTTGTTTTCAGCCAATAATCATTTTCTCCAGTCTCTCACAGATACTGAAAGAGCTCCTTTACATCTAGAACTGAGACAGTTGTACCGATTTCATAGATGGACTATATAAATTATAGATTATCATCAGCACACGCATAGAACAAAACACTACAGTCAACATTAGTAAACACTAATTTTAGGAAGCCAGGCTTCTCAGAAACTCCTGAAAATCACAGATTAGCATCTACTTTCCAGTCTACACAGCATCGCGACTGAAAACTCTGACCCCCGCCTCTCATCTGGAACTCAAGTAGTTTGGCTCTCAGCAGCACTTACCAAATTCAGACTTTCTTTCTAATCCTGTTGTTGCAAGTTTCATAAAAATGCTGGTATCACTGCCATTTATGATCACATCTGATTTGAACTGAGTTTTTGATTTTCTCTGTAGCTTAGCAGCAGAGCTCAAGCAGCAGAACAAGGACTGCAAAGTTGATACATGTGAATGGATGTTTTTAGGAAAGGATAAGAATACTTTACAATTCAATAGCATGCTCACCTGGATCTGGGGCTTTGATTATCCTGAGATGCCAAGTGATGCAAAACACAATTTATTTCTGTTCTTTCCCCTCAGAGACATATACTGTATGAGTGAGATTATAACTACAGGGTTGGCATGTAAATCATTTATTTGAAGGATATCATTAGCAACTTGCTGTGTTCTCAGTTGCCCGCCTCTTCCTCTCCACCTCAGTATTTGTTAAGGATTGTATATTGGTCTCATTTTAGAATATTCCTTTGTGTAGTTGTCTATAGGAAGCAAATTTGCAATGCATAGTAGCCAGATTCTTTAGCATTAACATACCTTAGTTCAAAATTCTTTTCTAAGTGGAGTGTGAAAACAGTCATTTCTTCTCCTCCACACTCGTGGAGGGGGTGGGAGGGCTAGACAACTCCTTATTTTAACTGGAAGTTAACTATCTGTGCTCTGTGGTAGTTCTAATGCACAAGGAAGGCTGTATGCCATGCACAGCAACTAACTGCGCTTTTTGTGCAGGAGTCCTCAGCATTGGTATTGCTGTTGTAACACAGTAGTAATACCCAACGTCTTTTTGGGTTAGTTCACACATAAACCAGTTATTTTTAAAAATAGGATTCCACCTACTTCAATTGCTCTTCTCGAATAGATGCAGAGTCCTACCACATTCAAATTTAGTTGCCAATTCATAGATAAGTTCCTTGGTAGTACCTGAATATATTACATAGAAAATAGGTAGCAACTCTTTCAAAAGATTGCAATTCTTCTGCTCTGCTTAATTTTTAATTTTTTTTTTAAATTTAAACAGAAACCATAAAATATAAGACAAAATCAGTGTACAAGGATAGAAGGACCTTGCACATTTGTATAGTGTTCTTTTCTGGGTATACCACTACAGTGAGAACTGTAACAAAAATATCACCATAAACCCCCAAAAAAAGTATATGCCTACAGCATGTTAGCACCCAGCTCTCTCAAGGCAGTGCACTTTGCAGAATCAGAAAAAGATCATGAAAATCTCTACACCCTGAATATACAGCTGCTCTGAAGCTGCACCAGCCATTTAGGCTTCTATTACTGACACAGCTATCCAGCCCCTACTTTGGAGAGTTTACAACCAGCGTACCTTAGTAGTAGTAAATGGCAGGAGAGATGGCGAAGGGGTTTAGCTAAGCACGACTGAAATTCTGCTGTGAATTTCACCCCACCAAGAAGTGCAGTAGTAAAACAGCCTGTGCCTAGGAGTACTGCAAAAGTTTCTCTCTGCTGGAGGAAGTCAAACTTGTGTATAGGCATTTATGCAGCCTTCGAATACTTGCAATACTTCTACATAGAGCTCTAACTTTATTGCCTATTAAGAGCTATTTGAGCATATGACAGATTGTTTAGATGATCTTGTACAGGTGCACGTAGCCTTAGAAAGAAAATGTTTTCTGCACACAGGTCAGAGCTTCATGAATAGAGAAGGAATGTAGCTTGTAGGTGTGACTAATGTGATAGTATCATAGTGCTGTTCATTTAGTATCACCTCTATCAACTACAATGCACACATTTCCAAAACAGCACAGATATTGCATTCCTATGTTTAAC
This sequence comes from Orthonyx spaldingii, assembly GCA_013397795.1. Lineage (NCBI taxonomy): Eukaryota > Metazoa > Chordata > Aves > Passeriformes > Orthonychidae > Orthonyx > Orthonyx spaldingii. Next base: position 564,449 of record VZTJ01004901.1, read on the forward strand.
CATCTCCTTTAAGAATATTTTTCTTCTGTTTGTCAAGAAAAGTGGGAGGCGACTGGATACTTCAGAGGATGAGAAATACAGATTTTCTGGAAATGCTTATGAAAGTTTTTATATCTCATTATGTTCTCTGTAAAGTGAAGAGGAACAAAGGATGCACTTCGCATACTTCCTGACTGAAAAAGGAGTTACCTTTAAACAAGTCTCTCTCCAAAAAAAAATTGGTTTCATTTTTTCCAATTGTAACAACATTAGCTTTTAGGAACTTCCTATTTCCCACAATTATTATTGGGTTGGACAAAGAGAAACCAAGTAGATGTGTCACATAGCACAGAAAAAATGACATATCACTCTAGAGGCTGCAATTCAACAGATCTTTGTTTTGGACTCCAGAAGAAGGAAGCAAGACGTGCTTGTGCAGAAATGCACTGCTGCAGACACCCTCTCCATCAGCCTGATGTCAGTGCATACCCTCTGACAGACAGGGGCATTAAAGATCAGCCTGTCTTACAAAAACATTTCTGTGGAGGGCAATTGAACAACTTTCAGTTGCACAGTGGACTAGGCAGAAGTTGAAGCTCTTCCAACTGCTTTTTCTAAATTTTAGACTGAAGGACCAAGCCTGAAAATTTCTGGCAAAGAAAAACAGGAACACTGTATGTTTATATGGCCCTGCAAATGAGCTGTGGATCATTCATCACTGTTTCAGTTTAATACAGCACGTAGGACTACCAAAGTCATACATGTATCAATTTTGTCTGCAATTGGCTTAACAAGAAAAATAAGGCGGAAATACTGAAAAATGAGGACCGGTGAGCCTGTATGTACCAACTGAAGCAAAATTAGTGAAGAATTAGACTGGTTATTTAAACTTTAAAAGCTCCTAAAAGAGGAAAACCGAATCCCTCTTAACACCCTTTCTCTCTAGATAGAGAGGACAGTTGTTAGCATTGACTATTGGGCTGACTATATTGCTTATTACCAGTAGATAGCACATCTCAGCACGCTCATCTGTACTCCTTCCCTTACACAGATATCCCTTCCTGTGCTAAAGCCTGGTGAAAAAATATGTTGTCTCTTGATGTCAACAACAAAACAACCATTATCTTCATCTGGGTCAAGATTTCACCAGCTGTCTACCTCTTGACTTTAACTACTCAAGACAAAGTCAACTCTCAACTTCAGCTAGCCTTTGGACAAATAAATTTATGTATGGAATTTTGTATAAAGTAAGAGTTAGAAAAAAGTAATGCGTAAGAGAAGGGGAAACAGAACTCCAACCCAGACAGATGTCTTGCGCAGAAGACTCTCCAATATTCTCTGCACTGATTAACACAGAGACTGAAACTGTGCTGAACCTCAACTCCAAAACTCAACTTGGGGACTCACAGTCCTAGTGCTAATCTCAGCAAACTCCCAGATTGCTTCCAATTAGGGAAAACGTTTTTAGTGTGAGAACACAGGATCTAGAAGGCTCAAATATGAGAAGAGCTAAACATTGCCTCTCTTTAATTGATTAAAAGCAAGGTCTTGCCAGCTGAACAAAGTCTGATTCTGTACATACTGAACCACCCAGGAAAAAATTTGAGCTACAAAAGCATCTTTGTAGAGCTCCACATTAAAATGTTCTAATTCATCTCCACATTGCACTTTTTTTTCATATTGAGAACGCATGGTTATCTATTTCAATTTTCAATTAATTTGAAAAAAATTTGAATAAGTAATTAAAAATATTTTTAAAAATACATTAAATGGTATGTAATTTAATAAGTACACCCAGTAACAAAACAGGGTGCTTGCACTACCTGTTATCCAGAAGAGAAACTCAAGGACATTCAGTACCCTGACACAGTGCCATAGTTATATGTCCTATATCTATATTGCACCGATAAAGGAAGTTAAACTAGGAAAAATCAGAGTTCAATATGACAAAAGAAAAGTTGCCCTCTTTCCTAAAAGTGAGAAAATTAATATGCATTGTGTAATTACAATTAGTGTAAATAATCCAACTTAAAAATATTATTGAAAAAATTAACTTGTCATTTTTTCCCTGTGAATTTATTAATACCAGTTCTCTTGGCTTGAGCTCCTCGCACCCTCTAAACTGGGTACCAGAACTCAGCTGTGGCCACTTCTGAAAGTTTTTGGACCAAAAAAAACCCCAAAACAAGACAAAAACACCAAACCAAACAAACAAAAAACCAAACCCAACAACAACAACAAAAACCCCAAACCAAACCAAAAACAAACAAACAAACAAACAAAACCAAAGAGAAGACTGTTGGCAGTAGGCAACACAGAACCTGTTGCTTGAAAGCAATAATGTGCACTCCATCAGATTACAACTATAGCTGGTAACAGCTAAAACACCTATGTGTGTCTCTCTCTGTACAGAGCTATTTTACGGCCTTCAGGTCCTCTTGCCTTTGTCACAGAGCAGCTGTGCCAGGATCTTCCAGGACAACAGACAGCTGTTATTTAATAGGGATTCTAAGCTGGTCAAAGGATGGATGCAAATGCTATGAGTTACAAGATGGAATCTACAGTTCCCTGAAAGGTTGTAGTGAGGTGGGGTTTAGTCTTTTCTGGCAGGTAACAAGCAATAGGACAAGAAGAAATGGCATCAAGTTGCAGCAGGGAAGGTTTAGATTGGATATTATAAAAAACTTCTTCACTGAAGCAGTGGACAAGCAGTGGGCTGCTTAGGGAAGTGGTAGATTCACCATCCCTGGGAGTGTTCAAATGGTGTGAGGATATGGACATGATTTAGTGGGGGACTTGGTAATGCTGAATTAAGGATTGCACTGGTGATCTTAGAGACCTTTTCTTACCTTAATGGGTCTATGAATTTAAGTTTTCCAAGAAAACAAAATTCTTAGCATGTGAAGAGCTTGGTAGCACTCAGATCCTTTTTATAACTTCATTACATTGCCTTGGAATGAATGGCTTTGGAGCTGCATTTACAGGCCAGGCAACAGTTTGACAGGAGGCACTGCTGCACTGCCATGAACCACAGTGGCAACAATGCACCACTGGAGTGATCAGCCCTGCTTTCAGTGCAGCAATGGAATATATTAAGTCTGTGGCAAGCAATCCGCTCATGGAGGCAAACATGGGAAACACACTTGTGTGCCAGGCTGGTTCAATAGGTAACTGTAGGTAGAAGGAGGGAGGCTGTTTCAGTTACTAATTTAAAAGACATCTGGGGGAAAAAAAGTACCTGGCTGATGGGAATATGTTTGTTCTACCCTTAAACTGGAAATGTTCCCATTAGACTGACTCCAGAAAACTGGCTGTTTCTTGTTTCATTACAGTGATCAAGAAGAAGGAGCCCAAAACTCTAAAAGTATATTGCTTCCCTGCCTCTTAATCTTCCTCAGATTGCGTATTTCCAGTATGCATATTAAATACAATGTGGTTTCAGATGCTGATGTAAAAGTTATTTTGTGGCTGGGTGTTCTGTGAAGTTGATTAGCTGTATACTAGACTCAGACCAGCAAATCTTGCTCACCCTTTTCAAGCAAGACCCTTTAAATAACTTGCGAAAAATTACTAAATGGGTCAGATTTTATTCCTATCTAATATATCAAGCAGTGTATGGAAAATTAAAGGTTTTTACTACAAAACCTTTTCTGTCTTCTCAACTGTGTTGCACTTGTGATGCTAATTATTTAGTTAAAATTGAAATTTTGAAATATAATTCAGAATTTTATTGTTGGTTCATAAAGTCTATTATCTTTTCAGGTCTGACTCATTCTTCCCACTTAGTAATAATCTTGAAAAAGTGACTTCAGTTGCAACTGAAATACAATTTAATTTACATGTAACTTATATTAGGTATAATTACGTTTTATAATTACTGCTTGCAACTGCAAATGCCTCTTTCAGAAACGCAATAGTAATAATTTGTCAGCAATACTTTCTTTGTAATTAAGAGCAACTCGTTAAAAAAAAAATCATCCTGCTAGCTAGACGTGCCTTGCAGACTGTACTTGTGTATGAAATTATATCATCTGCTGCACAGTAATTTTACTTACACCATTTTACACTGAGCTTTCTGCTTTTGAGGTTTCTCACCAGTTAATTTGCCTAATTTCTGAGATGGCTGTGTACAAAAGCAGACTATGGACAGTGTGTTCTGGATTTTGGTGGTGCTGTTTCTAACCTCAGTGTCAGTGCACTCAGACATTCCAGCCCTAACCCAACGGAACTACTTGGAAATGATCATTTGTTCCATAGCTTAGGTTATTAAAATGAAGGAGGGGGAAACAAACAACAAAAAACCCCAAAACAGCAAGCATTTTGTGCTAATGATTCTTTTCCTCTGTTTCCACTTCAAGCCACAGCCAGCAATAAACTCCAGAGCTGACAGGTGCTGGAGAATACTTCCTTCATCTTTCAGATGTTCACAGGCCTTTCTAGAGGACGTATTACTGCCAAATCAAAAGGGAAGCAGGAATCACTTGGAGCACTGAAATCCCTGCTGGGAAGAGGCTGAAAATATTTTCACATTTCTGCATAAACAGGTGTAAGTGACAAAATTGTTAGGTATATTCTGTCTCCTTCCTTTTTAAACCCAGAGCTTATTTGCTGCAATTGAACTTTAACAACAGTGATAAAGCAATGATTTAACCATTAAATAACTTGAGAACTATAGGGAAAGGAGACAAAAATATAATTGTGAAAGCAAACTATCAAATGCTAACATTTCAGTGTCATTCAATACCAGAATGTGTTTGCATGGGAAGCTTATATGGCAGACAAGGCGGGACCGTGACTGCCTCAGGTGCCTTTTGTTTTCATCTCCAGAGAGCCTCCAAAACGATCTGATGTGTCTTTGACATCTTTTCCCAAGAGGCAGCCCCTACATTTTGAGAGATTGCTTCAGTTTATACACGTTTTGGAGTGTTTTTCCATTGTCTCTGAACACTTTCAGTCCTTTGTTTTGTAAGGGAAAAAAGTTTTTCCTAGTACTCCAAGTAAATAAATACTCAAACTCTAAGTTATTGCCTCAGAAATACCATTCATTTGGAGAGAAGAACCTTCTACCAGAAGCAGTTTAACATTTTAGAAAGAGAAAAATGATGTAGTCATGCATTAGGAAAGCTCAGATGTATTTAAAGAATCCAGGCATATTAACAGGGGTAGACATTTTATATTCAGCAAATTGTAACTGCCAGTTGATAAGGCTGACACAACAAGATGCATCTTATAAGGAAATCTATTGTGTATTATACATTGAGAGCAGTGAGTAACACTGGTTTTGCACAGATCAAATGTAAAAAGATGGTATAGCATTACCCCACACTTGAGAAAACAGTATGGCTTGGCTAGCAAATGAAAGAAGTAGGGGTATTTTGACCTACCTGCATAGATTAATCCTATCAGAGGATTGATGAAGTCCTAATCCTTCAACTACACTTCTGATTTTATGCCATCTGAAAGCCATTTATGAGCTGGATATGTAGCCAATGAAAAAACAAAGCCTGTTCCACAGGACAATCTGTCACATCCAAAAGTAGGCAGGCTCCGTGCATGGGAGGGCTCACGAATTGAAGGAACTTTCCTCTCTGCATCAGCTACATGTCCAAGCCAACTCGCCTAGACTCATTTCAGAGAACAAGGTTCAGGCAAAATAAATGCTATTTCACCATATGTAGTGCTTCTTATAAATGAGCAGGCAAATTTAACTTCACTAGAAGTCTTACTCAAGAGGCTGAAAATGCCATTGCAGTTTCTCACTGGTCTATCAACAGCTGCAAGCCAATAAGGTATGCAACATAAAATTAAGCAACCTCACTGAAAAATAAACTATTACTTGCATTTATGCTAGTATAAAAACTAGGACCCAGAAGAAATGTTAAGCTATGATTCTACCACTACTGAAAGAGATCAGAAAGTCCTTGTAAATGAACATCTGATCAAGGAAAAGAAAACATGACAGTGATTGCAAAGTTCTCTATGAATGTCTACACACTGTGTTATATAATACAGTGTATGCACATGGAAGTGCTGGTCATATTGTGTCAAGACGTATTTACGGGGAACAATCATATTCCTTCTTCTCGGATGACAGCAGTAGCTGGAGGGACTCAGGCATATTTGCTGTGGTTTGGCACTGCTCTCAGAGGGGTGCCCGCAGCGGGTGTCCTCTGCATGACACCCTGCCTACTATTTTGGTCACGGCACAACACGGCATTAAAAGCTGGATCAAACACTATAATAGAACTTCTAAGACTGAGTCTAAGAGATGAGATTGCTAGATAAAATTGAGCTAAAATGCCTCAACCTTATCACAACCAAATTGTCTTTTGACCTTCCTCAGATTAAGCCTTTAAACAGAATCTGAATTAAAAAAAAAAAAAAAAAAGTTGGTTTTGGCAAGTGAACCTTTTCGGATTTGTTTTGTGGTGCATTCTGACCAATTTTAGTGCAGACAGGACTCAAAGCTCACTGCAGTGGGCCAGTAGGATCAAAGCATTAGACGTAAAACCTGTTATCACTAGGAAGGTAGCAGCATGTCTTCCTTTACCCATCTCACCACTAGGCATTTTTCTCATCTTTCCCAGGAAGACAAGGATAAATGCATAGTACACAAGGATGTGCCCACAAGTCAGTTGGACTCACAGCATTAGGAAACAGACATACAATGAGAGGGTTTTAATTGCTTTTATTAATAACATTTAAAACTAATATGCAACTCTGCCAGTGTTTTAATCAGCCTTAAAAATGTAATTGCACAGAACTCTCATGGTTCAAATTATGTCAGTATTTCAGGATGCCTACATACAGAGCTGCTACCAGCAGATAATATTGCTTGTGTTTCTTAGTAACTGATAAAAATTGTTAATTTATAAGGAGGAAGCCTCACTGAGTCACCTTAGCTTTATGTTAAGATCCCTGTAAAGAGATCTAAGACATGCCATGTACAACCAAACAAAGGAAAGCGCAGGCTAGACCTCTACTGTTCCTATTTACGTGTTTTAGAATGACAAAATCAAATAATTTCAAAGCAAATAATTCAGTTAGGGATCAAAATAATTTCTTGTGTATTTTTAAATTTGCACACTTCTCTTTTTCTTTTTACTGAAGGCCTGCTTGGTGCTTAGCAACTATGAGCTATCTGAACTGTTCATTACAGTCACTGCAACCCAATGAGAGAGATTTACAGAAAATAATTTAAAAGGTTATGGAACAAGCACATTGGGAACTCTATTATATGAAGTCATAAAAATGATTCAGAAATAGCCAGTTCATCCCATGTGCTGCTATGGATTCAGAACACAACACAATTTCCCTTTCATTCTTGTGTATGTATATTTCATATATACATAAAATACATGTGCAGGTGCATAGCTATAGCTGATATCTAGAATAAGCTTCTAGGTAGATAAACAAGGAATCCCTGACTCAATCACTCAGAGCTGAAAAAATTAAAAAAACTCTTCTTCCTCATAGCAGAAAAATTACTTGCAGAAAGCCATAACTATTTGTAAAATCAAAGAAAAACTTGGTATAGACAAGAATCACATCCACCCACTCAAGGCTGTATAAAGCCACAATATTGAAAGCATGGGGGCAATAAATACCATCTACTTAAGAAATCTTTGAGAGAGGGAGCAAAAAGAGTTCAATATTGCTACCTGATACTTTAACAGAGGCAGCCCTTAGCAAGTGGAAGACGGGTGTCCAAATGAACAGAATAAAAAAGATCATGAACTCCTATAGACTAAAACCTAAACACACACTGAGGCAGACATAAATGCTTCAAAGCACAAGTGATAAAAGTAACACATCCACAGAGATATAGATTGATTGCAAAGTCAATTGTTAATAATGTAAGAGCAGAAGTGTATGAAGAGAAGATATTTCTTACATACCTTTTCACTCTGGGAGAAGCTGGTAAGATTCCCACATCAGAACAAAAAAAAAATGGTGGGGGTCTTTGGAGGGAGTTGCTTGGGTTTTTTTGGGTTTTTTTGTTTTTTTTTTAATGAGTGACTCAGAGGAGCTGTCTGAAATTGAAGTAGCTGTATTATAAGTTATGAAACAAATTCACAAAACGAACTTAACAAATTGCCAAGTCCAGATGGTATTCACCCAGGAGCTTTAAAGGAACTCAAGGATGAAATAACTGAATTACCAAGGATAGTGTGAGGCCTCTTATTGCATCAGTATTGGAGGACCACAAAAAACGTGATGTCAATTTTTAACAAACAGCTTCAAGGGAACTTCAGGCCTCTTGACCTGTAGTGGGCAAGTAAATGGCAACTTCAAATAAAAAAACCTCAGAAAAAATAGGCATCTGAACAACCAACTTCAGGAGTCAATAGGACTTTGAAGAAAACTTATGCCTTGCAAAACTATATTTTGAAGGGGGCAAGAAACTCTGTAGATAAGTCTAATAGAGCTGAAAATATCTACTTTGATTTCCAAAAGGATATCTTATTGAAGTGGTAAAAACAAGCAAGTACAGCATAAAGGAGGAATGCGCTAACATAGACAATCAGTTGAAAAGAGTAGAAACTGAAGTTGGAAGGAAATAGTCATTTCTTGCTGACTAATGGTTCTACCTGAATTTATGCTAATTCTCATCCTGGTGAAGTGCCTGAGAGAGGGTGAGAAATGCAATGAGACAGTTTTCTTATTTTGTTAATATTAAGTTATTTAGGATGAGGGCCAACAGAAAAACAACAGGGCCAAAAAGCTGAGTGAACAATAAAGAAGCAGGGGAAATTCAGTGTAGGTGATAAGAAAGGATGCACAGAAGACAAAGCAGAATTCCAGCTGCACATATGAATGATGGTCCTTACCATTTTGCTGACTATTGCCACTCAGAAGTGGTATCTTGAGACTCTGACAGAAATAGGAACTTATCTATATAAATGTAATAGGGAGCTCCATGAACAGACCAGCTCAATTCGTTGCAGTGCTTAAAAACCTTAAAGTATGGGTGATAAACAGAGGAAAAAAAAAGACCTACACAATACCAACTTTAAAAATGTTCATTTGGTTCAAGAGGATTACGAGATCATGAATGCAGTCTCTGCATTTCTTGTGGGAGTCTGGAACAGATTCAGAGGTGGAAAGCAACAAAGAGTAAGGACACAGGATTGGACAGCTCAGCCACAAAAAGAAATGGCAGAAGGGGGCTATGGTAGAGCTGTATAAAATCATGACGTTTATGAATGGGTCTAAAAGGCATCACTAGTTTGCCCTTTTTGCCAATAAAATAAACGAGGCATTAAAGAAAGCAATTTGGAGCCAGGTTCCAAGCAACCAAAAGGATAAAGGTTCATGTTACAACATTCCTTAAGAAAATAACAGCTGTAGCTGGGAGAATATTCAGAGTTACCTGTGTTTCTACTCTTTTCACATTTCCACATGCCTCTATTTGTGGCCACTATAGTAGCTAGGATAGTAAGCCAATCCCTTAGTCTGGGCTGTAGTCTTTTTTCTACTGTCATGTTAAGATGCATGGCACCTCACTTCTAGATTAATTCAGATACATCTGAACCACAGATGGACAACAGCAGCTTATTTGGATTTCAGAATAAATACTGTTTACCACAACCAACAGCTTTTCAAGAAGGAGGTGTCACGAATTTGGATACCATCTCTACAAAAACATGAATGCAACAGCTGAAGAGATTTTAAAAGAAGAGGGATCTCTTCTAACTCTTTCACTGCAGTCTCCTCTTGGCAATAGACAACCACATTTTCAGTTGCTAAATATCAGTACAGCTTCTGTCATTTCAATGCAGCTCCCCAGGAACACCCAGCAAAGAATCTTAGAAAGTAAATACCAGTGCTCTCTGTCCTCATTAATTAGATAACGCTTGAGACTGTTCCTGGGAATGGGGATGTGATGGTCTATACTGTTGTTACCTTGGTCCTATCAAATAGCACCATGCCCAGCCTCACAGAGCACGATCCTAAACTGAAGATGTTCCAGGAACCCTTGCCAGGTCAGTTTGCACATGGACATGTTAGTTTGAGATCAACGGAGAAGACAGGACTTTTCCACCAAAGAAAAGAGTGAGGGGAAGGAGGAGGAGGGACATGGATGTGGGAAGGAGGTGGCTAATATTCTTTCATTGTCATAAATCTGTACTCAGATATCATTACACTGTTGCAATTTCCATCACACAGATTTTTCTCTTAGCTTCCTGCCTTAGTATCCTGGCAAGTCCTGTTGTTCAAACACCTTGGTCTTTCTCTTCAACTGGTTCTTCCTTTCCCATATATAATGCTCCTCTTGAAATCCCCAAAATCCTCCCCTTTTCCACATTATTTCATCATCTGCAGCCTCCCCAGTGGAGAAGAAGCTATGGGTATATGAAACAAGATCAATGTTTTTCATTGGTGTTACTTCTGCAAATGCTAGAAAAGCTGGTACATTTCAGGAACGTTCCAGTCTTCATAGACATGAAGATCTAGGAAGCCATGTTTCTAGGATGAATATCTATTCAATTTACTAAGTTTTCAATTTCCTACTGCCCCTTGCATTTGAGGTAGTATGTACAGAACTCTACAGTAACCTATTATAGATGTATGCAGCCTGTTCCCCTGTCCAAATGAGTCTCTTTCAGTCTTGCTATTGTCTGTAACTTACAAAGGGGAAAAAGTTTTAACAGAGACTATGTGCCGCATAACACACCTGCTGTGTGTCCAAAGCTTGTGTGGCCAGGGAAGGGCTAGATTTACAGCTCTCACCTCTTTCAGGAGACAGCTGTGAACAGTAAGTCACTGGTATGTAGTAAAAAGACAAGAGATCACCAGTCTCAGCAGTCTGAAGTGCACTTCCTCTCATTACAGCTGACCTTTACGGGATCTAATGATTCAAAGGAGCTGTCTAGTATCCCTGCCACCCTCCACAATTCCCTAAAAATCCCATTCATGGAATGTGTGACTCCTTTAAGGTCAGGGAGAAGCTAGGGGTAAGTGAAGTTGTGTTTCTCTGATTTACATTCTCCAGTGATTTTGGTGACAGATTTGAGCCAACTGAAATCCTGACTGTGATGGTAACAGAAGTTTTTATGCTATTAATATTTCTGTTGACTACTTTGCAATGAAACAATAACACAGGTACCTCCATAAATAGAAGAAAGGGCAGCAAGATGAGTTCAGTTCAGGATAATCAAGTAACTTCAGGAATATCATCACACACCACCAATTCAACACTAAACAGCTGAAGTAAAGAAGTACATATGGTCTCCAAAATAAACTGAGACAAATATCACCCCAATAAAACTTTATTTCTTCTTAAAAAATAACCAGTTTAGATTCTGTGTGAAGATGCTACAGTTTTTTCTTATCTCATTAGAGGATACTAGAAATCTTTCCCTTATTTCTCACACAGTTATCTTGGTGCCTATTTCAGCCACTTGGACATTGACTCAATACTAGCCCAGCTGAGATTCTTTCCAGCTCTCCTGTTCTCTCCTTTTAAGAAACTCCATCCAATTAACATAAGTCAATTATGAGCATATGAGGCCATTATGAGTGTTGAACTTTTTGTAATTCTTACATGATTTAGTGTGGCATTTACTTATTCAAGATGAAAGGTCCTTTTACACAGCACTTGAGCACAAATATTCTAGCTAAGTCACACAGAAAATCCACGCTTTTTGAGGTAGCTCATACAGAAATAGTATGAATTACTGGCTTGTTCCTAAATGATAGCACTATAGGTACCTGTACAAGTGACACTAGCCCGAGTAAAAGCGGTTTATCCTCTTCCAACATGTTTCAATATACACAAGTAATATAATCCCACCTGTAGGCAAGACCTCACTCCAGTTGCTTGTTCCAGTACCACGAGAAATCTGCTCTGAGCAAATCCATTCCTTACTGATTCCCTGCAGCACAGAAGAGCATTAAGACCTGTCAAAGGCTGGAGGTCCATACCTAAAACAGAGTCCAGGGACTCATATCAAGATAGCAAGATAGGCCCACAAAGCCTCTAACCTTGTGAGCAGGGAATCCAAGGGAATTCTTTTTCTGCCAGAGGTATTGCTTTGCACATATACAAATATACACCTTGGATTATGCTGTTTATTTGTTTTCTCTCCCCTTCTTCAAAGCTGAAGAATACACTTCAGTCAATCTCTTCCCACTCCAGAGACAGGCTGGCCAATCTCAGGGCAGGCAGTCTTTACACCCTATTCTGCATCTTCTGTTCTCAAATAGAAAGGAGGCCTCTTTGTAGATGCAGATTTTTAGTGGGAAAAAAAGAAAAAAAAAAAGTTATATCTATCGTCTCAAGAGTCAAAGAAATAATTTCTCTGTCAGTTTGGTTATATTAAGTAGAAATGCTGAAATGGAACTCATTCAAATAGAATTGAGCACATTACATCAGATTTCAAAATCTGTTAGCTCTGCTGTAACCATAAGAACCTTTATATTTACCTTCGGAAGTTTTCCTTCTTTTGCAAATTAAACAACAGTTGGGAAACATAATTTCAAAGGAAGTGACATTTGTTGTTAAGGGTTTTTTTAATGTGTATTCCTGCAACAAACGGAAATTTAAAGTCAACATTTTCTTCCTGGTAAAACAGCTCTGAATAATGATGAATAAAACCTGAGATAGAGATAAAAATAAAATTGAGATATAAATGGAAAAAAATAATAACATTTCCTCTCAAAGAGCCTAAAGATTCCCAGATCAGGAGTAGTCTGTATGTAAATAAAGATTTAGATAGGAGGGCCAAATATCTACCCTGTTCTGGGAAAGAACTGTAAATCTCTCTTAGACAAAGACTTGATGCCAGGAAAAAACATTGTCAGTGGTGAAACTGAGGACTGAAAAAGGATATAAAAAATTGCTTTAAGCGAAGACTAGGTCTTTTCAAAAAATAGTCCTGAAGCAAAACAGCTCACCTTCGTATCAGTTGGATGAGTCTTGAAATGACTGAATATCTCCTTTCTCTTGCAAGAAACATGGTTTGTTTTTGGTTTTGAATATATTTTTGTAGATTAAAAAAAATGTTGAGAGATTCTGGCACAATGTCATTCTATCACATTAACTTTACTGTAAAGTTAATGTGAAGAGACTATGAAACCACAGAACTATGTTGAACATTAAGACAGGTCAGGGAAACCATCATTTTGGAAAAAACAACCCCTTCAGTAAACAAAATAATTTAAACATAAACAAGAAAAAAACCCCACTGACTTGAAATCCTCTGTGATAAATGACATTCAGTAGATCCAAACCCTTTTTTTCCACCTGTGGAGGAAGTGTCTTAGGGTAGCGTGACTTAGACCTCTGAACAATATTATAAAGAACTTCCTCATTGCATCACAATTTTTGCAGCAGTGCACCACTTTACTTCTTGTACATGTCAAGATTTTTGTCCTTCTTACCTCTTCCCAGTATCTCCCAAGTATTTAAGTATCAGAAACCTACTTGTGACTGGTCCACCTCCCCCACCTCACAGCACCAGTGGGGCAATTACTGCACTACCCACCTGAACCACAAGGGTTTTCGCAAGGTAGTCTGAGGGTTTCCAGATGATAATTATGGGCACAGAAAAAAGCTTGAGAATCATTTGGGAGGAAGTTTAAGAATTAACCCTGTTGCAGTCCCTTCTTAGCAAGGTAATAAAATGGGGAATGATAGCCACTGTTTCAAAGAAAATTACTCCCACCCCCAGTCCCGTATCTGGAACCATATTCAAGCTGTTTACCTGTATTAGGGAGCCTGGGCTTTATCTTTCAAAAGCTTTCTGGGCACAGCAGCAGACATTTAGGTGACTTTTCATTAAAGCAGCAAAGGTCTATTAGCATATCTGTCCTACTGAGATTTCTTTTTTGCCAGAGAACAATTACGTCCCGTATCTCTGAACTGTCATCCAGCCTTACAAAAACAGCCTCCTGCATGTGTCCCACAGTTTTCTAAGGGAATAACTCAGAGTACGGAGGTCAAGCCATCACTTCAGTAAAGGATCACTTCAGTAGCATAATTATTTCCAGACAAAGCTTACAGTTCATATTCATGTCAGACAAAATAATTGTCAGTATTACAAAGCTCTTCCTAAGATTTGTAGTCCCACTGTATAGGATGAGGTACAGAACAAGTAAACCAAGAACACAGCAAAAATAGGATACCTGTAAAGAAGGAGGGAACTGAAAATAAAGAGTGCATTTTTATTTCTGCCATCTAGGAACTAACTCCAAGTTACATCTATTAATGAAGTATGTGATTTCCAAATGTCATATTATTGGGGCTATACTCACTAAAACAGAAAGCAAGAAGATACTAATGAGAGAGGTCACCTGCCTACACAAACAGGAATTCTGTCTGGTTTGGCCCAGTACTATTAATGAAATTAAGACAGGAAAGACTGGAATGGCATATGGCTGACAGATGCAGTCATGTAATTTGATGGTGGAAAGAATGACTCAGTGCACCATTATCAATTTAGTATTTTTCAATTTCTTAGGAGAAAAAGACCTCACTTCTGGTACAGCCATTTAGAAGTTCAGCTTTCCATGAAGGCTGTATGTGTAGGGTACTTTTCAAATGTAAGCTTTATTATAAATTATAGCACAATACAAGGGATTGTTAGAAAGGACTTTATGATGTGGCATAGTGTGTGCTGAGGTTCAGCTCCAGTCTTGTCATTTCTGATTAATGTTTGTCCAATCTGTTCTTAAAGACCTTCTCAGCTTCTGAAGTCTAAGAAAATACCTCATTACCTTTACTTTTAGGTTGTTTCTTTGTTTGAGTTAGGGTTTTTTTCCTCGCACCTGATCTCTACCGCTGTTGCTACAACTAAAGCTCACTGAGCAAAATGCTCCATGAACTCAGAGGTTTTTGCCCTGTTTTTAAAGAGTTGAGATCACATTATGCTTTTGTGCTATGTAAAAACCAAATCAAACCAACAAAAGAAGAAAACAGTCTTTCATATAAAAAATCCAGCTGGATATCTCCTTCAGTTTTGAAGCTGTAACATTGATAACCACATCCAGAGAGCAGCTTATCTGGAGATACATTTTTCATCCAACCCAGTTTCTTAAAGACCACATTTCCCTAGTTGATTCACAAGAATTTCATGTGAAGTAATGTCAAAAGAACTGTTTCCTTTTAGGGCATCACCATGCTGTCCAGGCAGAACTCTTAAGTTCACAGCTAAATACTTAACGCTCCATCTAAGTTAACTGCAGGCTATGGAAGATGGATAGTAAACCATTCAAACTATTTTTCATTATTACAAATTGTAGGCAGTGACCCTTCATGCCTTTTTTCTTGCTCCATCTTTGTTTTACAGTATGCATCTTTTGGAGAAAAGCTGAGAGAGATTATGGGATGGTGGTGTACAACTATACAAATCCACCTCAGTTTTTTGCCAATATATTTCAGTTCAGTCCAGTCCAGTCTCTGCTTTCACATCAGTGAAGCTAGTTCTTGACTTTCACTTGGCATTGCAAAGTGAGCAGCAGCTTGAATTCTGAGTCATCTGGCAGGAATACTCTCCAAAAAAGTAACCTCAAAGTTTTATCCTCTCTACTTTTCCATCCTTTTAAACATGGATGGCCAAGAAAGAGCGAAAAAAGTATTCTTCTGTTCAGAAGTGAATATACTGAATATGTTTTGTTTTCAGAAGAGTATGAACTCTACCCTACATTAACAGTTTAGATATCAATAAAACGTATAGGTGTTCTTGCCTGGTAAATCACATACACCCTGGAGGATTAAATTGCAACATCCCAAAAGCATAGGAAAATGGGATTTGATACCTGAAGTCAAGGTCCAATCTTGGTTTGCTTAAATTTAAATTACCTTAATCGATTATTTTCCAAGGACAGATTTATCACAATTAGCTGCAAGTACTTGCCTCACTGGTAGCTAATATACACATACGTAGCAATTAGAAGAAGAGCACTCTACTAGATGTTAATTGCTTGGGATTTTTTTTTCTCTTCTCCAAAATGTAGTTTTTAATCAGATACTTAGCTGTGTTTAGACCAAGCATTTGGTGTATCCATCCAGAAGCTCATCTGTAGGAAGCCAAGAGATGATTCTGCAAGATCTTTCTGTAATTGGAAATATCTAAAGGCAAAGTTGTAAGCTCTGTACCCCTCACATCCCTGAGGGAAGCAGATGAGTCCCTATGCATTGTTTTAGAATGCAATGAAATTCAAACAAAACCAAAGGGACACATGTCCTAAGAATTTTCTTTATTCTTAGCTGAACCTTTCCCCATGGATGCAGCCCGCACACATGCACTAGCTCAGATATCCATCTCTCTAAGGCAATTTAGCAATCCCATGCTATTACTGCATCCCACACCTGTTTTTAATCTGATTTCAGAAACACAGCTTCTGTACCATTATCTCCTGTGCAACTACAGAATCCCACATTACTGTGTGTTAACCCCAATGATGAGAGACTGTTTCATCAGCAAGCAACCAGCCCTTTTCAGCCCGGATATACAGCTGTGTGACCTGTAATGAACTTTCCCTGTATGACTCACAGGCTTGATTTCCAGCCCCCCACGCCCTCCTCCCCCCCCGCCATTAGCAAGCTGCACCAGAGGGGAAAAGTGTTGAGAGGAAGAAGTGGCGATATTTCTGCCTCACTAAATTCTGCACATGCCTCAACTCAAAAGCATTAATGGAGAAGGAGAGAGGTCTGGAAAGTGCTCTGGCACTGTCCTTGTGCACTGATTTAGACTGTGGCGGGATGGGCCAGGCACTGCTCTTGTAAGCTGTTACACTCCCCGTGCTGAAGTACGATTTTCTGACCACCACTCACATTTTGGCAGCTACAAAAAGAGGCTCTGACTGGAGTCTGAATCTGAGGAACAGCCTTGAAGGAATTTGCTTGTTTTGTCTTCTATGCAGCAAATCAGATTAACTCTAGCTTAAGTCGGATGATTTACATTAACATGTTATTTGTCTACATACCATTAAAAAAAATATTCCTCAGGTTAGACAAGGGCCATGTTTGGGTTCACTAGTTTCAAAGCCTGGAAATGAATCAGCAGTTCTGAAATTATACAGACAGACTAACCAAGCACTGCAGCAAAACATAGCCTGGGACAGCTCTCCTGCTTCCCTCTCCTATAAAACACACTATAAGCTAAGGCTCTTGTTTAAAACAGTCCTTGAGTATTTCAGTGGAAAATAAGTGATTTTGGACCACCTGCCTTTAGGCTGAGGTTTGCAAAAATCTGATAATGCAAGGCTCTGCCAAACAGAATGATTGTGAACAAACCTTCCCTGCGAAGGCAAGGGCTGTATCGCAAAACAATAGAAATGGGAGTGAAGCCCTGTGCCTTTATCCTAAATTTACAGAATACCTCTGTGAGAGATCTGGCTGATTTAGTCAGAAAGGCTGTTCCTGAGCCATCTCCTTGGATGAGCTAGCCCTCTACTTTGCTTGGTTCCAAATAATGACATCTTTGAAATCACAATCAGAGGTGTTGACAGGAGACAAATCCCATGCCAGGCCTGTAAAAAGGGCTACCAGTACTTAAACAGATGTCTCTGTCAGCACATCTTTGATGAAAATAATCTCTCTGGAGAACTATAAAGGGCTCACTTTGTACCGGCTTTTAGGTATCCTAGACCTAGGTCTCCACACTTCACATGGGGAGCTGCATCTTTCATTTCTGTGGTGTCCCAGGGCCTTGCCAGAAACTACACCCTGGTTAGGAGACAACAGTCATCCTGGTAATAAGTGACACTTCCACTCCTGCCAGCTGCAGTGTGCTATCCAGGGACATTGGTGGAGAACAGCAAAATCAAGTTTCAAATCATCAGCCCTGTTCAACCTCTTAATTGAGACTGCTCAGGCAAGCAGGTATTGCTCAGTGCAGAGGCAACCCTTGCAGCTGAAGGACTGGATTCGCATCTGTATCCTCTTGCATCACAAAGCTTTGTCTTGAGCTCTTAAAGAAACATTTTTATACATATAATGTCTCTTCTCCCAACTAACAAGCAATAGGAGAAGAGGAAATGGCCTCAAGTTGCGCCAGGAGAGTTTAGATTGGATATTATGAAAAATTTCTTCACCGAAAGGGCTGTCAAGGATTGGAACAGGCTGCCCAGGGTAATGATTGAGTCCCCATCCCTGGAAGTGTTTAAAAGATGTGGTGCTTAGGGACATGGTTTAGTGGTAGACTTGGGAGTGATGAGTTAATGGTTGGACTTGATAGTCGTAGAGTTTTTGTCCAACCCAAATAATTCTATAACTTCCTCTTTAAATGTGGGGTGGAAGGAGAAGGAAAGATGGTTTGAGAACTCCCCTTTAAATTGCAAGTTGGCTTTGGCCATGAACAATTCACATTAACCCAGAAATAATCTGATACACACCCAGACAAAGCCTTGCCGATAACTTGTCCCAACTCGCTATTGCCCAGCAAATAACAATCCAGAAATGAGTACTTTTTCATGGAAGTAATGCAGCCATTCCTCTTGTCCTGCAAGCAGATATTCCCCGAGATACTGCTCCATAAGCAGGCAGCTATAGCAAAAGGCCAAATAACTAGTTGAGCTGAGTCCTATCAATGAAAAGCTTATAAAGTCTAAACACTCAAGTCCAAAAACCCATCATAGCAGGAAAAGTGGTCTCCAAATTCATAACACTCCACATGATATCAAATGGCTGCTAGATAATAAGGTGATTTATAAAACATAGACTGAAAGGTCTAAGCATTACTACCTTGCAATTTTCATCCAAATAATGATACAAGAATCATTATCTATAATACTACTTCACTATAAAAATGTGTGTCTCCCCCTTACCCCTCCAGCCTCTTCTTTTATGCACTGGAGGACTGCATTACTTTCAAGTAAAATTATTGAACCCACCAAAATTCGATAGGAGTACAAACCCAGAACTGGACATTGACTGAGTAAGATTTTAAAAGGATTTCTTTTATGGACCTTTGTTCATTGAAATAGAAGACAGAGATGCTGAGAGTTTAAATACATAATTGCCTCAAGGCCTATAAAGGAAGCCATGCAAGTGACTTGTTTCCAAATGATTTTAGCAGGTCTTCAACCTTGCAGCTCTTATTGAACATATGCTCAGCACGTTGTACAGCAGTGTTCCTCATATAATCTAGTAATCTGTAAATAGGGATCTCTCTAGAATCCAGTTTCCACTCCTTCATCACCTGGATGGAGTTTTTACTCATTAATTCAGCCAGTAGTTACAGGAGACTTTACAGAGAACCTAATGTAAGAAAACATTAGTTTGGGTGCAAAAACCCATGAATAGAAATAGAAGTCTGTTACACTCTTGTGGTTTTCTTTCCTTTTGTACATTGCAACTCAGTTCATGTTATCAGTTTTTCCTACTGTCCACTGCTGCCCTTATCAATGAGGGAGCAAATATTGATTAGTGCAGGCAAACATAGGACAGGTGACACAAGCAAGCAACAGATTTTTGCAAGCAGATTGAGAATATAGCCCCTGCTCCTCCTGCAGTTTTAAAAGTAATTTTTAGTCCTTTCGATTTAGTAAATTTTATAACTGACAAACAATTTGGCTGCAGAATCGAAGAAAACCAAGAGCCTAAAGCATAACATTAATCCAGTCAACCATTATAGGAGTCCTTTTTAACACTTTTCTGTTTTTTAATACAAAAAAAAATACATGTCTTGCAAATTAGAGAAAACTATGACCACTACAGTAGCAACACAATAGCTTATAAACAGACTATAAATAGACTGTTATTTTTAGAACACCGAGTTTCTTAATTGCCTATAAACTTACCCAGTTGTGAGCACTTTGTGAAGACTGATGAAAGAATGCATTCTCCAAATTTCCACAGGGCATAGAGACTCTGTATTGTATCTTGTGGATGGGATGCTGACGTTAACTGACAGAAGCAGGAACACAGCCACACAGATATTTTTAAACGAGGAAGGAGCCCTATTAACTCTCCTTCTGCCCCCACCTGGAGTTCCCTGCATCTGGCTCAGCTGTGGCTGAATTTCAAATGGTCTCTGGTGGGACCTGGATCACTATGGATTTAGATGTAAAAAGAATTGAAGCGAGATGGGAACATCCCAGTGAAATTCCTATAATCCAGCTTTTGTCCTCACCAGGTACAGACCCTGCTGATGATTTATGCATCATGCAGTCTCAGTCAAATAGTAAAATCCTTTTTACCTTAGGAACAGTCGTTCTAAGATGAAAAGTGTCTGTGTGTCTGTATCTGTGTGCCTGCTCATCATGAACAGACTGACTGAAGAGACTGATGTCATAATTTTAATAACAGAAGCCAGAAACACCAGTGCAATATTGACAAGTGGAATTTGTTCACAGAGGTTTTATATAGGAGAAAAAAACAACCCTAATGAAGACAGATGCAATTATTGAGAAGATTACTGGGTGTAGTGCACCATTTCTTCCCATCCATGGGATCAGTGTTAATAGCTCAGACTGGACCAGCAATCTCCTGAGAGGTGCTGAGTCTTCCCAGGGAATGAATAACAATCACTGAGTGCCCAGTGGCCTTGCCTTTGGGCACACTTCCAGTCTTGCTGCCCCTGCAGTGCTCTCTACCTGTGTTTCTATCTCGGGTTTTCAAGTGCTTCCATAGTTTTCTTGCTGGTGAGTCTCGTTTCCAAGGCCTTCTTGCTGTCCTCTAAAGTGCCTCAGCTCTACCACAACTATTCCCTTCAGCCTCTCTGTTAGTGCTCACTGCCTCTGAGAAGGACTCCATATGGCTTACGCACCAGCATCCCTGAATGCATCAACTTCCCAGCAGACAAGTCCTGACAAGGATCGCTGTTCCCTTTACTTGTTTTTCAGCAGAGGTACTCAGAGAGCATGCAAACAACCCCCTTTCTTGGGAATTGGAGCAGTTCTCTAAAGCCAGATCCATCTCAAGTATTTTCTTTGGTTTGATGAAGGTGAGGTGAGGAGCCAGTGCCTAGTTTTTGGCCAAGGACATTTCATTAGAAAATGAGCAGCAATGCACAACTTACTCTAAAACGTAGCAGATTTTGCACAGCTGTAAAAAGAAGTTTTATCACTATGAGTAATAGTGCCATCTGCTGACTCCCACTATAACCATATTGGGAGGATTCCATATTAGATAATTAAGCAATAAATTTTTCCAAAATCCAATATCTTTTCATAGAAAACAGCTGTTGTTAGGGGTTTTTTTAAGTCATCTTATAGGATTCTGGGGTAAAAATAATTTTCAATATGACTTCTCAGGTCAGGGAATCTCAGCTGTTTTCCTACAGACCTGAGAGACAGCAGTGTTTTATTAAATATTGCTCTGACATCTGTAGGATGTTTGGATTACTTTACAATATTACACAAAGCAACACAAAGCTTTGCATAGGTCTCCCTGATTTGCACCCTCTCTAAGTTATGTTCTGGGCCTGATGAACTGAGTGCCTACCTTTCCAGTTGGAAGCAGGACCCTTGAGGTTTACAGAAAAACTCAAAGCAGTAGTCACTGATCTCCAGCTATTTGAAAGAGAAGCTGTTGATTTTTGGAAAATTAGGGGGGAAAAAAAATCCTGATTGTTATGCACACTGAGTCTGCTAGTCTCAGAAGACTAAATCCCAAACACTGGCCCCAAGGGATCCAACATAACAGTGACTAATGCCAACGAGGTCCATTTTAAGTTCCAGTCTGCAAAATCCTGGTCATAGTCTTCTTCACATTCAGGCATATTAGCTGTTTTTGCTATGATTTTAAAGATAGTGATCCATTATTTTTCAATCAAAATGTGCTTGATGGAACATTTCTTCCTAAACAAGGAAAATTACTTTCATACTTGTATCATCCCTGATCTTGTCAGGGGCAAGTTTTTTGTCTACCACTCTCTTCACTACAGTGTTTTCATACAAAAAATGTTAAAAATGAACCTCTAAGTAAAACACAAGTAAGGGGGGGAAAAAAAAAAGGTCATAGTGTAGGGACACAGAAAAGCTGCAAAACCTGGTAAGTCAACCTCAAACCTCCTGTAAATGATGCTTGATGCTTTATCACATATTTCTTAGCAGTCCAGAACTTGCTTTTCAGCCTGCTATTTCTAGGCTGATGCAGGCTGGTTGTAAACAGCAGATGTGATTTTCTCCTTTCTCAGATGTTCCTTTCCTGCCACCCCAGATGAGTGAGTAGAGTCTACAGCTTACACACTACAAAGACCTTTGTTGTGGTGCTGACATCACTATATAATGCTATCATCAATTCTAAAATATTATCATAACATCCTATCATTTACTAGACCCAAACTGGCAGAAAATGCAAGAAAGGCAGATTTACTTATGTAATCTTTCTTCTGTGTTAATATGACAAAGCTTGAATGGGCTAAGCATATACAAATTAAAATGCTGAGAAAAAAATGCTGAAAATAAGAAACAAAAACTGCATACAAAGTCTACTATCAAGATTAAGAAGTTTTGGGCTTCTACAGTGTTGCGTTTTGTGTGATAAGCCAAATTCTGAGATTATAAGAACCATAGGAATGCTAGAGGTGAGTGTGGGAAGGTAAATGAAAGCAAATTTCTGAGACCTATGTCTGCCAAGGAGAGATTTCACTGAAGGCTTTGGCAGAGGCTTTTTGAGCCCTGACTGAGATGCTGTTAGAGAGTTTATATGAACTAATTAAATAAGAAAAGACTGAAATTAATAATCCCATTGAAGAGAGACCTTTTTAGCTGTGCACAATATCTTGCAAATATGCTCAAGAATGTTTATGCAGTAATGTCTTCTTCTGGGTCTGCTCCACTCAAGTTAATGAGAGTTCCCGAATTTCTTTAAGCAGGCATAGGGCAAAACTGACATCAGGCCAACATTCATATGTGTATATTGGTGCTTCCATCTGGTAACATGAAAGGAGGCTGTCTGCTTTTCCTTTCAGACTGGAAAAGCGAACTTGGGAGGTAGATTGAACTCTTACAATAATTTTGCTGGTAAATGAGACTATAACACGATCTCTGGCTTCACTTTGTCCCTTTTTGGTACTGTTTGCTGTTCACAGAATTCATCCCAATTGATCAGTTTTACTCCGCATCTGTCTTGCTCTTTCAAAGAGGAGAGGAAGGAGGGTTTTGGTGATTGAAGAGGCTCAGTTGAGAAAATCTTACTTGAACATCCACTTCCAGTCCAGCCAGGAGTTACTTCATATGCCTTTCAGGCTGTGCTCCAGCGTACACCCCACCCTGCAATATGCTGTTTTCTTTTCAGTGTGATGTTTCTGACTCCTGGTCAACATCTTGGCTTCTGAAATTGCTAGCAGGGTTCATCCCTGGAAAGCTGCAATTCATGCACGTTCCTGTATTTCTGCATTCATCCACCTTACTCTTCCATATTCTATGTAATTTTTAAGGGGGTTTTCAATTCACCACATTTTTCAAATTAATTTTGATTTATAATCCTGTTCTCCAGCATATCCACAGTTCTTCCCAGTCTGGTGCAACCTGTGAATATAATACACTTAGAATTATGTCGCCTGTGACAAGATGCTGTTCAAGATGTCTTTTGTGCTGGCACTTCAAAGATCCAGGCTGGACTGCCAGACCGGGAAATGAGTTCTGTTCAGCAGGAAGCAGTGAGTAGGATCCAGTTCTGCCCACACAACCATATGATAGATACTGGTCATGCTGGGAACTGTGGCAGGGCATCTCAGCTGATCCGTGACAGATCCAGGAAAATAGTTCTGGAGTTCCTTCCAAGAATGCAGGACCTTGATAAAATTCAGTCCTGACTTATTTATGAGACATATAAACATCATTCTGCTCTGTACTATTCAGCAGTGACCCTGGGCCATGTAGGACTGTGTGTGGGCCAGGTGTGGGGTGGCTCTTACAGCTATATTTGTACATGTAAGGTTCAGTGTGTGCCCCAGAGACTGGCCACATAACCACAGAGGCTTCCAAGGACTTAGTGCATGGAGTCTATCTCAACATCTTCATTTTTGTGATGAGGATAAGATGTCTCTCATTCATTATTATATTTTTTATGTATTTTGATAGGATGGCAGAATTAAACACTTGTTAATTTAACTATCCTCTTTTAATTCTTCACAGAAAACTCTTTCCTGCTAGAGGTACTTTTATGTCAAGGAGCTTCAATGCTCCCCTAAGCATGACATTTGAATCCTTGCAAAACCTTCTTTCTGTGGTAATTTTCATAGTGGTCCACTTACTTGCTTATAGTGGTAAGATATGTTCATGTCTCCTGTTAATTCACCTGGTTCAAAGTTTGCTTGCAGGATAGCATTGTATACTATTTACATTAGCAAGAAACTTGTGAGCAGTCACAATGATTTTAGGTAACGTTAATTATTTTTACTTGTTGAAATATTCTTTTTTCCTTGAATGAATTAGAGATGGGATTTTATCATGACAAAAACTAATAATCATTTGAAAACTAATAATCCTTTTTTGACCAGAAATAGAAACCTGTGGACCTCCTGTTAATCTAATGACAGGACTGTTACTGGCTGCTTTGCACAAGGAGTGAAATCAATGGAGTTGTGGTACAGTGAGTCCTAGTACTGCCATAAAAAACAGGCTCTTGTTCAGATACTTACCTGAAATATCAGTACTGTCTCTACACAGTGAGAATTTTTCTGTGGAACCTGTAGAGCAGAATAACATCTATGCTAGTCCATTTCTCCATATGGAGGCAAAAAAGTGCTCAGTGAACAAGTCAGCCCTAATATCTATGTGATGGATTTGGACCTTCAAAGCAGAAAATAGTATTAAGCATACAATCCTCACCTGGAAAACCTCACCTGTACCCAGGAGTGGATCTTGGAATTTCCTTCTACAGTTGTGGTCACTTCGCACACACTACTTAGGAACACTAATATCTGGAGGTCTGAAGAGGTTTAGATGTGGAGTTCCAGTTCTATCATGCATTAGTACTTTGATGCTGGATCATAGTTTTGCCCACCTAGAGATAAAGAAATTTAGGACTAGATCTACAGTCTTTGTTCATTATTTTTATTTTGACAACTGACTGAAATTTAGATTTATCAGCCTGAGCGAACCAGACTCCTGAACTATAACTGGAATTATTATAGATTCATAGAATATTCTGAGTTGGAAGGGACCCACAAGGGTCCTCGAGTCCAGCTCCTGGCCTTGTACAGGACAGTCCAAAAGGTCACATCATGTGCCTGAGTCACACCAAATGCTTCTTGAATTCTGTCAGGCTTGGTGCTATGACCGCGTCCCTGGGGAGCTTGTTTCAGTGCCCAACCACTCTCTGGGTGAAGAACCTTTTCCTAACATCCAATCTAAAACTCCCCTGGCACAGCTACAGGCCCTTTCTGCAGGCCCTGTCATTGGTTAGCACAGAGAAGAGATCCATGCCTGCCCTTCTACATCCCTTCATGAGGCACCTGCACTGAGGTCTCCCCTCAGTCTCCTCTTATCCAGGCTGAACAGACCAAGTGACCTCAGCTACTCCTTGTATGGCTTCCCCTACAGGCCCTTCACCATTTTTGTTGCCCTCCTCTGGATGCTTTCTAATAGCTTTATATCCTTCTTACACTGTGGCACCCAAACACTGTCTATTTTTTAACAGAATATTACAGTGGGGAGATTACAAAAGACAAGGCTGCAGTCAATGTGGTGCAGAGGTGCTATTGGTCTGGCACAAGTTTTTTGTTTTATTTTGGCTGTTTGCTGGATTCATCCTTATGCACTTCAGATTACAAAATACAAAAAATTGTCAACCTGACATTCTTTACTAATACCTCTGTGTGAGTTCAATCCCTGAATTTCTGTTTGTGAAACTGAACAGAATTTAATCAAAAGGAAAAAAAATGCATCTACAATTATTAATAAATTATGAAAAGCTGTTTCAGCTACTTTGACTAAGAAACTTCTCAACCTTCAAGATGAATCCAATGTATTTACTGCATGCAAAAAAACTACTCAAGACGATAAAAACAAACTGCTTATTGTGGAGATTTAAAAAAAAAAAGTGAGAAACATTTGCAAACCTCTGTTAGCTCATTGCAACCCACGAGTTTGGGATTTTTTGTTTGTTCTTGTTTGTTCATGGCATCTTCTATAGCAAAGCTTGGCTGCACTGAAAGCAGCATGTGGTGCTTTGTAGCCTTTCCCCCAGGCACAGGAGTACCAGGTCCCCACATCCCTTGTGGCTCCATCTATTTGCCGTTATAGTGACTATCCATGGAGCTAGCCATGCTCCTTTATAAGTCAAACTTTCCAACTGAGAACTGTGGGGCAAGATAGAAGATGATGGTGGGGAAACATGGAGGCAACCTCCACAGCTACCAAACTGCCCCTGTTCTTTCAGTGCTTTTCCTGCTTTGAAAATCAGCAGCTTTGTCCATGTGGGAATGTTGTCCAGTTGTTCAGGTCCGCTGCTGCATGCAGAGGGGCTCATCCTTAGAGCACAGCTGCATCTGAAGTTGTCTGTAGCGAGGAACTGGCAAACACAGTTCCTTGCTGCAGGTGACTTCAGATAGAGCCATGCTCCAAGGCAGCTTGGGCCTCTATTTTTGTCCCTTTTCATTTGCTAGCAAAGTCATGAACCACAAGATTATATTTTCAGATGTCAGCAATACCCAGTAATTATTCCCCTGCTCACTTACAACTGTTTAGTAGCTGAATATCTTCTCAGCCAGCAATTGTGAGCTCAGAAATGGAGGCATCTGTTCATACAAACTGAGGTGTGGGAACAAATTAACTCTAGGTTTGGAAAGGGGCGAGGGGGAAGGGGGAGACTCATTTTATATACAATCATCTCAGACCCCAAGGCAGGCAAGACAGTCCAGGCAACTGCCCCACACCACCCTGCAATGCTGTTTGAAATGGACCTTTCCAGATCACACAGAAGCAGTTTCTGAACTCACTAATAAAAAAATAATGAACAGCAATAAAGCTCCAGGGTTACACCTTATTATTGTCTGTTGCCAGTCTGTTTCAGATTTATTTTGTAGCTAGGCTCAAATAGTGTACCAGGTTCTGTTGCTGTGCGTGGCAGTAGGATTTGATATTTGTTCTGGTGCAGAAAAGCTTTCATCTGTGTGGGATGATTAAGGAACCATCAGTCTGGAATTGCTGGGTATTGCTGGGTGGGTGCCCCTAAGCTTTTGAGCCATTAAACAGAGAGCCCTGTTGGGTTTTTTCCATTTCTTTTGCTCTCCTATAAGGCTGTTTGCTGTATTTCCTAAATGCAACAGACTGCCTCTCAGCACCCGAGCTGACTTTCCACCCCTCGTTTTCTGATAGAAGCCTATTCAAGAACAGTCTTCACAAGCTTTCCCCAGAGCTGTTATGTGATCTGATAACAGCTTCATGAACAAGCACACAATCAGCCACTTAAAAGCAACTTTTCCAGGGGAATACTCTGCATTCCTGATGGCAATATTCCCGAGGTTAATTAGAATATATCCAATTTTCATTGTACTTCCATCATCACAGCTTCCCTGCAAGCTGGTCTAAAGCAGCACAGACCTTTACAGCTTTTACCTCTTACAGTGACAGCTTTAGTCTTGGCAAGGAATGAGCAGGGAGGGAAGGGAGGAGGGAAGGGGAGAAAGGAGAATGGTCAGTCTTGGCAGAAACAAGTAAGAGTTTGTAACCTTGCAGAATTCACCCTGGAATCTTGCTCCTGCAGCCTTTCACACAAAATCACCTACCCACTGTCCACACTGCAGCCAGAATTGGATAACAAAAAAGATCAAACCTCTAAAAAACCAAAATCCCTGAGGTCCAGCATGACTTCAGAATAAAAAAATGGTGCCTCAAAAACAGATTTTGCAACTTATTTCTTGAAACATGGCTGATCCCAACAGCTTCAAGCTCTTTTGGTAAGAACTGCCACATACACATCTTCAGTGTGTGATTGCCCTCATCAGTGAATATATGCCAGCATTCCCGCAATCTTTTATATCTGCACGCATTATCCAGGAGCTCTGAGAGATAGTTAATGATTCCTTGCCTCCAAATCCACAGGAACAATAAACACAGACATTGTGCAGTGTGGTTTGGGCTTAGGTTTGCTCACATGGTGCTTTGGATCTGTGTTTGGTTAGGTTTGCTGGTCCCAGGACACCTGGAGTCAGAGCAAACTGTGCTCGCCAGCACACGCATGCTGTGATGCAATTAACAGTTACCACCTTTTCCCTTTGAGGTTAAGAAGAAGAAGAAAATTAAATGTTGCTCCACTGCTGCTGTTTCTAAAACCACAGGAAGACTTGCACATGCAGCTGACTGAACTAATTTTCATAGCAGCTCATGAAAAAGGGGAGAAGCAGATGGCTGGTTTTTTGTCCTGATAAAGGCTCAGGAAACACAACAGTTAAGCAAAGGCAATGGGCCCTACACTGCTGCAAGTTTTGCCACTTGGATCCAAATGGAATACATAATGGCAATGCTGAGAACCTTCGTACAGTGAAACCCCTGCAGGGGCCTCATTTTCAGCCCATGCTTCAAAGCAAGATGGGAGAGCTGCAGGATTTGGCTTTAGAGTAACAACCATGTGAAGGGCAGGCATGTGGCATGTAATAGCACTGGAGACGAAAAGTTACTGTGACTTAATGTTTATCTTCTTAATTAACTGGCTTATGAGTAGAATGAACTAATGCAAAAGAAAACTAAACTTAACTTCCCTTGCCAGTACCTTGTACCTTCAGTAAGCAGCGCAAACAACTTCCTGACTGACAATTTTGAAAGCATAGGACAACAATAATTTTGTGACCTTCACGTTTCCAGCAAATTTGGCCAAAATTGACCTGGCAAGGAAAAAGTGATGGCCAACCTGCAGGCCTTATTCTCCACAGAAAACTCAAGCAATGTTCTGCCCAGTGCAGGTATTTGGGTAAGCTCCAAAATTGAGTCAGAGCACCTGTGAGATCACAATACTGAATACTGCAGACAGACAAACACCTCAGCATAGCATGACTCAGGTTTTGTGAACTAGGTGGACTTGAAATTACATCTTACAGGAAAGACCTTTGCAAACAGGCAGCTCTAAATTCCCATCAGCTGTTGTGTGTCTGCTCAAAGGTCAGGCACCAGGGCAAAGTCAAGGGAGAAACACAGGACTCTTAAGGTTAAAAAACTGAGGTACGGATTCATGTAGGATTGGTAGTATTATAAGCAAAAATTATTATCTTACTGGCACCTAGA
This sequence comes from Orthonyx spaldingii, assembly GCA_013397795.1. Taxonomy (NCBI): domain Eukaryota; kingdom Metazoa; phylum Chordata; class Aves; order Passeriformes; family Orthonychidae; genus Orthonyx; species Orthonyx spaldingii. The sequence goes on from VZTJ01004901.1 coordinate 593,549, forward strand.
GACTAAAGCATTTATTCATCTTTCAGTCTTGATAAAGTTAATTAACAGATCTTAGGATAAATGGTTTATTTACGAAAGAGCCAGCTATTTATGTGATAATCACCCCAACTACTCCTATTCAGTTGATTAATCTCTAGAATAATCTGAGGTCCTATGTGAATTGATAGCAGTGGGTCCTCATGTTGGGTGGGGTGCTTGTCACCCCAAAATGTCAGCTGCTCTCAACCCTGCCAGCAAGGTGAAAAAGAAAAAAAAAAAAAAAAAACCACCAAAAAAAGGATTTAGAGAAGGAGAAAGTCAGCACTCTGGTGGACTTCACAAATCTTTTTCATCAGGAAAAGAAAAACCTACCGTCTCCCCTTGACATCTTTGGAAAGGTTAGCAGTTAATGAAGGCTGTGCTGATAAGCTGAGCTGAAACAGCACAGCACCACTACAGTCAAAAGGGCAAGAAAAACTTTATCAGTTTTCAGGAAGCCTGTTTTTTGTTTGATTACTTTAAAACAAAATTATATCAGAGAAGTGAACGGGAGAATTTAGGAGTTAATGCCAAAACGGAATATAAAACAACTTCTTGGCGCTTGCTTGCTCTGGTTTCCTCTGAAATGGTGTGGTTTCCTCTGTCCAGATATAGCTTCAGCTGCACCTAAACCATCACCATCACCACCACCGACAAAGGACACAGGAAAAAGCTGATCTGAAATGTCCTGGTATTTTGAGTGTGCAGTTGAAGTTGCAGCAGATGATCACTGGGCATATTCCACCGTTTTTGGAGGAGCTGTTTAAAGCTCATTCCTCATCCAGCATCTTGGCTGTGCAGAGCTGGTCTGCAAAGATTAATGCTGAAATATTACAGGATGAAGAAAAGTCTCATGATAATATGCTGGCAATTAAATTTCTATTGATGAAGTTCATATTGGATCACATACACATTGCATACTGGTCTTCAGAGAAGAATAGAGGTGAAGTTATTTAAGTAAAATTTGTCAATTTATTTTATTTCTGCATTTAACACCATCGCATATTTCAGTACATTGAACAAAAATATAGGTGCATACCAGGAAAACTCTTCAGTTAAGAATTTATTTTAATTATTTTTTACTGTCTTCTCACCCTCTGGTCACTATACAGTGGAACAGAGCAGTCACTATGCCAGTAAACTTTGCTAGAATGAGGAATGCCACTTGTATGGAAATACGAACATTTAGGTTCCCATAGACTGGTGTCAGGTAACCCCTGACTGCTCAGGCCATAATAACTCTTGCTTTCTATATCTTTACACTAATCCCATCATGGACCATAAATATTTCCTATGGTCATATGTATTTTCCCACTGCTTTCATGCTTGGAGATAATTGTTTGCATTTGCCCATAACACATTCCTCTCTGCTGACTTGGCATTAGATATCACTAGCTCTCAAAATTGCCCAAGCACCTTAGAGGTGACAGTATTCTCCTATCCTCACTAAACCAAAAATACAAATTGGACAGTAGCTACTGCAAGTTCACCTTATCATGGAATCACTACAGGCAGCAAAGCATCTCTTAACTGAGTCTGAGATCACCTTTCACTTTTACTAACAAAGAAAATTCTGCCAATTAGTCAAATGTCTTTCATCAAAGCAAATGGTTAAGCAGTTGAATAAAGAACTGGAAATTGAGAACGTTTTAAATGTAGATACCTATCTTTCCTTGGTTTTGAGACTTAAGTATTTCCCCTTCTTTTCTCTAATTTCTCTTAAAATGTGTTTCCATTGCATTCACTAGAAACAACTGTTTATGTGAAACATAAATTATGAAACATCTAATTAGACTTACTGCTTTTAATTCACTCTCAGTTCTACATAGAAAAAAAGACAAGATGAGTTAATATCATAGGCAGTTTTGGTCTCTGGATTTCCTCTTCTTTTCACTAACTTTAGGTGCTGTACTCACACATATTGTACATATCCTTAGCACAATGTGAAGCACTTCCAGTTCTCCAGCTCCACTTCTACTCCTGCTGCAGAGCTCTACCTCCTGCATCCAAGCATCGCTGTAATCCCTCCATGTCCTTCCTGTGTCCCACTCAATCCCACTGGCAACACCAGTGTGTGGCCTCTCAATTGCACAAAGAGCAGAAAATCATTGGACAAAAAGCAGCAAATGGCTGAAGCACCTGGGAGCTGTGTATGTAATGACTGGCTGCTCCACCAGTGTGGGCTCCAGCAGGGTCTCTTCCTGATTTTGGCAAAAACTGCAGGAATTTAGTATTTCTGAGATATTATCCCTCACTTCCTTTGCCAAATTTGACTGAGGTGATGCTGCCGATGGAAAAGGAGAAGGGCAAGTGGAAGGAAGGAGAAATTTGGGCAGACTGACAGGCAGAGCTGTCACATCATCTTTGTTTTGACAGAACAACAGACTACCACTGCCAGCCAACTCTGAAAACATTATGTCCTCAGATGCTGTGCTGTGTTTGGTTTGTCTTCTCCTTTCCAAGTCTTACCGAAAATGAATACCCGAAGGAGAGACAGATCCCTCAGCCACACTGCAGGATGGGAAGAGAAGCCTCTCTGAAACAGAATGTATGTACGCTCCTCCATCTCCCCACATCCATCCTGGCAGTGTTTGAACGAGATGCAAAAACAAGTGGGTCTTAAAATATCGTTCATACATACAAATTATCACAGCCCGATTCCATTCACCACACAACTGTTCTATAATTTGAAAACAAGCTATTTGGTGGCATGACAAATACAAGACGTCAAATTCTGATTGCACAGATATTCATTGTTCTGTTGCCATTAATACTCCTAATCTACGGCAGTGGAAATTATGTGCTTGCATTAACAACACATGAACCAGACAGCTGTGAGGATTACTTCTAGCAAGGCACCTGCTCCCCAGCCCTAGTGAGACTTCTCCTGGGAAAGATGTGCTCCCAGAACTGTCCTTCAGGTGTGTGTGGAGGAGGAGGAACTCTGTGATGCAATCTGAGGCAGAGAAAGCGCTTGGAAACATGAACTATCTCAGTGTCTAATAAGATTACTCTGGGCTTTCTTTTCTTTAAGAGGAGGAATAGGTGAAAATGAAGGGAGCCAGTGAAGCTCTTCACAGGCACATGGGAAGGAAAGGCTCTCACTGCTCTGCCCTGTTACTGCTCTAAGGGCACGGCAAAGCAATCATTGTGTGGCTTTCCTCTCCTGTTATGGCTGTTTCTCTGTGCTTGTTCTCAGAACTTCTTCCTGTCACCCCTGGTCTGGTTCTCACTGAAATGAATCATGCACTGTGTACACTACACAGCCCTAGGCAAAATATCTCATGGAAATGCAACCACAGTTTACTCACAGTTTGAATTAGATCCACTTAGGCACACACTATGGGGGGAGGGGGGGGGGTGGTTGTTGATTTGTTTGTTGCATATATACTGGCTGTTAATTTTTATTGCTTGTAAACTTTCTCCCTATAAAATCTGTGTGAGAGCTGGACTACCATGTTAAAGGAAAGCTACCAGATGGGGAAAATATGGTTGATTAAAGTGGCTGTTTCCATGTTTGCTCAGTGTTGTGACACATCTTCACGTTGGGTAAGGTGATTGGCAGAGAAACAACAGCAGTGAGCACTGATGAGTGTATGTGTCATGTATAAATGCCTGGAGCTGACTAGGGCTTGGTTTTGCAAACTTTCCAGAGCTTCTGAGCATGATTTTTTGTAGATTTTCCTGCACTAATGAAGAAATTTAGAAAAAATAAAATCAAATAAGTGTCACATTTCCTGCTTTAGAATACTGACTGCAAAATGAAGAAAAAGCAGGGAGACTGTCTCATGCAGGCAATTAAGGTTATTTTAACACTACAAATACTCTGCAGAAGGTACAATCCCATCTTTCCTGTGTGTATTAGCTCCCTTCTTTCCATTCCATTCCAGGAAGGAAGGATGGTTTTCTCCTTAAACGTGAGTTTCCTGATCTATCACAGACATTGAGTATGATCTGGAACTCATGTCATCTCCTCTTCCTTCAGCACCCCATCTATAAAATGTGGATAGCACTTCTCCCTTAGTCTTCAATGGTGCATATTTTTGATACAGTTTATTCTGTGTGTGTATGTAGATATATACTGAGAAATATACAGACTGATTTTCCTGGCGTCTAACTGCTATTATAAAGTGAGAATAAATAGCTTTCAGTAAGTAGCAAGTACGGTGGACAATTCATTAACTCACCCACTGGTCTAAAAATGGACACCAGTTAGACCTGTAAGCACTGGTTCCCATAATGTGCCACAGGTAGCAGAGGTGTAATGCACAGCTTTCAAGAAGTTTTGCACGTTGGGATATTTAAGCACTTGAAGTTTCCTTAGAGAGGGACAAGACTATTAGCTGTCCCTAGCCACTGGCATGGAAAGCCCAAACACAACCCTGCCTAACCTGTTCTCTGGGTGAAGAAGCCCCTGTGCTGGTTACTGCTGGACATCTTCATTCTGTGACATGGAGAATGGGAGGTGGTCCCATCATCACCACTTTCCTTTTGGTGGGCACTGCTTCAGTCCTTGTGGATGCTATACCAGCTGCTTCTTGTCTCATCTCACATCCATCCTGAAAAAGCGTGGGATTTTTTCAGACTTTCAGCCTGCAGCCAGTCATTTTCTTCCTCCATCAATAGTCTCTCATCATTCAACTTTGGTCTCAATTCCTTTATTCACAGAAGCTAACCTAGAGTTATTTTTTTCTTCAGCTCAAAATATACCCTGATGTCAAGGCAGAAGCCTCTGAGGTCCACTTTGTATTTCCTGCTGGCCTGAGGCAAGTCTTATTTTCATGTGTTCCCTTCACCAGGCCTCGTTCACTTTCTCCATTCAGCTTTTGTCTGCTAAGGCCCAGGTTCCATGGAATGCACTAACTTCTTGAAGGACTGAGCTTTTCTGAGGTAAGGTCAGGGCAGAGGTCCTAGAGGGATTCTCCCTCCTGGGTGGCACATCACTGCATGGGGCAGAGCAGGCATACAGCATGTGAGAAGTAGAGCAGGGGCAGCACAAGGAGCTAAGGAAGTATTTACACAAGAGTCCCATCTGAGCCAAATGGACCCCAGGTTTGTATTGAGGAGGGGTAAGGTCACCATTAAGCCTCAACTGACTCTTGGTATTCAGACCAGCTTGCCATGAAATCCACCCCTGCAGCACCAAACTTGCTCCATCTGTGAGCTGCTGGTTCCAGCTTCTCTAGAAGTGCCTGCATATGCTGAATTCATGGACGGGAATTGGATTGTGATGTGGTGAAATAAGTCTCTGGATAACCCTGTGGGGTCTGACTGAAAACAAAGGGTCTTACTCCCTGGTCCTGCATTTGCATCCAGTTACTGCAGCTGCAGTGAGCAAAGCCCTTGGTGAAAAAAGTCAGCTCCAAAGAAAGAAGAAGAAAAGTATTGGTAATTCTTGCAGGGAATACCTGCAGAGAGGGAAGATGCTCTCCAATTGCATCAAAAGCTGTGCTGGACAGGTATGCACTGTGCAACAAAAAGCTCTTCCTTTGGGCAGAATGGAGAAACAAGGTAAATCTAGGTGGGGATGAGATTAGGATGCGTTTCAGAAGACTCCTCACAATGCAGTAATAAAGTGAAGCTCAGCTGAAAGATTATAGTAGGACCGGCTTTTGCATTTTTCAAACAAAAAATGAAGTGAAATAAGGACAAACAACCCAGAGTTTAGTGTTAAGCATGGTAGTGCTAAGTTGATGTGATTATTTGTAGACATTGTTGTATAATTTGAGAGACTTTTGCTGTCCAAGGAGGGTGGTTATCCTGGTGACAATCTCCTTCTCCCAGACCCCAGAGGCAGCAGAAACATCAAACAGCTGGAGTCCAAAAGCAGGAGTTGAGGTTGCCACTAGTGCAAGGGCTGTTTCTGACAAACACAACTTTCTTTCCATTTTTGTCACCAATGTTTTTGTTCCTTAAACCCCCACCTGACGACCCAAGAGCAACACTGCTTGGTTAAACGCGTTGCAGTGCATAATCAGTTACAGAGGACTAACAATGTGACAATCACAGTGATGAATTTTATTTTTAATATTTTTACAAGTGGAAAAATAATTAGACTTGCCCTGATCTGGTGATTTATGAGCTAGTTGACAGGTGATAGCTTATGATCCTCACTCAGGGGCCATGAAGTGCTTTCTGCCAAATCTATTAGCCCTTCACATATTTTTTTAACTCGTGTAATCTAGGCTTTTCCTCTTGGGCTCGTTAGCAAATGATGCCTGCCTAGTCTAGGCCTGTTTCAAAAGGAAAGACAGAATATGGAAAAACTTTTGTTGAAGAATATGAAATTAAATGCAATTTAACTTTGGTGTCAAGCAAAAAAAAATCACTTTGAGGGAGGCTTGGCCATCAAAGCAATTGAATGTTCAAATGTAACCATTGGCTAAGATTTCAATCACCAAAGTGTCTCCTTTTTGGGTGTACCTTTTGAGGCCAGATGTGCAGACACTTTCGCTTGACAATTCTCCCTCAGTCACTCTGAAAATCTTAGCTAAAGCTTTTGATTTGAGCATCACTCTAATGGTGTTTCTCCTGGTAGCCAGTTAGCAAGAAGAAAAAGGAAAATAAAAGGTGTGAGAAAGCAATTTTGTTGATTGTTAAATAATAATTTACTGCTGAACTTTGCAGAACGTTTGGCGATGTGGAAAATGTATGTCCAAAATTAATCACATGCACCAAAAAAAGCAATGCATGGGCATAAATCATTACAGTATTTGGTTCTAGATGTGCTAGTCGTGACACAACACTCATTAAAAAAAAAAAAAAAAAAGAAGCTCATTCTGCACTGTGATACTTGTTTCTTCTCTGGTGCCCACGAAAGGCAGCTTTCTAAGCTGAGAATTCTGGCCTGTGGCTCTGTGGTCAGCCCAGACTGGTGCTCTGGATACATGACTGTCCTCCAAGGGTCACTTTGTGGCTTTTGGGAGAACCAAGCAGCTACATGGTGCACAAAACCAGACAATCCAGGGACTGTAAATCCAGATGCCATGCAGCATTTGGAGATGGACAGTCACCCTGAATTTACTGCCACATACAAAGAGCAGAACTGATGGGGATGAGCTATTTCACCTTTTTCCCCAAGTTCAGAGCACATTCTGTTCTGTTGCCAGGTCCATTTAGGTTACATGGATAAAGATTTTGCAAAACATCCTTGACCTTGCCACAGTGTTTTCAAAATGTTTGCTGAATTTCAGTGGAAAGAGACATATTCTGTTGGGAAATAACCAGAAGAAGGAATATAATGCTGCTCTAGTGCTAGCAGTGGTTAAAATGCCAAGGTATATTAAAAAATTCAAATTAAATTTGAGTTTTACAGCACCACAGGAATTGATTAAATGTATGCCTTCTTTGGACAGAGCATTCTGCTCTGTCTGCTGTTGAGGGAGATATTGGGGACTGGACTACAGCTGGCTGCTGCACAGTGAATAGTGCTGCTTGCATGGCCGGGACCTCCCGGGGTTTCATCAGACTGTCTGTGGCATGGCCTCTTCTTATTAGCACTGCCCTCATGGGGAAAGACTGCTCCAAATCTCAGGCAGAAGCTATGTGAGCAAAAAAACCTTTCCACATTTCTCTGAAGAGGATAAGCCTGCACAGCACCCATGCAGAAGCGGCAGCATCTGTGAACCCTCCCCTGCCTCTTGCCACATCTCATCTGTGGACACGGGGACAACCCAGCCTCTCACCCCATCCATTTAGCTTTTCTGCAACTCAGCCGAATGCCGAGTGCCCTCTGGCAATTCCCTCATTTCAGCCTTGAGGCAAATCCTGCTGAAATCCCAGGGAGACCTGCTGCTATCCCGTGGCTCCCCACAGCTGGGACTGAAACAGCCCCATCTCCTAAAAATACGCTCCCTTCTAGCGTGAGAATAGCCTCTTTGAGAGTTGTTTTTTCCTGATCTCATTTATTTCCCATCACTGTGCCTGTGATTACTCTCCCTCAAGCCCTCTCCCTCCTACCAGCATGCCTTGCCTAATTCCTCCCGCGACATGATCAGCCGGGATGATGAGCAGCTGAACTCGGTATTAGCGCTGACGCAGGCGGGCTGACAAATGAAAGCGCCAGCGAGCCCCGCTGGGTGCGCTTTCCCGGGAAGCGGGAGATGATGGAAGCTGACGGGCTGGCAAAGCGCGAGAGCTGGCGGCTCTCGAGCCCCTTCCCTCGGTGGCTCCGAGCGCAGAGCGACGAAGGGGAAAGACCCGTATGCTCCCCTTCCCTCGGCTTGCCAAGAGCCCGTGCCTACCTGGCTGATCCGGGCCTGCCCAGCGCCCTGTTACACAGCCAGCTGGCAGCTTTCCAGAGGGATTCGGTGCTTTTTATTGGGCTTTTTGTTGGTTGTTTGTTTTTTTCCCGTGCATTCATCCTTAGGATCACGAAACCTGCATGGCGTGGCTACCCAAGGCCTGCTCTAGCAGGAAATGGGGGGAGATGAAGTGCCATTTGGAAAACAAGGTGTGCCCTTAGTTTGTCTCCCTAGAAGAGGGACTAGATCCTCACATTTTCACTGCCCACTGCTCCAAGGCTGTGTAGCTCCACATTCTCCATCCACCAGCCCCTACTCAACTAGGAAGTGCTTGGGATTTTTCTAAAGTCTCAGTCCTTGGCATCAGATGAAACTATGGTAAGTTCCCCTTTGTTCCAAAAAAACCCGTGGATTTCCAGTTTTGCACTTGAAAATGGGTACTGAGCAATGACTGGCAGTAATTTTACATGCTAAATTCTAGCTGAACAGATTTAAAGCCTGTTTTCCCTCAGAAGACCTGCACAACACCTTGAGCTGGGTTTGTTCCATTACAGTTACTGTGATGAACTGCCGGGAAGTCACATCAGGAAAATTATACATAACCAAGCAGTATTTCTCCACTCCACTTTGTTACCAGCTCAGCCACCTGTCCATGCATGTTCCTCTGCTAGTGATGCTTCTGGTGAGAAGATGTTTCTCCTTTCGTATTTGACCAATTACAGGAGGATTACTATGTTTATGCTCTGCTTTGCTAATAAATCTGAATTTATGTGTGAAAGAAGGCAAAGGAGTTTGGGGGAAAAAAAATCTACCCTAAAACTCAAATGTCCATTCTTTCAATGGACACATCACTCAATACATGTAAAAAAAGCTTTAAAGAGCCCTTTGTCCTGTAAAATTATCACTTAATTCCTGGGGTGCTGGTGGTCACTGTTCCCAAGGAGACAGACCCTTTCTGTATCCCATCACAGGGACAGAGGAACCTCAGCTGCAGAACCAGTAGTGTCTGCTGCCTGCTTAACTATGGGTTCATATAATTTTGCATTGGCCTGCATAAAAGAAATTCCACAAAGAAAAAAGCTAAAACAAGCATTACTACATACATTCTGCATTAGGTTGTTAAAGTGTGGCAGAAACACCAGTCTCTGTCACCCAGTGCTCTGTATGGAAACCAGTGGGCAGATAGTGGCCCTTGGGGTGTGACCGAGTGGGTTTGTTTCACCACTAGATGACACTCGTGTCTCTTGAAAAGGCTCCTGCCACCCCCGCCGTGGCTGCAGGTCACAGGAATTCTGAAAACAGATTAACCTGGCTCCAGGTGGGAGCTCCCTGAGCCCCTCTCAGGCACAGTCACTTCCTGATTAATTGCAAGTGGTTGCACACTAGGAAGCCTCACCTTATTATTTTGCAAAAGCAAGGTAGAGAAAAAATGATGACTTGACTTTTGAAATTCTGGTTTCCCTCCCAACAGAAGCAAGCTAATACATGCGCAGTAAGAGGGCTTCTCCTCCTCACTTGTGGAGCATGGCTGTGATTAGCAGAAGTTATTGAGCTGGTTGTCAAAAGGATGGTGTGCCAGGTCCTGAGGCCCAGGTCCCACAGGACTCCAAACTTACTATGAAACCATGGCCATGCTGTGCCTCTCTCCTAATACCACTTAAAAAAAGCCACAGGGCTCATGTGGTCTTATGGCTAATACCAAAATTATACTCTCTGCACAACCAGAACAGCTTCTTGCACCCCAGCCCTCACAGGAGGCAGAAATTGTTCCTGTACACAAGTGCTCAAATACCACAGTGTTAACATGCTGTAGCCACCACGATGATGGCAAACTTTCCGAGTGATACTCTTCATTCTGCTTCAGTGCTTGATTATAAGTATTTAATAATGCAAATTTGGGAAAGATGAGACAGTAAAAAAACAAAAGCTTGAGATTAAAGGAGGCAGTAATAAAAAAAATCTGAGATTAAAATGCCAGTATAGGTTTGGGTCACACAGCTGTCATGTAACAGAGCACTACATAGGACGTGGGGAAGTGTGGAACATGGTGTTTAAGGACAGCTGTAATTACATTTCTGAAAACTCTTCATGAAGAAATGTCCATATACTTCTGACACACGCTCATTGATTCCCAGACAAATAGCAAAGGGGTGAAGATCCTATTCCTCCCAGAAATAAGGGATTAGAAGAATATTCAAACACAGCCTGAGATGGCAGTCCTACACCACCCTCTGATCAGCTTTAACAGGCCGGTAGTGCCATGCAGAATCCCACGGGATTGTACTTCCACAGATCTGCTTGCAAGATGAGAGATTTATGTTTTTCATGGCTTAGCTAGTGATTATCAAGATAATGGGGGCAATTTGTCAGCAAGCTAGCCTTTACAGAAACTTCCTAATATGAAGATCTTCTCAGATTGTGCATCTTGACATGAACAATTATAGCCTTATGAATTTTGCTGTTTCAGGTTTTCTCTAGTTTATGGTCTTTGTTTCCTATTTTTCTACAAAAATGGAAAGCTGCTTCCCAAAAACATTTCCTCACCTGTAGTACTGGCCAGGCAATTAACAACTTCACCCACAATCAATATGTAGAGTTCTCCTGAGTGTGTAATAAGGTAGGTAAGGAGATGAAGATAGATTTTCCCATGTAAGCTTTCCACAGTAAACTTGAGTATTTACTCCTCTTGCATAAATCTACTTACTTTCTTTTAGTCATGATGATGAAATCAATTAAATACATTTTACTTGTCTGCACAAAAACTAATGAGAATACGATTTACAGGCAAGCAGGGTATTCTTGATACTGAATTATTGGATGGAGACTCGAGCTAGCCCCTAAGTTAAGATTTGTAAAACTGAAGACTTTTACAGTGCTGGACAAGTGTCAAGATACAGCAGACTATAAGTGCCTTAGGCCTGGCTTTGCTTCTGTGTCAGAACAAAGCAAAAGCTGTGTGCCTGATTAGAGCCATGACCATACATAGGAGAGAACAGTCCATTTTAGGGAAGCAATTTACAGGAACAGCTTGTTTACTTTCGGACAAACAGTGCTGCATATGAATCTCCATCTCCAGCACGGCTCCTGCTGACTTCAGTGGGAATCTGCTATGAGTCAAAACTGGAGGCTCAGTAGTGCTCTGTGGAGAAGTATAATCATAATTATAGCATGGATTATAATTGGAGACTTGCAAAGTCAATCAGCCTTCTTCTGTTAATATCAATAGCTGTCTGGTGGCTAAATTGCCTAGACTAATTCTTTTTTAACACCTCAGCCATAAGACTCATCATTAGACAAATGCCATATCCTAATATATACTGCAGCTTAAACACAATGAGAGCTTCAATCTGTTTTTTGGTTTCTGTGATATTCTCTCTTTTTGCCCACATACAGGGAAAAAAAGTTTATTGTAGGCAGAGGACTGCACGGACTGTTCCCCATCAGAAGGTTCTTGCAATCTTCTTGTCCCTGGGAAGTGATGAGCTCCTGCAGACCTCTGGTGCATGATGACATTTGAAAAATAAGCAATAAACAAAACAAATGTTTGCTGCAGCTCGTGATGCTGCAGCTCAAAAATTTGCTGAAACAAATTGTCAAACTAATGTGTATCAGATTCATAAATGGGAGAAAAAGGTCAATCAGCTCTTCAAAAATCTAAGCAGCCCGTTATGATCCAGCTTAGTTGTACAGTTACCTACTCACTCCATGCAAGAATACTTGGAGGGGAAAAACCAGACCTCTGCTTGTCCCAATCCCCCATTTTCCTCTTGTCTACACACAGACTGTGAGTTTGGTTCCAGCTGAAGAACCTGTCCAGAATCAAGCAGATGCATATCCAGTGGTGATGCCACTTGTGCTGTGTCTGCATTCCAGGCAAGGGCCTTAAGGTCGTGCCCCTCAATGGTGCAGACAGGTCAGTACCACTGAATAGCACCCTGAAGTTGTCTGGAATATTTTTATGCTTGTTCATTCCCTGGATCTGTTTCAAAAGGCAAGCGTTGTACTTGGTGTCAGCAGCCCGTGTTTTCAGCAGTTAATTCAAACTGGCCTGATTTTCACTGCTCCAATTTGAAGCAAGTTCCTCAGCTCCTCGCTCAAGTCATTTTTAGTTAGAGACCTACCTTTTGGTAACTGGTTGGGAACATTATGACCTGCCTTTAAAATGTAATGTGTTACAAAATTAGAGGGGCAATTTATGGGACAGCAGATATTTCCCTTTGCAAGTTTCTAACTCTCCAGTGCATTATGTCCTTATAATGAGTCAATAAAACAAGTCACAGCTGCAGCACAATGAGTGTCAAGAGGCACAATGGACAGCGGGTATTTTTGATGATTTACTCTATCGGCCTCCTGAACAAGCACTTTTACCTTCTGAAAGTTCACTGTACTACACTACGGGGTGAGCGCCTCTCGGTGCTTTGGCCGCACCTCCTGTACCGCAGTGAGATCGATACCGTGCACCGCTGTCAGCCTCGCTGGGGGAGGAAGGTCAGCCGAGATCAGCCGGCAGCTGGCCCGCAGACAAACCCTGAAAACAAAAAGCGGAAAAGCCTTCAGGGGCTCTAAGGCTTAAGGCAGCTCGGGCTGGACACAGCCAGCGCCTGCATGGCCGGGGGTTGGCAGCAGCGAGGATTCAGCCGCGGGTCAGCTGAGCTGGGCTCAGGTTTGGTCACACACTCGGTGCTGAAACGGGCAGAGGGGCTGCAAGCCACACAAAACCCTTCCAGTTCACAGAGATTCCTTCTCTTCTAAATGGAATAGGGGCAGACGGGGCACAGCTCTGCAGGGCCCAGAGGAAAGCACGGGGCTTTGTTACTCTGCAGACCCAGTGCCTCCCAGTTATTATTTTGTACTTTATTTATAGCGCTACTCAGAACTGAGTACACATTTTGCTATGGGGGAAATAAAAGACTAAAAAGACAACTGTCCTTGCTTTCAGCCTCTCGGAAATTAGCCCAAGTCAGCGAGAAATCAGAATTTTTCTCCTGTAGCCGCGAATTGCTGAGGGACCGTGTTTGGTTGCAGGGCACAGTTCGGAGCAGGAACCACGCACCCCCGGGCTGCCCGGGCCATGTCGCGTCCCCACGGCGGCGGGGTGTGCGGGCAGGGCTGGGAGCGGCCCGTGAGGGCAGGGGCGGCCCAGGGATGTGCGAGCAGGGCTGGGAGCGGCCCGTGAGGGCAGGAGCGGCCCGGCAGCGCCGCGATCCCGGCAGGAGCAGGCACGGACACGGCTGGATGTGCGGGCAGGGCTGGGAGCCGCCCGTGAGGGCAGGAGCCGCCCAGGCACGGACACAGCGCCCCCTGCGGGCCCGGCCGGGCGGGGCTGGCGGCGCCGGGACACGGCACGGAAAATCAGAAGTCCTTTCCTGAGATAAACACCCTTAATTACCTTAATTCACAGTGTGTGTTACCTGTTCGCATTGACACGATTCGCATCGCGTTTTAAAAATTCCTCCAGGCAACAGTCAGGATTATGAATTTTTAAAAGTGAATGACTCAGCCTCCAGATTTAGATAATCAGTTAGGCGTCCCCTCTATACTATCTGTACTGTCTTTGATTAAATTTAAATAAAAAGGGATTGTGGCATAACGTTTCTGTAGGTTTCTATTTGAAGTAACTTCCATATTATTCCCCATATAGCCACACTGCTGCCAGGGTGACAGTATGAAAGCAGCAACGAATACAGTGGAACCTGTAAAAAAGGATGGAACGAGGAGACTGCATCGTGTTGAGTCTGAAAGCAAAGCACTTAACTGGGCTGCCAAGAGTGCTATCTCACAATGTTCTGCCCTGTGCATCCTGCTGGCGAACTCCTGGCCTCTAGCAAAACTCCAGCTGAATGTCACTGAGCAGGGACTTTATCTGATAAAATGTCTCGCACTTGATTTGCAATTGTTCTGCACTGCACGCCAGTTCTGTTGTACCAGTGCTGATGTGTGTTAAATTATAGCAATGATATACTCAGCACACGTGCTGATAGATAGGTGGGGGACAGTAATAGACCTCTAACTCATGCTAAATTTAGTGAGAAGACTGAAAAGAGAATGATACTTCATCTGGACTTGTTTGTCTCTGCATCCAATTTGTAAACAGTACGACAGGGATCTACATTCTTCTCATCTTAGCCATGTTTCCAGATTTTTTGTTGTTGTTTTGTGGTAAACAAATCAGAGTCTTTAGGAGATAGCAAATATGGACATAGACAGACAAACACACTAAAGAGAACTTAAATATCCCAGCCTATGCATATGGTATTTCAGAGCATCAATTATCAAAACAGTTTCCATCTGCTACATCACAGCTGCAATGTGCTAAGCCAGTAATATATATGGGAGAAAAAAAGAAACTACTTGAAAAACTTTAGTTACCAATGAAGTATTTGAAACTCGTAACACTGAATAGTTCAGGTGAAAGCCATTTAAGCAAGTCTGAGAAATGTGTTTTAGGAAACTCACCTTTTTGCACTGGAACAATAGAAATGCATTCCCTTGCTTTTCCTAATGCTTTTGATTAAATGCTGTGAAAGTCATTCTATCAAGAGTAAGGACAAGGTAAGAGGAAATTTCTCATTCTTGCATTAGCTGAACCTCATGTTCTCTCATGCCACATTTTTGTAGTGCAAGAGAGAAGAGTACAAGCATAGCTTTAGGCACTTGTGGCTAATTTTTAGTCCCTTATCTTTCTTCAGTTCCCAAGAGCAAAATTTTTATGGGGTATGTAAAATCCTGTGATATAAAGGCTTTCATTCCTTTGTCTATCCTGGACTAGGGGTAGAGTAGTTTTAGTCTTTCCTGGATTTTTGGATCTGTGATTCTAGCATCTGCCAACAATTTATTCCAGAGCCAAGTCAAGGTTTCTCTGTAGCAAAAAAAACCACCAAAAAACAAACAAAAACAAAAAACAAACAAAAAAACCCCAATCAAACAAAAACCCAACCAAACAACCCATAATAATTGTGGTCTTAAAGCAGAAGGAGTAGAGTATAGAAGAGGAAGGATGGATTTTTTTTCACTGCCCCTTTGGGCACTTTCTGCTTTCTGTATGTCTGAAGTAGTTCCGGTTGCTCCTAGCTGTGCCACCACTGAGTGCTTAGACTGCCTCTGTACCTGTCTGTACCTGACATCTACTGGTTTTTGCCACGAGTAGAATGTCCAGACATTGGATGGAAATCAAATCTAACACACTACAGGCTGCAAAACCATAATCTTCTTTTAGTGAGACACTTCATTTATATGACTTATTAGCAAGTCAAACCTTACCGAAGTCCGTGAACGTGCAGCTGCTGTATCCCTCCTTGTATGTTCCAGCTTTGCAATGCACTGGCTTATACACAGAATCAAGATCTCTCTTGCCCTGTGCTTGGTCTTGTGAGAATGGGTGGAATGTGAGAATGGTCTTGTGAGACACCCTATGGTGTCTGGGGAGGATATCTATGATGTCCTGCCTGTGGGCACACACCCATGGAATCCAGCTTTCTCAGGCTGAGAGTAGAGAAGCCTGGGTATTGTTTTCCATGGATTGTGCTGCACCCACCGGGCCACCATGTGCAAGGCAAACACCTCATATGGACCCATGGAAGAGTGAGCATTTTGGTGCTTGCCCTTAGGGAGAAAGTCAGGTGTTGGGCAGGGAAGCTCAAGTTTCAGAGAGGAGAGTGCATCCAGATCTGACCCGAAGTGACATGCACTGGGTACATTTGAGCCTGTACATATCTCATTCTCAGAATAGCCTGCCAGTCTCTTGCTATCACAGAGATCAAAGGCCCTCAGTCCTATGTAACAAGTCTCCCCATCTCTCCCAATAAGTATTTTTTCTTATTGTGGCTAGTGACATCTTCACTGCACCTTCCTTTTGTGCTGTTTTCTCACTTAATATGATGCAAATTGTTTCCTCTCCTTCCCTGGCTTTCTACTTCTCTACTGTCTTTGTCCTCCTTTGAGGTGGAGGACAACATCATCTTGTTTTTCTGTAAACAAGAATCTTTAAATCAATGAAATATTACCTGGACTCTGAATCTATTAGGACTGATTCAAGAAATGAATGAGAGGAAAAAAGGGCTCTGAGAGTGACATTTCTTCATTCTGCAAACTGCCATGTGATTATGCAAAGCTGTTCTCTTATATTTTCTGCCAGACAAAATATGTAGACACTTTTCTTGCCTTTTGGAGGGGAAATGCTGTGCATGTGCATAAATGCTGTCTCTTCCTTGAATTAAAATGAGACCTTACAGAGCGGGTAAAGTGCACATTGCCAGGGTGAGCAGACTGGCAGCTCAGAACTGAGTCTGGCTTCACAGCACATTGCTTGTCTCAGTAGCGAGGCAACATGGAAAAGGTTTGGTCTGCTTTTTGGTCTGTAACTCATTGTGTAAATGCCAGCCAAATTAAAGCAAAGCAGATGGGACAAGTAATATGAAGATTAATGAAGCTACTCTCATTAAAAAGTAACTGTAGATACATACTTTAATGAAAAAGATCCTTTCTAATTCAGAATAGCTAGTCAAAAGAAAAGGATCAAGCTGTGAAAACTGCTAAAACTTAGCAGAACACACCTACAAAGAATTATTACAAGTGACTAAGTCTTTACAGACTTAATCCCCATTAAATTGAATTATCAGGTCAAAGACTTTCTTTCTCAGCTACCTGCACCACACTGTGAATCTACCATTTTTACTAAATGTAGAAGTAAAGAAATCAAACTCTGATAATTTCTTTAGGAATTATTCACAATGCAATCTAACATGTTTTCATTGTCCTGTGACTTTTGCAGTTTCCATCCAAACTTTTACAAATTTCTACTGAATAGTGAAATTTTTCCTTTGCATAACTGGCTACACTTCAATTGAAAGAGAAATGAGTACCAGGAAAGAGTGAACAAATCCTTTTAGTTTTACCTCTACAAAAAATGCAACTCAGCCTTAAAGATATGCTGAAAATGCCCTCTGCTCTAACAAAATTCTAAATCAATATTCAAAATTCCAGCCAATCACTAAGTATAATTGTAAAACATTTCCAATATTGCCTTAAACCCTGAGCTCACTAGGTGTTTCAAACTGCATAGCTGGTTCACAGGAGGAAAACCAGACTTGTCTCTCACATGCCACTGTGCTGCTTCTTGAAATTGCTTCATCTTGATGTTTAGATACTAACAGACTCTTCAGCAGTGCAGAGAGTGGAATCAGCTTTATATTTGATTCATGAGTTGGAGGTACTTAAAGATGTGGGGAAATCACACAAAAATAAAAAGAAAATCTTACCGTTATGTTGGAGACCATCTCTAAGAAGGACACATGCCAGACACAGATTAGGATTTTTGCCCTGCTGAGGTACCCAATTCTCTTTTTCTATGTAAACAAATGGCTACTGCCAGACTATTCTTCAGGAGTCAGACTTGGAATTTCAGGGGAGAAGTATGCAACTCTCCAAGTCTCATGACAGTTAAACTCCAGCATTTTGAGATCAACATAGATATATGTGCTGTTTTTCATACACAGAGTCCTTCCATGAACAAAATGAGAGGCTGTGTAAGTGACAAACTGTGCCAGCTTTCTCAGAGATGATTTTGTGTAAGATATGTTAGAAGGCCCCTGCTCCAGTCTCCCAAACCCTCTTCTGTGGTGTGATGCCACCAGATACCTGGTACAGTATGCTTTGATGCAGTCTGCTATTGCAGCTCCAAAATGAATGTCAGCTTGAAAGATCAGGCAATTGTGTCTTGATTCAGAAAAGCTTGCCCTATCTATTCTGTTCTGTAAAGGGCTTGACTCCATGTGCGAATTCTTTGCTGAAATTCTTCACTGAGTAAGAACACACATAATTTTCAGCTTGTCCTTCTGCCCCTACTGAATCTGGCCCTGTATGGCCAACTAAGTATAAGCAGGACTCATGACTATCCAAATTTCAGAGATTTTATTACAGTAAATTTTATAAAATTATGATGTTTAAAAGCTGTTTTACTCCTAGAGGGCAAAAGAAAAAACGTGTTTTACCCATGTGAACACATAATTTGATTATTGGGCAACCTGGTCTACAAACTGAAGGCAACAATCCTATCAATTAAAACACAACATATAGTTTTTCTTGTTTTCCTTACAGTAATGTGCTAAACACAATGGCTCTTTAATTTACTGCAAATTGCTGTTTTGAAATAGTTTTGTTTTCATTTTTGTACATCCTTCCCCACTAACTTAGCCTGTAATGTAGTGCACCATGTAAAAAGCTGTTTTGTTGGTGTAAAACTGATGCATATGAAATGTCATCAGTCATCTGTTTCTGGTCCAACATATATAAATTCTTTGGCACAATCCAAACAAGGCATTTTCTCTTCCAGGCTCCATTATGAGGTAAGTGAATATTTTGTTCTGGAATATGCACAGGGATTTAGTAAAACTGTTACTGTGCTTCTCTTAAAACATTACACATTCCAAAGTACATGCAATTAAACAGTGTGACAGTAATTCACATCCTCATCATATCTGCATTGTTGAAATCATAAAAGAGCCAAGAGAGACATTCACAAATCACACAGCAGATTTTGACGATGCCACATTACTCTTCAAAATGAGAAAATTATGAAACTTACAATTATGTTTAACATCAGAGCAAGATTTGATAATGTAGATCTGAGTACACTGTGCCTGAGTTGAAGTCAGCTGACAGCTGATTACACGTGGGGATTGGTTGTGATCATGAAGGTTATTAGCTGAATTTTTGACATTTAGATGTTGATAATGCTGGCTTTTGGAGTTGGATTGATTTTTACAACAGAATGTTGTTATAGCGCTTGCAGTGACATGAAGAACAGAACTTCAACTTGATCTTCCCCTACAGAAGCTCATTAGAGATTCACATAAGAAGACAACCAACACGTGCTATTGCCATGGAAACAAGATGGAATATCATGAAGCAGTATATCCCATATTCCAAAATAGAGAGGACAAAGCACAATTATAGCAAAAGACTGACAGGCAGCCTGCATGGGTCAAAGCAAAACTTAGCTCTTGCTCTTTGAAATAAAAATCACCAGTGCAGTTTTAGGACTCTGGTTCCAATTCTTCCTTTTCAAAGAGAAAAACTCAAGCTAGTTAGTTTAGTTTATGATGTATGGGAGGAAGGAGGCCGAATGGAGGCATTGGCATCACAGCAGGTGTGTAGGTGTGATGATGTACAAAGCACAGACATCATAGAACTGACAGAGGAGTGAGTCAAGTTCAAGCCAAATAGTGAGGTATGGATAAAAGAGAGGTGAGCAAAACCAGCAGAAGCTGAACATCTGGTCATTAAGATGCAGAGGAAAGGCTAGTTTCAAAGGCAATGGCTAGCCAGTACCAGTGGCCAGAATGCAAAGGATAAAATTTCTTGTGATTTGCATCAAATGGGTGAGTTTCACGGTTTCCTACCTTGCCTAGATAATGAAATTCTTTTGGACATCCTGGGCATATTGCATGTATACAATACATACTTAGTCTAACTTCCCAGGCTTCTGCTTGTGACTACATACATGGAAAATACTTTAAGCCAGTTAACAGCTCTGTTCTAGAGATTTCTCACAATTGTAAGAGTTTTGATCATTGTGTCTGAGTACAGAGTGATAGCTTGTGAGTGTTTTTTTGGGGAAAAAAGGTGGATAGGGCAACAGCTTGTGATGATAGTTTTTTTGTGTACAGGTATTCTATGATAATGGAAACAAGAGCTTAGAGGAAGTATTTCACCCTTTGTGTAAAAAGCCTGTGATTGCTGTTTAGTTCACACACTGGTTTACTTTTAAGAAATATTTTTAAATTCCAGCTGAGAGTCTACTATAATTAGACACTTTGAGCAAAACCAGCATGGGCAAAATATCACTTAGGAAAGATAAATAAAGAGGGTAATAGGGTTTTAAGGAGTATTTAACAAGCCTTGGAAGGTTGTGTCATGAGTTTGTCACTACAGAGAGTTACTGTGAGATTCCAAAATATTTAAGAGAATGACGGAAGGGAAAAGAATTACAGTACACAGAAAGCTTGTGAGTGCCTACTCCATCAGGCTTTGGTAAGACTCCCAATGCCAGCATATGAAAAGTGTGGTTTGCCACTATTTAATTATGATAAACTCCACAAATTGTAATCCACTTAAGGAGCCAGGTCAAATGACTTTCAAAACTGACAGGTTACATTCACTGTTTCAACTCTGATTCATCCTTGACTGGTTCTGTTTTGATTGAAAAAAAAGACAAAAGACACTGTGATTTTGGGAGAAGAGTCTGAATGGAATATGAATTTTATTTCAAAAGTTATTCCAGTAAAACATAAAAACATTAATAGTAGTGAGTAGCTTTGTGAGAAGCAAAATACCAAACACTTTGCTAAAAAGAATACTAGATCAATTTTTTCACTAGCAATGGACAGAGATAAAATGTGATATAGTTGCCAAAAATACTTGAAAATAATAAACATTCTTTCTCATCTTTGCATATGAACTTTCTTTCCCAAACTGTTTAAATACAATTCACCAGTCATAGCAACTACGCTTTTCCCCCTAAATCTTTACCGTTTTTTCTTTTTGTCTGTGTTTTTCTTCTTTCGCTCTGCTTGCAGGGCTGCTTCCTGAGCTGCCAGTTCTTCTTCCTTTCTGCGCTCAGCCTCCAGCAGCTGATTCCTGTATGCTTCCCGAATGCTGTAAACTCTGCCTCGTGTTTCATCTAAGGATGCCTAGCCAAAATTAAATAGCAACATTGCCCCACTCAATGCATCAATCTTGATTTCATCACAAGCAACTGCATCCGGGCTGTTCTGTTTCACTTTGTGACTCTGTAAGTACAGGGAGAGCAACTCTCCTTTTCTTTTTACATGGATTTTTATTGATTTCTCAAAGAAAACAGCTATATGTCAATCTTTTCACCATGAAGAAGAGAAAGTTCGGAAAAATCCTTTTTAAATTGCTGGCATAATAAGCTAATTGTGTGAAAGGAGAATAGCACAACAGAGTAGTTACCCATCTGGATGTAGTCCCTCTTCAGTTACTGGTTTGTTTTGCTGTCTAAACAAGTCTATTGAAAATTAGGTGTCAGAAATGCTGAAATGGCTTAAGAGTTCTAGCCTTTTAAGAGGCTAAAGGAGCCTAAATCATAACGATCTTCAATGAGACTTGGGGCAATTGGGATTTTGACACCTCTGAATACTTTTCCATTTCCATTCTGAAAAATGGAGATACCTGGAATCCTTTATATAGTTCTTTGTGGTCTACAGATGAAAAAACTGCAAAGATGGTTATCAGCACAGTGTGCATATCCACAAGTAACTCTTGTTTTAAAATCATACTGTGAAGTATTTTTAATGAAAATATTTTTTAGAAAGAGTTGAGGATCTACTCTTGTGAAAAATTTGCCCTGCATACAATATGTTAGGCATTCAAAATCATAGCAACATCTGAAAACCTGGACCTGCATCTTTATTAGGGCCAGCCACTGCTCGAGAACTGTGGCTCCTTGCTGACCTGCGGTTGAGTAATATAAATCAGGCTGTCTGGGATCTGCTTAAGGAGATGTTTTCAAGTAAGATTTCTGTAAATGGGTTGATTTGGTGTAAAATTATTTTTACTGTCTCTTATCCAGTTTTGAGTAGTCACCAGCTGATTGATAGTGGTTATTGTGTCACCACTGTAACAAATCATTTTGCTCCTGTTGATGCCCAACAGTTAAACCAATTTGGTAAGATATTCCTACCAATTTCACGTGCAATGCATTGGCTGAGTTAATCCTCACAATGGATCCTACCCTAATGCTACCACATTTATTATTTATAGATATGGTTTTTTGAGGATTAATAATCTAAATTCTTCGTTTGCTGGCATCATGCATATTCCAAGAAAACTGGGTTCTCTAACTTTTCTCTGAGACACATCAAGAGCAACTTGTCCCCCATACAAGTTTTTTTAAATTACTTTTCAAAAAGCTCTATATAATTCTATAACCAAAAAAAATAGTCAGACTGGAGATACTTTACCTAATAAGCATCTGGTCATGTATCTCAAATGGTCAGTTTATTCTGACTTATAGCCATCCCTTTATGGTGATAAAATAGTGGTTTTGCAGGGAGTGTATCAAGAAAACCCTAAGAATATCATATTAAGGATATCATGCAGTACTACTTTTTTACTTTAGAACTTTTAGTTTTAACCTTTGCCCAAGTGAAATTTCAAGCTTGTTCATTGCTTCTAATTACTGAATACAAAATTTTGATAATGGTTGATCAGGATATTCAGATTAGTGGTGGACATCACAGTAGTAGTTAACTGGAAAGTAATCTTGAAAACATACCTGCAGGTTCTCGTACATTTCAAGTATATTTTGCTTCAATAAAACTCTGTCATTTTCTTCTTTTTGTCTTTGTTCCAAAGTCAGTGTGCGAAGTTGCCTAAAATGGTTGATTTTTTCTTCTTTAAGCATCTGTTGCTGTTGAATGATAGACTCATTTCTCAGCACAGATTCAGATATTGTTTTTCTGAAGGAAATACGAAACAGATAGTTGTCTCATATCAAGTACAGTTCTGGTTGTTGTCTATTTTGCTTAACGTCTATATGCAGGTATTTGGCTTATATTTGGCAACATCATCATCATATGGTTAGAATATGGTTAAGGAGTCACGTTTCCTCTGCTTATATATAACACCAATAAGAAAATACATTCCTGAGGCCAGGTCTTCTTATACTAGAGTGTCTACTTTAAATCTATTTGTAAAATCATGCTCATCTTTGAGCATATGAAAAACTCCTACATGGGACACTTACTCACTTACTTTTAATTTGCACAAAATATATTTTCAGAAGTTTTTGATATTACAATTCTGCATTGAGATAAATGAAATTTATCTTCTCTCTTTTTTTTTTTTT